>VZQC01013731.1:369318-694290 GCA_009823505.1 Rhizomys pruinosus
CCTAACCCTAACCGAACCCGAACCCGACCCGAACCCGAACCCGAATGTACCGAACCCGAACCACGACCTACTAGCACCAACCCTAACCCTAACCCTAACCCAAACCACTGAACCTCTCGAGCGAACTCCGTAACCCCCTACCGCAGAACCCTACCAAACCCAACCCTAACCCTCACAACGCTAACCCAACCTGAACCCTAACCCTAAACCCTAACCCTAACCAACCCTAACCCTAACCCTGAACCCTGAGCCCTAGCCCTAGCCCAGCCCTGAGCCCTGCAAGCCTAGCCCCGTAGCCGAGCCCTAGCCTCAGCCCTACCCCTAACCCTAGGAGCCCTAGCCCTAGCCCTAGCCCTAGCCCTAGCCCTAGCCCTAGCCCGCCTAGCTTCAGCTATGATACCTAACCACCCGAAACCAGACCCTATCCCAAAATGTCCCTGTTAGCCCCTAATCCCGTGGAGAACTAACAGAGCCGAACCCTAACCACCATAACCCTAACCCTAACCCACAACTAACCTGGACTTAACCCTCACGAACACCGTAAACGAACCCACTAACCTAACCCCATACCCTAACCCTAACCCGATAAACCCGAACCCTACTAACCCTAACCCTAACCCTAACCCTTAACCTAACCCTAACCCTAACCCAACATAAACCTAACACTAACCCTAACCCTATCCTAACCTAACCCTAACCTAACCCTACCCTAAAACCCTAACCCTAACCCTAAACCCTAACCATAACCCTAACCCTAACACTAACCCTAACCCTAACCTAACCCCTAACCCTAACCGTAACCCTGAACCCAACCTAACCCTAAACCCTAACCTAACCTAACCCTATCCACCCATAACCCTAACCAACCTAACCTAACCCCTAAACCCCTAACCCTACCCTAACCTAACTCTAACCCATAACCTACCCTAACCCTTAACCCTCAACCCTAAACCCTAACCCTAACCTAACCCTAACCCTAACCTTAACCTAACCCTAACCCTAAATCCCTCAAACCCTAACCTAACCCTAACCCAAAACCCTAACACCGAAACCCAACCAACCCTAACCACCCTAACCCTAACAACCCTAACACCCTAACCCTAACGAACCCAACTTAACTTGACCCTGACCCTGACCCTACCCTGACCCGGACCCTAAATAACCCTGACCCCTTGACCACCTGACCCTGACCCCTGAACCTGACCCTGACCCTGACCCTACCCTGACCTCTGACCCTGACCCCTAACCCTACCCTGACCCTGACCATGACCCTGACCCTGACCCTGACCCTGACCTGACCCTGACCCTGACCTGCCCTACCCTGACACCTGAGCCTAACCCTGTCCCTGANCCAGCAACTTGGTATCATTTGTTTTCTTGTCTAGCCAGTCTTACTGGAGTAAGATGAATCTTAAAGTGGTTTGCGTTTGCGATTTCCGTAATAGTAGTGATGTGAGCAGTTCTTGAGGTGTTTCTCAGACATCTCTAATTCCCCACTTGTGAAGTCTCTGTTCAGTTCTGTGCCCATCTATTGAGGGGTCATTTGTTTTCTTTTTTCTTATGTTTTTTGATTAGTTTATATATTCCTGGAAATCAATGCTTGTCAGATGTGACTGCAGTGAAGAGTTTCCCTCCCACTCTGTGGGGATTTTCTCGTCACTTCCTTGATTGTTTTTCTTTTGATGTATTACAGGCAAGCTTTTGAGTTTGATGAGGTCCCTTTGTCAATTGGTTCGACCTTAATTCTTGTGCGCTGCGGTCTGATTTAGGAAGTCTTTCCTACGCCTATGTCTGTAGTCGCTGCCAACTTTTGTCTTCATCACCTTCAGAGTTGGGGGTTTTCACGTTGAGGTCTTTAATCGACTCTGGAGTTGACTTTGTACAGGGCGAGAGGTAGGGGGTTTAATTTTCATTCTTCTACAAGTGGTGATCCAGTTTGCAACACCCACTTGCGAAGATGCTGTCGGTTTTCCTCCATTGTGGTGTTCTTGGCCCCCTCCCTGTCAATCTAGAGATGGTGAGAAATTTGTGCTCAGTATTTGATCTTCCGGTTTTGGGTTCACATTGGTTCAAACAGTCTGTTTGTGCCAGACAGGCTGTTTTTTATGGACTATAGCCCTGTAGTATAGTTTAAAATCTGGTATAGAGATCCCTCCCTGTGTAGCTCTTTTATACTCAGGTTGATTTCGGTTATTCGGGGTCGTTTTGTTTGTCCAAATGAATTAAGAACTTTGTTTCTAAGCCTGGTGAAGAAACTCTTTACTCGGGGGATGTTGATTGGATTTGCATTAAATCTATACAAGAGTTTTGGTAAAATGGACATTTTTACATGTTAAATTTTCCCGAATCCATGGAGCATGGGGCGGTTTTTCCATCTTCTGAGTCTTCTTTAATTTCTTTCTTTTAAGGTTTAAAATTTTTGTTTAGTTTTGTTTTTTTTTTTTTTTTTGGTTAAGTTTTTTCTAGGTTCTTTTTTTTGAGCTATTGTGAGTAGGAAGGTCTCTTTGAATTTTTTCTCCAGTTGCTTGTTCTTGGTGTAAAGAAAGGCCAGTGATTATTTTTTTTACAGGTTAATTTTGTATCCTGCCCTTTGCTGAAGCTGTTTATCGTTTATAGGAGTTTTCTGGTGAGTTTTTTGCATCCCTTAAGTAAAAAATCTATATCAGCAGCAATAGGGATAGTTTGACTTCCTCTTTTCCAATTTAGTAATCCTTTAATATCCTTTTCCTGCCTTATTGCTCTAGCAAGTGTTTCCAAGTCACTATATTGAAGAGAGTGGTGATAGGGGGCAGACTTGACGAGTTCCTACCTTTTAAGTTTTTTTTTGTGTTTTGTTGTTCCCCATTTAGGATTGTATTGGCTGTGGGTTTTCCTGTTATTGGGCTTTATGATTACATTGAGGAATGGAGTCCCTCCAATCCAATTCCTCTAGGGAACTTTAAGCAGAAGGGGGATGACTGGATTTTGGTCAAAGGCTTTTTTTCAGCATCAATTGGAGTGCTGGTGTGAGTTTTTTGTTCTTTGATTTCATTTATGTGTATTTGATGATGTTTATTGATTTTCGTATGTTGAAACCATCGCTCTCTGGTAGAATCCAACTTGGCATGATGGATGATCTTCTGTGCTGTGGTTGTCTGTATGCGTTTGCAGTATTCCTGTTTAGCATTTTGGCATCTGTGTTCACTGAGGGAGAGGGCCTATACTTCTCCTTTTTGAGTTGAATCTTTGCCTGGTTTTGTGGTACTCGAGTGGAGGTGTTGGCTTCATAGAAGGAATTGGAAAGAATTACCCCTCTGATGTATACTTCTAAATAGTTTCAGAAATAATGGTTGTAGGTCTTTTTTGAAATGTCTTATAGAGATTCGGCTGTGAAACCGTCTGGGCCTGGCTTTTTAGTTGGGAGGCTTCTTCTTTTTTTGTATTATTGTCTTCATTTCTTCATATGTTAGGTGCCTGTTTTAAGCTGCTGGTTCCTTCTTGGCAAAGCTCTTGCGTGATTCCCGGATTTCAGATATTCACCATTTCTTCTAGAGTTTTCAAAATTGGTCAGAATCTAGGTTACTTGTAATATCCCCATATATTTGCTTGATCTTTTCCTTTGTCCTGTTGTGATATTTCCGTTTCATCCAGGCATTGTATTGATTTGGAGTGTTCCTTCTTGTCTTTTTGTTAACTGGGCTAGAGGTCCTGTCTATCTGTTTATTCTTTCAAAGAACCACACTTTTGGCTTCATTGATTTTTTTGCATTGTTTTTTCTTTGTTTCTCTTTCATTGATTTTGCTTGATTTTTGTTATTCTCTCCTGTCCGTGTTTAGGACATCGTCGTTGGCCGTCTTCGGTTGCCTCATCCAAGTGCTTTCAGCTGTAGTGTAGATATTCCTTTTTTTTTGTGCTCTTTCTGTTTTTCTAATGGTAGGCACCCAGGGCTATAATTTCCCTCTTAGGACTGCTTTTAATGGTTCCATCCCGGTTTTGTTGTGGCATTGTCTTGTCATTCAGTTTCCAGGAATGTTTTTATTTCTTTCTTTATCTCTTCCTTGCCCATTCATGTATTCAAGAGTGTGTTGGTTTAGTCTCCATTTGTGTCTTGTAGGAGGAGGGCTTGTCCTGGTGTGTGATGTTGAGCTGTCACTGTGGCACTGTGGTCTACAGGCATGCCATGAAATTTAATTCGAATGTTTTTGTATTTGTTAGCAGTTTCTTCTAATTCTCTTTTTTTGTGTCCCAGGATTTGTCGATTTTGGAGAATGTTCCGTGTGGTGGTGCTGAGTAGAAAGTTGTATTCTCTGGTATTAGGATGGAATGTTTCGGTAGAGGTCTATGAGGGTCCATTTGGTGTTCATATCTTCGTTCGATGTCTCGCTGTTTTTTTTTGTCCTGGTGACCTATCCAAAGACTCAGTGGGTTATGAAATCCTCCCACTATAGTGTGCTGGGGTTAGTCTGTGACTTTGGTCCTGGGGAATTGTCTTTATAAAGTTTGGTGCACCAAATTTGGGGCATATCTATTCAAATTGTGAATCTTCTGGTGGATTGTTCTTTGATGAAATGTAATGGCCTTCTTTTGTCCTCTTCTGATTTCTTTTACTTTTGAAGTCGATTTTTATGCGATATTTAAATAGCAACACCGGCTTTCTTTTTGTACATTTGCTTGGAATATGTTTTCCCTCCCTTTCACTTAAGGTGGTGCCTGTCCTTGAAGGTAAGATGTGTTTCTTGCAGTACCGCATGTCGATGGATTCTGTTTCCTAATCAGTCTACCAGTTCTATGTCTTGTTGATTGGGAATTTAGTCCATGTAATATTTAAAGGTTATGATGATAGGTTTGTGTTTCTCCTTTGCTTATTATCCATCTGCGGTTTTGATTTAGGTTTCTACTTCTGCATTATGGTTTATTGATTTTCCTTTTCTAGTTGCCTGGGGTTGGTTTGCTCCTTTCTTCTGTTCTGGATTGCTGTCAAGTATTCTTGAAGGTTGGTTTTCAGGAGCAATGTATTCTTTCAAGTTGTTTATGTCAGGATTTTCCTCTCTCCTTCCACTATGATTGAATTTTTGCTGGGGTAAGAACTGGGCTGGGCATCCATTGTCCTCAACATGATGGAATGGCTTTGCTCAGGTTTCTTCTTGCCTTCAATCGTTTGCGTGAGAAGTCCGTTGTTATTCTGATGTTTCCCCTTATAGGTCACTTGTTGTTTTTCTGCTTGTGCTTTACAAATTTTCTTTGTTTGGGTGTCCTAGCCATTTGAAAAACTTACTATGAGTATGGCGTGGAGAGAGTTTCTTTTCTGATCTTGGTCTGTTTGGAGTTCAGTGTGCTTCTTGTATTGGTATGTTTGTCCTTTTTTAGTGTGGGGAAATTTTCACCTATTATTCTGTTAGGATCTGGTCAATAACCATTCTCTTGGATCTTCTCTTCCCTATTCCTATGATGCGGAGGTTTGATCATTTCCTAGTGTCCCACAGGCTCTTGGTTGTTCATTTTGTGTATGTTTCAATTTTTCATAATCTTTCCTTGAGGGTTTTTTAGTTGTTCTGTGTTGATCTCCCGGTCTGATATTCTTTGTGTCTGCTTCCTCCATTTCTGCTTTCTGAGGCTTTTTTTCCGTTTCCATTCCTTTCCTCTTGAATTGGCTGAGTGTTTGATTTCCTTTTTTCATTTCCTCTTCTGATTTCTTTAGTGTTTCTATTTCTTTTGGAGCTTCTCGATCTCTTTTTGTAGCTCTTTGTTTCGCTGGTTGGTTTTTTGTTCTTTTTCTTAGCATGGGATTGTTTCAGTGTTTCACTTTCCGTTTTTCCGGAGCTGTCATTTTCTTCTCTCTCTCCTTTAGTTCCTTCTTCTCTTTCCTTAGTCTTGTTAATTTGTTTCTTTATTAGATTTGTAGTTCTTTTAAGTTATGTTCCCAATTGTGTTTCGGATGTCTGTGTTCCCAATGGTTCTTGTACGGCATCACCAGAGGGATCCCACTCATGATATCCACTAGGTGTTGGTAAAGCTTGGGTGGGATTATCCGCCCCTTTACCAGTGTAGTCCCTCTTCTTCTGTGATCCTGGCATATTGGGCTCCTCATTGTTTATTCCAATGTGAGTCCTGAAATGCCTCTTGCCTCTTCACTGTGTTGACCTGATTTTTTCTAGATTTTTTTGTATCCTGCCACTTTACTGAAGCTCTAATAATTTAATGGAGTTTTCGTGCAGTTCTTAGCATCCCTAGGTAGACCATCAAATCATCAGCAAAAAGGATAGCTTGACTTCCTCTTTCCCATTAGAACTCCTTTAATATCCGTTGACTTGCCTTAATTGCCCTAGCAAGGGTTTCACCTATATATTGGAAAAGGAGTGGTGACAGGGGGCAGCCTTGCCAAGTTTCCTACCTTTAAGGGGAAAGCTTTCGCCGTTTCCCCATTTAGTTAGGAAAAAGGGTGGAAAATTTTGGCTGTGTGGGTTTCTGTATAATAGGGCTTTGATTAAATTGAGGTATGATCCCTCCAATCCATTCCCTCTAGGACTTTAAACATGAGGAATGCTGGATCTTGTCAAAGGCTTTTCCTCGACGTCAATTAGATGTGGGGTGATTTTTTGTCTTTCAGTCCTTTGGTATATTTTGATGATATTTATTGATTTCTATGTTTGAACCATACCCTGCATCTCTGGTATGAATCCCCACTTGTCCTGAGGATGATCTTCTTTGGATGTGGGTCCTATATGCGATTTTCTAGGATCCTTTTAGATTGGACATATGTGTTACATTAGGGAGATGGGGGGGTCTGTAGTTCTCCTTTTTGGGTGTATCTTCGCCTAGTTTTGGTAATAGAGAAATGCTGGCCTCATAGAAGGAAATTGACAGAATTCCCTCTGTTTGTACCTTTCTAAACAACTTGAGTATAAAGGTTTGTAAGTCTTTGTGAAATATTTTAATAAGAAATTCTGCCATGAACCATCTGGCCTGGGCATTTTTTGTTTGGGAGGCCACTTATTACATCCTCAATGGGTCTTCCTATATTTTGGGCCTGTTTAAGCTGTCAATTCTTCTTGGTTAAGCTTTGGTGGTGATTCCCAGGATTCAGATATTCATCCATTTCTCCATTTCTTCTAGGTTTTCAAAACTTAGTAGAGTATAAGTTTTTGTAGTATTTTGAAGTATTCCCGTATGAATTTCTGGGGAATCTTTTCATTGTTGTTGTTGATATTTTCCCCTTTCATCACAGATTCTATTGATTTGGAGTGTTCCTTCTTTATTTTGTTTTACTGGGCTAGAGGTCTATCTTGTTTTATTCTACTCAAAGACCAACTTTGGATTCATTGATTTTTTTTTTTGTATGGTTTTCTTTGTTTCGTTTTCATTGATCTCATGCCTGATTTTTGTTATTTCGTGTTCCTGCCGGCAATTTAGGTTCATTTGTTGTTGTCGTTCTCAAGTATTTTTTTTAGCTGCAGTGTTAGATCTTCACTTGGTGCTCTTTCTGTTTTCCTATGGGGCACTTGGAGCTATAAACTTCCCTCTTAAGGACTGCTTTTAAAGTGTGCCATAGGTTTGGGCTGTTTGTATTATCATTGTCATTAGTTCCAGAATGTTTTTATTTCTTTCTTTAGTTCATCCTTGACCCATTCATCATTATTCAGGAGAGTGTTTGTTATAGTAACCATGTGTGCTTGTAGGTTGTAGGTTCATCCTGGGGTTAATATTGAGCTTTATTGCACCTTGGTCTGATAGAATGCATGAGATTATTTCAAGAGCTTTTGTATTTTTTGAGTTTTTTCCTGTGTCCCAGTAATATGGTCTATTTGGAGAATGTTCTGTGAGGTGCTAAGTAGAAAGTATGTTCTCTGCTGTGTTTGGGTGGAATATTTGTAGATGTCTGTGAGGTCCTTTTGTGTATTGTAATCATTTAGTTTAGATGTCTCTCTGTTATCCTTTGTCCTGTGGATCTGTCCAAAGGACACAGAGGGGTATTGAAGTCCCCATAATGAGTGTGGCTGGGGTTAAGCCGTGCCTTGGAGATCCTGAGAATGTTTTATAAAGTTTGGGGGGCAGGGTTTGGTGCATATATTATTCAGGATTGTGTAGAAGCTTCACACAATTTTTTCCTAAAATAAAGATGTAATGGCCCTCTTTGTCCGTTTTGATTTCTTTTGCTTTGAAGTCTATTTGTCTGATATTAGAATAGCACAACTGGCTTCTTTTTGGTCGCATTTGCTTGGAATATTTTTCTTCCATCCTTTCACCTAATTTGGTGCCTATACTTGAAATTGAGATGGGTTTCTTGTAGACAGCAGGACAGATGGGTTTTTTGTTTCCTAATCCATTCTCCCCCAGTCTATGGCCGTTTTGATTGGGGGAGTTTAGGCCCATTAATAGTTAAGGTTATAATTGGAAAGATGGATGTTTGCTTCCTTTCAGTCACCTTAGTATCCATTTGGACTTTTACCCTCTGATTCTACTCCTATGGTTATATTTTAATTATTTTCTTTTCCGAGGTGTTGAGGGATTGTTGGCTCATCTCTTCTCCCTTTGAAATTGGTCAGTATTTTATGAACAGTTTTGGTTTCAGACATGTATTCATCATCTGGTTTTTAGGTCATAAAAGATTTTTCTGTCTCCTTTCAACTATAAACAACATTTTGCTGGGTAAAGTATTCTGGTTTGGCATCCAGAGTCCTTTAGCACGGGAATGCTTTGCTCCATTTCTCTTGCTTCAGGGTTTGCGCCAAAGAAGCAGTTGTAATTCCTGATGGTTTCCCTTGTGTTGACTTGTTTTTTTTTGTAGCCTTCAGATTTTGTCTTTTGTTTTGGGCCCCAATCTAGCGATTTTAACTATGATATGGTGTGGGTGTGTTCTTTTCTTTTTCTGATTTGTTTATTTTGGAGTCCTATGTGCTTCGTGTGTATGTGCATGGGTTGTCTATTTTTAGTTGGGGAAATTTTCATCTATTATTCTGTTTGAAGATCTGATCAATACTAGTCTCTCGGGATTCTTCTCCTTCCTCTATCCTATGATGCGGAGGTTTGATCTTTTTTTGTGTTATTTTCTGTATGTGTACGAATGTAACTGTCTGCATGAAGGTTTGCGCACCCGTGTCGGGGCAATGCCGCGGAGGTCATAAGTGGGCGTCGGATTCCCCTGGAGCTGGAGTTTCCCCTGGAATTGGAGTTTCAGACGGTTTCTCAAGGCCAGCCATGCCAGGTGGGTGCTGGGAGCAGAACCCGGGTCCTCTATCAGAGCGGTCGGTGGTGCTTTTAACCATTAGGCCATCTCTCTCTCCAGCCCCAGGTTTTGTCTTTCAGAGCGTCCCAGATTTCTGAGTTGTTTCCACTTTTGTGTAAGTGGTAAAATTTTCATATTCGTTTATTCGAGCGTTTTAAGTGTGCGCGGTGTTAATCTGCCAGATTCTGAGATTTTTTTTTCTGCTTCTTCTATTCTACTTTTGAGGCTTTTTCCTTTCCTTGCTTCTGATTAGATGAGTGTTCGATTTCCTTCCCTTTTTCATTTCATCCGGTGTTTTCTTTCTTCTTTAGTATTCCATTTCCTTTTTGAGCTTCTCAATCTCTTCTTCGTGCTCCTTACTCGTTGGTTGGCTTCCTTTTCAGTGTTTTCTACTTCCTTCTGGAGTTTTGTTTTTTTCTCCCCTCCCTCTAGTTCTTGCTGGAGTTTGTTGGTCTGTTTCCTTTAGTTCTTTCTGATGTTTTGTACAGTGATTCCTCTAGGGTCTTTTTGAGTTTTTCAATTCTCCCTCCTTAGTTCTCTGGCTTCTTCTTTGTTTACTTTAATGGTCTCTGTTCCGGTCTGCAATCAGTCCCGCTTAAGATCTGTGTTCTGGGCCATCTCCGGGGGATCCCATTGTAGCTATCCCCTACAGTGATGGGAGACCTTGGTGCAGAGTTTTCCTGCACCTTTCCCAAGTTAGCCCATCGCCGTGTCCCAGGCCATGGGGGTTTATTTTTCATTGTTTTTTTGCCTGTATTCAGATGCAAATCACAAATTCTTTTTCAACTAATGTGGAAGGCTGGTTTTGCTTGTCCCTCCTTCCAGTGCTTTTTTTCCCCTCCCTGGTTTTGAGTGTTTGACTGTCTCGGTTGCAGGCTTTCAATTTGTTTAGATATATTTTGGATATTGAAAGTCTAAGCCACTCTTCCCTTCCTGTTATGAGGGTTCTCCAAAAAAAATCTATTTGGATACTCTCTGCTCAATTGCAATTGGGGGGGATGTATATATTACTGACTTAGCCCATGCCCCGGTACCTTTCTGGAGTGAGGTCTGGGCTCCTGTGCTTCAGGTGGTCTTAGCAAGACCCCAGCCTGAGCCCCCTGCACACAGACTCACAATGGCGCCAGGTGCTGGCTGCAAGGGCAAAGGGTGGCTCTGCCCAGACAGCCACAACATACAAGGGTTTCATGTTTGGACCCAAGCAGGCCAGTTTCACAGGGCTCCCCTAGCTATAACCGCAAAATCAATCACTAGCAGCAGTCCAAGAAGCAATCTACCCTAGGTTCTACCTGTCTGGAGCCAGGTCCGGGCTACTGTGCTTCAGGTTGTCTTAGCAAGACCCCAGCCTGAGCCCCCTGCACACAGACTCACAATGGCGCCGGGTGCTGGCTGCCAAAACCTTTTTTAAAAATTTTACATAGCTTAGAATCTTGGAAATTTGATGATGATATTTCAAAACTATCTGGAAACCTAGACTGCACAGATAAATGCTGGCTGTGCTGGGTCAACTTCAGTGTGAACACTGACATGTGATATTTGTAATTTCATGGGGGTGCAGTGTTAAAATTTGTGAGATATGCAGTGATCCCAGCAGAATGAGCAAAATTTCCATCTCCAAATATGGCCATTGCTATGTGTGTTTTTTTTTTGGGGGGGAAAAAAAACCCCGCAATTCAAACTCTTATTTGAAATGTATGATGAAGTATAGATTTTATGTGCATATATATATATATATATATTTAGATATATATATATATTTTTTTTTTTTTTTGGTCTTTTCGAGACAGGGTTTCCCTGTAGCTCCAGCTGTCCTGGAACTCACTCTGTAGACCAGGCTGGCCTTGAACTCACAAAGATCTGCCTGCCTTTGACTCCCAAGTGCTAGGATTAAAGGTGTGCGCCACCACACCCAGCTTTGCCCTATATTTTCAAATATTTACTATATATCTGGTTTTCTGTAGTTATTTTTATTGTTTGTTTTTAAACCTTTTTCTCAGGGAAGCCTGTCACATAGCCAAGAAATGATAGGGCGTTGGGTGTGAGAAGCAGATGTGTGCGTATAGACAGTGGTCTTTGCCACATGCTGTTTCTCTCTCTCTCTCTCTCTCTCTCTCTCTCTCTCTCTCTCTCTCTCTCTCTCTCTCTCTCTCTTTCTTCCTCTTCCCACAGGTACTTACATAAAAGCCAGCACAGCTGTGTGGGTATTATATACCTACTGACTGCTGAAAGCACGATCCCACCCTTGAATCCTTAAAATGTCTGCATGATGTGTAAAGTTTAGATTTTTAAAATGAGGCGACCAGTATTTGCCTAGAGCCCCTTAATGAACAGCCAAACTATACTATAAGCACATCTCCCTAAACAGATGACCTTGAACTTCCTGCAGGTCCTCTCCCCCTCCCCCCACCCATCCACAGCCATTCTCATTTCCTGCAGCCCCTGCCCCCACCATAGCCATTCACATTTCCCTTGCTCTGGTTCCACTCATCATTTCTCTCAAATTCCCTTCTTTCCTGCAGTGTCTACCCAGCCTGAACAGACGTCCAGGCCAGTTATAGTTCATTTGGCTGAGGTATTCTATCTACCTCCACTTGACCAGTCTCCTGGTAGGAGATTCTCTTTTGTATTCCGAAGCACAGGGAGTCTAGAAGCTTCTATCAACATCAATTTTAAACCACCTGCTACTGCTCTGGGACATTTTAGGTCTATTTTTTTTCCCCATAATTTGACCACGTGTTTGTTACTGTTTGTCTGAACGTCCCACTACACCCAGCTGAGGGCTCAGCACTTACGTAGTGGGTGGGTCTTGGGCAGGGTAAAATCCCAGAGTATATTGCATCTAAATGCTGTTGGACTGAGAAACGCTTTATTATTTATTTATTATTTATATATATATATTTATTTATATTTTATGTGTACGAGTGTTTTGCTTATATGTATATAAGTGCACCCATGTCATGCAATGCCATTAGATCCCTCTGTAACTGGATTTATAAATGGTTGTAAGCTGCCATGTGGGTGCTGGGAACTGAACCTGCTTCCTCTGCAAGAGCAGCCAGTGCTCTTAACCACTGACTGAGTTATCTCAGCAGCTCAGAGAAGGGTTATTAAAGCGTGTCTTGTTCAGTGGAAAAACAAAGAATAAAAACTGCCATCAATTTTCCTAACCCTAGTACATTATTTGAATAATCCACCTTATTTACAAATTTAGTTTTAAAAAGTACAGTGTATCTATAATTGAAAAACACCTCTTAAATATAGCTAATAAATGAAAAGTAAAAACCAATTTATTTCCACTCTGAGCTCTGGCCTCTTTCTCTAAAGATGGTAATGTTTTCTTTTGTATCTTTCTTTAGAATAATTTATACATTTGCTGATATATGCATATACATTATTTAAAATATGCACAAGTAAAATATACACACTGCCCTACATTTTCCTTCTGAAATTTAACTGCACAATATCTGGGCAGATCTTCCAATATCAGCACTGTAACTCCACCTAAGTCTTAAATGGACTTTATATGATGTGCTGTAAAGTCAGTAACTTGTACTGTATTGAAGGTTGCCTCCAGTTTTCTGTGAGGTAAAGAACTTCAAGGTGGGTATAATATTGGAATATTCTGTGAATGCATCTGCTAGAAATTCCTAGTGGTGGAATTGCCGGGTCAAAGGGGGGTATATGTACTTAAATTGTGGGAAATACTGCTGTCCTCAAGGGTCTCCGAAGTGGCTGCATTGATCCTGTTTACTTGGCACTCACAGACTCTCTACCAAGGTCCCAAAGGACTGTCTGGGTAGAATTAATGCAGGGGGCAGAATCTGCCCAGGGTTGGGGAAGATTTAATCATGGTCAGAGAGAGCTACAGCGATAGAAGCATTCACTCTCATCTGCATATGGAAAACATGGAATGTCAACTAAGTGGCCCCTTCCAGGAGCTGCTTTAAAGACTCTGGGAATGTCCCCTTGGTGACTGAGGATGAGAATTTAGGTCCTCCTGGGAGAGAGAAACCTAGATTTTAGTCTCAATTCTGCCACTCACATTACTCTTACCCCCACAGCCTGTCTCTTCTCTCTGTTCTTTCATTTCCATATTTATAACCTGGTGTTTGAACTCAGGGATTGCAAGCTCAAATACAAGGACAAGTCAGGGACAGTTTAACAGTCTGGGTGGGAAATGGTCACCAACGGAAGTGTTGCTCCATCTGTGGATGGAGCAGAGTACTCTAGTGCAGAGGAAAGGGGCCGGGGTGGTGGAGGTGGGAGGCTGGCCCGTCACTGTACAGAGCCCCCAGATTTTGATGGGAATCCAGAAATAGGGATTTTATGCAAAATCTTCAAATTATCTTCCTAGTTGTCAAATGCTATAAGCTAATTCAAAAATTAAAAATTTCTATTTGATGTTTAATATATATTTATAAATCAATGAGTTCACAATACTCAAAAAGAGAAAATAAAGAAATTTCTTTGTCAAAAGACATAGCTTTTATTCCAACTTGCTATGATGAAAACTGATAAATGGAAAGAATCAAGTGTTTAAAGCCTTTCTGTAGGAACTGTATTTCAGGGCAACCAAAGAGCCCAGGTTCCTCTTCTGATCCTCTGTTACATATGTGAATTCTGAATGATGCACATGAATAAAATGGCAGTAAAATCATTTTCTTTTTTTTTACTTTAAAAATATTTTTATTGAGCTTTCGTACATTTTATACAACAGTTGTTAATCAAATTTAGACCCCTCCGCCATGCCTGCCTCCTCCCACCAGTCTCATTATTCCACCATACATGTTAAATCCCATCTGGTCAAGCTTGTGCTCAGATGTCCTTTGGTGCAAGTTATCTGACACATTAAAAATATTTTTTTCTTATTTTTATTTTATGTGTATGAGTGTATTGACTGCGTGTATCTAAGTACATCTGTGTTACACAATGCCCAGGGAGGTCAGAAGAGGGCATCGGATTGCCTGGAACTGGAGTCACAGATGGTTGTTAGGCACCATGTGGGAGCCAATCATTTTCTTTTTTTAAATTTTAATTTCTATTTATTTATTTTTGTATGTGTATGAATGTACTGTCTGCATGCAGGTTTGTGCACCTGTGCCATGCAATTTCAGAAGAGAGTGCCGGATTCCCCTGGAACTGGAGTTAAAGACAGTTCTCAGCTGCCATGTGGGTGCTGGGGACCAAACCCAGGTCCTCTCCAAGAGCAGTCGGCGCTCTTAACCGCTAGGCCATCTCTCCAGCCCTGGGAGCCAATCATTTTCTAACTAAATAAATGATCCAGATAAAAGTCATTCGTGAGTATTAGAAGCAAGGAGGAGAAAAGTGTATTCTTGGGGTGCCAAATTACCACTCACAAGTCATTGCTGACAGAGCAGTACTGCAACTTCATAGCAGAGGGGCTGATCCAGCTTAACATAAAAGCAAAGCACAAAGTCGTATGAGGTGCATCCTGGCACCCCATTCTCTCTCTATAGTAGTTACTGAGGATTCTTTTTCTTTTCTTTTTAGTCTTTCTGAGACAGGGACTCCTTGTAGCCCTAGCTGGCCTGGAACTCACTCTGTAGACCAGGCTGGCCTTGAACTCACAGAGATCTGCCTGCCTCTGCCTCCCAAGTGCTAGGATTAAATGCATGCATCACTATGCCCTGCTAGGATTCTTATCTAAAAAATTTAGATCCAAATCTGAGCGAGCCTAAACAGCTGACTGGTAGAAAGAAGGAGTTAGAGCTACTCATGGAACTACCTTCAGAGAAATCCTAGAGTAAAGTAGGGGCATGCTTCAGGCCACTGACTTAGTTTATTCAATTTAAAAGGTAAGTCAAAGGGTCTTCTAGCCTAAAGAGGACAACGTTTCAGACCAGACAAATCAATGGAAGTACAGGATGAGGCCCAATCATCATTTGAAGTTTTCTAGCAGCCACAGCTTAAAAAGCAGAAAGGAACACATGCTTACTTTTTTAAATTTAAAGTTTTATCTTCTTATTTTAAATTGTGTGTGTGTGTGTGTGTGTGCCTGTCATAAATTGTGTGCGTATACCTGTCATAAATTATGTGTGTGTGTGTACCTGCCATAAATTGTGTGTGTGCATGTGTGTGTATGTGTATGTGTGTGTACCTGTCATAAACAAAAGAGGGCATCAGATCCCTTGAATTTGAGTTATAGGAGGTTGTGAGCTGCCTGACATGGGTGCTGGGAATAGAACTTGAGTCTGCTATAAGAGCAGCAATTCGTCTTAACTACGGAGCCATCTTTCCAGCCCCAAACATGTGTATGAATGAATTTTTTTATACCTGATATGCACTAAATACGGTTGAGATAGCATACCTTTATTTTTTGGAATTGGTTTCTTGCACTTGCAGTGCATTTTCATTTGGATAAGCCACATTTCTGGTGTCCTTAGCCATGGGTGGCCAGTCTACTGAACATCACAGCTCCTGGCTCAAAGGTGTGGCCATTAAATACAAAGCCAGGCCATGTTTCACTGGGCTTTAAACAAATCAGTTGTAGAAAAACCATTTTAGGAGAACTGGAGGAAAACAGAGACTGCATGTTGGACAATACTTAGGAATATTTTTTTTCTTTTTGGTTTTACGCTTTTTTTGGTATTTTTGAGACAGGGTCTCCCTTTTAGTACCAGGTGTCCTGGAGCTCGCTCTGTAGACCAGGCCGGCCTTGAACCCACAGAGATCCACCTATCTCTGCCTCCCAAGTGCTGGGATTAAAGGCGTGTGCCACCACGCCCGGCAGGAATTATTATTTATTTTGTTCAGTGTGATAATAGTGTTGCAGACTTATAACACCATATTTTTCCTTTTTAATAAGGCATATTAAAATGTCCAGGAGTAAAATGCCATACTGTCATTTAATATACTTCTGCAAATTACGCACTCCACCACAGCAAAATGTTCATAATTGTTAAGTCTAGGTGATGGGTATTAGAAAAAAGAAAACTTCTGATCGAGGCCCAAAAAAAAAAGAGAACTACATAAATTAGTCACACGGGGTTTTTTTCTATAATGTTTATTTAAAGTTTATTTAAAACCCAGAATGCTACTGAAGAATTAATGGAATGTCTTATGGTTATCTTAATATTACTTCTTACTATTAATAATGCTTTTCCCTCTATAAGGAAGACAGTGGGTTAATAAACAAGAATAGTGAAAATAAACATATAAACCTCCTCTAACTGAAAAAATTATTTTTAATTTGGAAACAATTGGATCCAAGTTGTAAATTATTTCTCAAACAGAACATTAAGTCTTTTGAAGTTTTAAAAAGACCTTAGTGCCCTTCTAAAACCTATTTGTCAAACAAATGTGGACAGTGGACACTTGCTAATTCAGTAGAGGATATAATTGCTTCTCTTTCTTCATTTCCACCTACACAAAATTAGTTGCTAAATGAACTTTAATAAAAAGTCCTTTTTGGAAAGACATGATTATGATTACGTAGGCTTGTAATCCTGTACTTGGAGGCTGAGGCATCACAAGTTCATGGCCAACCTAGGCTACATAGAAGATCATGACTCAATGTTATAACCACCACTAGCTTGAATGTCCATGACAATTGCTTACTAGATTGCTGATTGGTTCCCCATTTTTATTAATAAGTAAATTTTGATATTCAAAGTTTTCCTTTTTTTCCTTTTCAGTATTTGGAGATAGTATCTCATTCCGTGGGCCAGACTCCATTAGAATTTGTGGTTCCCTTTCCTCAGCATCTGGAGTGCTGGGATTATAAGTGTGAACCATTCCACTGAGTTAGAATTCCTCTTTTTGTATGATCATATCTTTTATTTTTTCCTGTGATAGTTAAAGATTCATTTTCTTCTCGTTTCAGAAAGCCTATTTGGAAGTATTTGAGAAAATATTTATTGATTCATAGTCCATCTTTATTCTAGTGAATACCTGAATTCTNAAAGCCAAGGTGCTTGGGAGATAGAAGGGTCAAAAATACAGTTAACCTTTCAAGATGAAAACATTATCAATTCTATTGATTTAGATCATAACTTGCTTCCGCTTAACAAAAAGGACTGCCAATTTAAAAATGTGTTTTGCGGTCTTAAGTGTCTTTCTTCCTCCATCCATGGCTCTCTCTTCCCCCAATCCACCCTTCCTCCCCCTTACTCCTCCTTCCTTCTCCTCCTCCTTTTCCTCCTCCTCCTCCTCCTCCTCCTCATTTCTTTCCTACTTCATACCCTCCTCTTCCTCCTCTTTCTCTCCTTGTCTCTTTTCCCAGGAAACGTCTCACTCAACTTCACAAGAAGAGGCCCAAAGGGACTGGGAAACTGCTAAGAATACACAAGCACCACCCACCTCACCTGTGATGGGTTTTGTTTTGTTTTACTTCTGATAGCAGCGTTTCTGCCTGTCATTTGCATCTCTCTGAGCAGCTGGAAACATCCCTGCAATCCTTGTCATACAACATGAGTAATATGTTCAGCTTTAGAGTTTCAAAGCAGACTGAAACAAATGAGGGGCTTGCTAAAATAGGAGTTTTTCTATCCCTTGGGTAGGATGATGCATACCTAAGAAGAGGGCCGGGAGCATCTCTGCATAATAATTATCAAGTCCAGAGGCTAAGAGACTCAGAAAGATCCCAAATCAATACCCTATCTTAGGTCAAGGGCACTAGTGAGCTCAGGTTCCAGGGTCAAGGGCAACATTACTTCCTACCTTGGGAAACTCACTAGTTTGCTCCTGATCCTTCGCACTACGCTGGAGCTGAGCTGGGTCCCTGCACTCCAGCTTGGTTCCTGGCTCGCTTCTGGATCCGCAGGGAGGTAAGAAACGAGTCCCTGACAAATCCTCATCAAAGCTTTCTTTTTAAATTTTTTTATTGATACTTTATACTGAAGACTTCCGACTCTCAGAACTCCAAACACAGCACATCTTCTTGGCACAGACAATAATGACTTTTTTATACATAAAATTGTCTATATTGAAAAAAGATGGATATTAAAGGCACGCTTGTGTGACTCTTGAGATTTGAGATCTCCTGAGCCCAGCGGAAGGAAGAGGGAGAGACAGGTAGGAACTGGGTGCCTTGGCTAGCTGATTGTTGATCCTTTGGTCCTGCTGTCTTTGGTTTGATTGGCCTTTGTGGCTGTGAGGTTGGAGTTATCCTCCCAGCTGGGATTAAAGGTGTGGTCTTTGGCTTGATTAGATCTAGTGGCTGTGGGGGCGGAGTTATCCTCCCAGCCGGTATTAAAGGCACGCTTGTGTGACTCTTGAGATTTGAGATCTCCCTGAGCCAGCAGAAGGTAACCCCCCCCCCACCAACTGAGAATACGAAGACGCTCTGAAGGAGGCAAGCAAAGCAAGCCTGTTCAACACGTGAAGAGGCATTAGGACGCACATTGGAAGACAGGCAGGACGAAGCCCATATGCCAGGATAACAAAGAAGAGACTACACTGAAAGGGGCCAGGATAATCCCACGCCAAAGCTTTACCAACCCTATGGAAGACGCCTGCAGTGGGATCCCTCTGGGGATGCCCCAGGACACAGACATCAGAACAACCCCAAAAATTTTTGTGAACATACTTAAAGAACTACATGATCATAAAGAACAAATTAAGAACTAAGAAAAGAGAACGAGGAACTCAAGAAGGACCGAGAGAGAGAGAATGACAAGCTCCCGGAAGGAAGTAGAAACATTGAAAGAATCCCATGCTGAAAAAGAAAAAGAAACCAACCGCGAACAAAAGAGCTACAAAAAGAGATCGAGAAAGTCCAAAAAGAAATAGAAACACGAAAGAAATCAAGAAGAGGAAATGAAAAAGGAAATCAAACACTCATCCATTCAAGAGGAAAGGAATGAAAAAAGCCTCAGAAGGAGAATGGAGGAAGCAGAGACAAGAGATCAGACCTGGAAGATGACACAAACCTAAAAACCTCAAGGAAAGATTATGAAAAATTTAAAATACACAAAAATGGAACAACCCAGGAGCTGTGGGACACTAATGAAAAGATCAAACCTCCACATCATAGGAAAGAGGAAGGAGAAGAATCCCAGAGGAATGGTGTTGATCAGATCCTCAACAGAATAATAGATGAAAAAACCTTCCCCAAACTAAAAAAGGACAAACCAATACCAATACGAGAAGAACATAGAACTCCAAACAGAACAGATCAGAAAAGAAAATTCTCCACGCCGACATCATAGTTAAAATGCTAGACATTCCAAAACAAATACAAAATCCTTAAAGGCGACAAGAGAAAAACAACAAGTGACCTATAAGGGGAAACTATCAGAATAACAACGGACCTTCTCAACGCAAACGATGAAGGCAAGAAGAACTGGAGCAAAGCAATTCCCAGTGTTAAAGGAAAATTGATGCCAACCCAGGTACAGACCCCAGCAAAAATGTCAATCATAGTGGAAGGGGAGAGAGGAAAATCCATGACATAAACAACTTGAAAGAAGACATGGTCCGGGAAACCAACCCTTCAGAGAGTACGTGAAGCAATTCAAAGAACAGAAGAAAGGAGCAACCACCCCAGGCACCTAGAAGGAGAAAGCAATAAAAGCATAACTGCAGAAGTAAACCTAAATCAAAACCCCAGATGGATAATAAGGCAAAAGGAGCAACACAAACCTATCAGTCATAACCTTAAATATTAAGGGACTAAATTCCCCATCAAAAGACACAGACTGGTAGAATGGATAGGAAACAAATCCCATCTGTATGCTGTCTACAAGATACATATCTTACCTTCAAGGAAGGCACCACCTTAAAGTGAAGGGATGGGGAAAAATAATAATTCCAGCAATGGTACCAAAAGAAAGCGGAGTTGCTATTTTAAAATATCGTATAAAAGAGACTTCAAAGTAAAAGAAATCAGGAAGAGACAAAGAAGGCCATTACATTCTCATCAAAGGAACAATCCACCAAGAAGAGTTTCACAATTTGAATATATATGCCACAAATTCTGGTGCATCAAACTTTTATAAAGACAATTCTCCCAGGACCACAAGGCACAAACTAACCCCAGCACACTCATAGTGGGAGATTTCAATACCCCACTTGAGTCTTTGGATAGGTCAACAGGACAAAAATAAACAAAGAGACACCAGAACTGAAACTGAAATATGATACACCAAATGTACCGCACAGACCTTAACGAACATTCCATCCTATACCAGAGATACACTTTTCTACTCAGCACAACCCACGGGACATTCTCCAAAACGACCACATCCTGGGACACAGAAGAAACGCTGTACAAATACAAAAACATTGAAATAATTTCCGAGCAGCATGTCAGACCCACAGTGCAATGAAACTCAACACCAACACCAGAATAAACCCCCTCCTTCCTACAAGAAACATCATATGAAGACTCAACAACACACTCTTGAATAATGAATAATGGTTTCCCCCAAAGGAAGAGATAAAGAAAGAAATAAAAACATTCCTGGAAACTGAATGACAATGACAAGATAACACAACAAAACCTATGGGATACCTTAAAAAAGCAGTCCTAAGAGGGAAGTTTATAGCCCTGGGTGCCTACATTAGAAAAACAGAAAGGGCAAAAGTGAATGATCCAACACGACAGCTAAAAGCACTTTGAGAGGCAACAACAGCTGAACCCTAAATGCAACAGACAGGAAAAATACAAAATCAAGCAGAAATCAATGAAATAGAAACAGACAAAGAAAACAATGACAAAAAAATCAATGAAGCAAAAAGTTGGTTCTTTGAAAAATAAAAGATAGACAGACCTCGTAGCCCAGTGTTAACAAAAAGAAGAAGGAACAACTCCAATCATACAATCGGTGAGGAAAAGGGAAATATCACAATGGACAAGGAAAGATCAAGAAATTATATGGGAATATTACAAGACCCTATATTAGATCTAACCAAGTTTGAAAACCTAGAAAAATGGATGAATTCTGAAATCCGGGAATCACCAAAGCTTGGCCAAAAGAGACCAGCAGGTTAAATACAAGCCCATAACATTGAAGAAATAGAGGATGTAGTAAGAAGCCTCCCAACTAAATAAAGCCCAGGCCGCAGACGGTTTCACAGCAAAATGCTATAAAACATTTCAAAAAACCGACAACCATTATTTCGAAACTGTTTAGAAGTATACATTCATAGGGAATTCCCCAAATTCCTTCCTAGAAGCCAGCATCACTCCATGACAAAACCAGCAAGAGCCAACTAAAAGGAAATTATAGACCCATCTCCTCATGAACACAGATGCCCAAGAATTCTAAACAGAATACTGCAAATCGCATACAGACCCACATCAAGAAGAATCATAGCCATCATGACCAGTTGGAATTCATAAACAGAGATGCAGGGATGGTGCAACATACGAAAATCAATAACATCATCAAACACATAACGGAATCAAAGACAAAAAACCACACCATCATCTCAATTGATGCCGAAAAGCCTTTGACAAAATCCAGCATCCCTTCATGCTTAAAGTCCGAGAAGGAATTGGACTGGGGGGTTCATTCTTCAATGTAATCAAGCCATATACAGAAACCCACAGCCAATATCATCCTAATGGGGAAATGACAGAAACATTCCTTTAAAGGTTAGGAACTTGGCAAGGCTGCCCCGATCACCATTCCTCTCAATATAGTGCTTAAAACACTTGCTTAGTGGGGGGGTCAGATAGGTGCAAAAAAATGATATTAAAGGAGTACTAATTGGAAAAGAGCAAAATCAAACTATCCCTATTTGCTGAGGATAAAATTGTTTACTAAGGGATGCAAAAAACCTCCACCAGAAAACTCCTAGAAACGATTAACAGCTTCAGCAAGTGGCATGATAAAAAATTAACCTAAAAATCAGATGGCCTTTCTTTACAGACCAGAACAAGCAACTGGAGAAAGAATTAAGAGACCTTCCCCGAAGCATAGCCTCAAAAACAATAAGAACCTAGGAACAAACCTAACGCAAAGAACCAAAGACCTCTACAACAAAATTTAAAAACCGTAAAGAAGAAATGGAAAAGACCTCAGAAGATGGAAGAACCTCCCATGCTCATGAGTGGAAAATTAACATTGTAAAAAATGTCAAAAATGTCCATTCTACCAAAACTCTTGTAATAGATTTAATGCAATCCCAATCAAAATCCGCAAGAATTTCTTTCACAGGCTTGGAAACAAAGTTCTTAAATTCATTTGGAAAAACAAAAGACCCCGAATGCCAAAACCGGAGTGAAAAGAGCTACAGCAGGAAGGGATTACCATACCAGATTTTAAAACTATACTACAGGGCTAGAGACATAAAAACAAAGCCTGGTACTGGCACAAAAACAACCTGTTGACCAATGGAACAAAACCGAAGATCCCAAATCTGAGCACATACAGTTAATTTCAGCCATCTCATATTTGACAAGGGGGCCAGAAACCAACATGGAGAAAAGACAGCATCGTCAGCAAGTGTGTTGGCAAAACTGGATCACCACGTGTAAAATAATTAACCCCTCCATCTCGCCCTGTACAAAAGTCAACTCCAGGATTAAAGACCTAACGTGAAACCCCAAACTCTGAAGATGAGAGAAGAAAAGTTGGCAGCAGAACTACAAGACATAGGCGTAGGAAAGGACTTCCAAAATCAGACGCAGCTGCAACAAGAATGAAAGGTCGACATATATTGACTAATACACTCATCAAACTCAAAAGCTTCTGTACAATCAAAAGAAACAATCAAGGAGTGATGAAGAAACCCCACAGAGTGGAGGAAACCTTAGCTGCAGATACGTCTGAAAAAGCATTGATTTCCAGAATAGATAAACTGACTAATAAACACTCAAAAAACAAAGAAAGAGAAAAAAAAATGACGACCCGCGCAATAGATGGAGCAAAGAACGGAACAGAGACTTCAAATTGGAGGAATTAGAGATGTCTGAGGAAACACCTCAAGACTGTCAACATCACTAATCATTAAGGAAATGCAAATGAAAACCACTTTAAGAATCATCTCACTCCAATAAAAACTGGCTAGGAATCAAGAAAACAAATGATACTTAGTGCTGAAGAGGTTGTGGGAAGGGGGAACACTCATCAACTGGTGGTGGGAAATTTAAACTTGTACAACCATGATGGAAGGCAGTGTGGAGAACCTTGGAGACTTTGAATGAACTTGCCACCTGACCCAGCCATACCCACTCCTGGATATATACCCCCACAAACTTACTCCCACCACATAGATACCTGCATGGCCATGTTTATTGCAGCTCTCATTACAACATATCAAGGAGCTGGAACCAAGGCTAAATGCCCATCAACTGACGAGTGTATAGAGGAAAATGTGGTACATCTACACAATGGAGTTCTATGCAGCAGTAAAGAAAGAAGACATCACGAGCTTTGCAGGAAAATGGCTGGAGCTAGAGGACATCAATGCTGAGTGAAGTAACACAGTCCAGAAAAAAAAAAAAAAAAAAAAACCCTCATCTGTGGATGCGAGTGCCAATTACCCAATTTGTAAGCATTTCTTGTGTTGGGCCCCCTAGCTTTGTCCAAAGCAGTTGGGCATAATACATTTTGGAAACACAACAACAACAGAAAAGAACTCATCAAAGAACTGACTGAGACGGTGAACTTCTGCTCAAAACAGTAAGCTTCCACATGGAGAATATCGGGAAATACTGAGAAAGACTAAGAGAGGGAAAGCAGGTTGGGCAGAATGCATGAGCTTTAGTAGGGTGGGGAGAATCGGGAACAAGGGTCTAGATTGTTTAAAAAAATAAATAAATAAATTTATATGTGAAAAAAATAAATAAAAATCATGTGGGGTGACAAAAAAAAAAAAAAAGATAAAAGATGGTCATAACCACGCCCCTATCCCCTGTCAGCTTTCTGTCTAAAGCCTGTGGTCGTTGTAATGTTTGGTGTTTCCCATCAAAAAAAAAAAAAAAAAAAAAATTCAGGACTGCTTTTATGTCCACATTATCTCTAGAAGCATACCTCCAATCTGGAAGGTTTCGGCTTGTTAAAATCGAATTCGTCTTTACACAAGCCAAGGAAACCTTCGCTGGGGCATTGTGCAATTCTTTTTTTCCCCTGGGCTGAAAGGGTTAGCTTTATCAAGCTAATACAATCTTCTCTCCCAGGACAGACTAACAGTGACTTTAAACAATCTGTGAGCAAATAGCTTGGCCTTCCCCCAAGTCTTTCTTCCTTCATCTCCACTGAAGAATGAGGAAATATGGATTATCATTTTGATTACAAATATATTTCTGTCCAGAGAAAGATCTACAAAGGGCTAAAGTAACCTCTATAAATTTAAACAGTCTCTGGGTAACCCTGGAGAGTTAAATCCTCTTTCTTTCTCTTTTTTTTTAAATATCCTGGTGCTTCAAAAATGTTCTATTAGACAGATGTCAAGTTGATATAATAAACAACAATGCCAAATCTAATGAATTAAGGGGAAAGAGAACCACATGCTGAGATGTTCCGATGAAATCAGGTAATGACAGGGAAGAAAAATGAAGCCGCAGTTAAAAACAGCTTGAGATTCCAAAATTCAAGGTGTGGAGAGGATCCTAGCGGGAGAAATTTCAACTGTGTGCTGCCTTCCTCTTACATATAGACACATTTCTTCCTGGTGTTCTGACTCAAGCGAAAGAAAATTAAAAAAGATCCCAAACGGGTCTCTGGGGCTGGTAATAGTTTGGATGGGAGAGTTGGTGCAACTGTTGTCACCGAGGCCTCCAGCCCTGCTGTCAAGGACTGCACAGGTGAGGGTGAAGATCGTTTATAAGAGGTTTGTAAACGAATGGTATCCCTCATCTGTGGATGCTAGCACCAATTACCTAATTGTATGGCAAACTGAGTAACGTTAATGTGATCTGAAAACAACTGTGCTCTTATATTGTGAATCCCTTAAAAAAATAAACAAAAGGCCATAAAAAAGAGGTTTGTAAACTAGATTTGTGTTTCCAACAACCTCCTTGTTTCTGTAATTAATTATACTCAGATGAAAGAATTCCATTTCCCAAAGAAAACCCTGGGCTCCCGGCCTCCCTGTGTGGCACTGTAGCCTTCAGGTCTGGATCAAAGATGGTTCTGCTTTAGGGAGAGTCATAAACCCAGGGATACATTCAAGGTCACAGGTAGAGTTTTATCTAGCTCAGGGAACTCTGGTTTCAATTTTTTCTTAAAAAAATCTGTGAGTGTTCAGAAGCTTCCACCCCTCGCTGAGGAGCTATTGACAGGTGATGGTTTCTGGGGAGGGAGAGTCCACTGTCTTTAAGTCTGTGGCCCTGGTAGGTTGGCAATGCTCTAGTATATGGACAGCACAGATTGGATTGGATGGTATCATAATAAAAAGCAGGGGGAGGCATGGAGTTAGGAAGGGGGTGTGTGCGGCGGTCTACAAGAAATTAGGAGAGGTGGGGTACAATATGATCAAAATACATTGTATGCATGTATGAAACTCTCAAAGAATTAACAAAAATATCATGTTAAGAATCTCCTGCAAATATATTGACAACTTTCTTCAAAATCAAATAGCAACATAAAATCCCTCACTAGGACCACTTAGTACTAACTTTACAAATATAAAATACATAAAAAGTACTCATTCCTTTTGCCTCAGATACCCCACTTCTGGGGATTTTTATGCTATAGGAACACTCATGGTAACGGCTAGGGATACAAGTATAAGGACTTTCTTTGCAGTGCTAATCTAACCAAGTGAGAAATAATCCAAATCTTCATCAATGATTGCCAAGTTTGTTTTAAACTGAGTTCTAGTGTGTCTAATACAAGATGATACCATGCTGTTATATAAAAAAGAATTATGCCCTGTTATAGAAACATAGTCATGGCATATTGGGAAGTAGACTAGGAAACTTTAAAATGATGGTATGTACCCTGGTTTTATTTGATTATGCATGGACACTTTCTGGAAAGATACTGAAGTAGTATGGTTTTAGTAATGGTTTCCTCTACATAGAGCAGTATCGGAAGAAGTACTTTGGTATTTCAAAATTAGATTATATGTCATTACACTTTTTGCTTTATTTTTATTCTGTGTGCATGTGTATATTATACACATGTACACAAATGCACCTGTGCCCTGTAATGCCTGCGGGATCAGATTCCCTGAAACTGGAGTTATGGACAGTTGTTAGCTACCATGTGGGCACTGGGATTTGAACCTGAGTCTTCTGCAAGAACAGCCAGTGCCTTTAACCACTGACCCATCTCTCCAGCCCCTATATGTCCTTATAAAATTTTAAAATTTATTTATTTTTTGAGTGTGTGTTTTGTCTGCATGTTGTACAATACTCAGAGAATCTAAAAGAGGGTGTCAGATCCCCTGGAACTGGAGTTAGGGATAGTTGTTAGCCACCATGTGGGTGCTGGGAATGGAGCTGGAGTTTTTTGGAAAAGCAGCTAGCACACTAACCTATTGTGAAATCTCTTCAGCCCCTATATACCAGTTTTTAAAAAACCCAAAGAGCGTTTCTTTTAGTAAAAACTGAAGGAACGCCCATTGACTAAGGAAGATGAAGTCAAAGTCTATTCTTTTCCTCTTTATCAAATACCACAAGCCTTTAATTTTTCTCCCTATACTACTAGTAGTAATAATAAAAGATTATTTTTAGAGTCCCTACATATTTGTCATTTGAAGTTACTATCTCACTGATAAACGGTGCTAACATACTGAGCCAGGCATGGTAGTGCACACCTTTAATCTCATCATTTGGGAGACATTATGTATGAATTCAAGGCCAGCCTGGTCTATACAGCAAGACCCTGTCTCAAAAAAAAAATTCTAACATATGTGAGCCTTCTGTGCTTAATCTGGGTGATTCTTCATTCAATTTTATATTATACAATATGCTTTTCTATCCAAGGACCTTGCTCAAGAAATATTAAGTTCAAAATTGAGTATATAGTAAGATATTTAGAGAGGTTAAATCAAATGAAAGGTGTTGGCTTCTGGTATATAAAGTGGTTGTCAGTTATTTTATTTTAATTCATTTTTAATCAGAGATACCTAGATTCTTGAGTTACCCAAACACCCAAATTCTTTACAACCTTGATTATAGGGAGCAAAGGTTTGGTGGGTGTTCTAGTCTGTCTTCCATTGCTGTGATAAAACACTCTGACCGACACCAACTTGGGGAGGAAAGGGTTTATTCAGCTTACATCTCCTGGGTCACAGTTCATTACTTAGGGAGCCCAAGGCAGGAACTCAGGGCAGGAACCTGGAGGCAGGAGCTGAAGCACAGGCTATGGAGGAATGCTGTTCACTGGCTTGCTCCCCTGGCCCATGCCCAGCCTGCCCTCTTATACAATACACAACAACCTGCCTAGGGTGGCACTACTCATTGTGGGCCGGGCCCTCCCACATTGCCTGACAATCAAGACAATACTCCACAGACGTGGCCACAGGCCAATCCAATGGAGCCAATTCCCCAATTGAGGCTCCCTCAACCCAGGTGTGTCAAGTTGACACTAAAGCTATCCAGCACAGTGGGTATATGGTTTCCATTGAAGCAGAAGTCTAGAAGAGGACAAGAAAAGGCTCCAAATCAGGAAGTCAGTCACTGCCCTAGGCTGAGTTCTGCAAACTTGCCTGCTCTGACCCTTTCTGGCTCCAGTCCTCCAACTGGAAGTCTCTATGGTGTAGCTAATCTCCACCCCAGGACCCCTGGCTCATAGGGAATCATCACAATGGCACCCCACACCCACCTGGACATTTTGCAGGGAGCAAGAGCAACAACTTAACTAGAAGCAAGGAGGTTGAATTATTCATCAGTGAGACAACTGTGACAGTACGGAGAGAATACAGATGTCGTGCCATGGGGTCAGAGCACCCAGCCCCGCATGTGGTGGAAATACACCTTTCAGGGGCTCCTGACATTTCAGAAATGGCTGCCTTCTCCATCTTCTGGTTCGAGCTCACCTCCTGGGCCTCACGGGAATTTCTCTATGACTTTGATACAAGTCAGTCTCTGTGTCAGACTTAGGTTTCTCTTTTTTCATATAAAACTGGCTTATTGTAACAGAGATCCCTTCTTCCTATACTTCAGAAAAACGGGACTCAGAAATACCACACACTAAGCTTTCCACACGGCACTCAGCGAGCTGAAGATAAGCCAGAGCGCTGATAGGCACAGCGCCTTGCTCTCTTGTTTGCTCATATCTGATGGAATCACTGTCTGCAGTCTTACAGTTGGGCCACACTGCTCTGGTCCTGCAATGTACACGGGGCACAGAATAAGTCTGCACAGAATAAGTCTGTGGCAAAGTCCACACACACTCTGGAGTCAGTTTGCTTAAGTGTAAATCTGAGGTCCCTTGTTTAAATTGATTTTTTTTTTCCTTCAGAAAATGATTTTTTTCTTCTTTCAAAAAAACCCTCATATGTAGACATCATCTGTCACTGGACATGTCAAAGGCAAAGTGCTAGAGAAAATCCCCTAAGAACATTTCCCTGTTCATGATCGTGGACCAAAAAACCCCCTCTTCTCCTTACTCCGCCCTCCCCAACCTTCTCGGAAACACAATTTCATATTCTTTCATCTCCAAACATCCTACTTCCTGAAACACTATCAGTCAGAGGCACACACCAGGCTCATCTATTCACCTCACGTGCGAGACGAGGAGGGCAATTTTATGTAGTAAAGATATACGGGACAAGGCAAGCTCAAGTTCACATCCGTTAAAGCATTCCTCTGTTGGCAACATTTTTACAAGCTTCTCACAGCTATATGCTTAATTAAAATAAAAGGCTGATATACATCATTGCACCAAGTCCTTGCTGATGTAGAGGAAGGAAGGGAAAAATGACTGCACTTATTCTCCTTTATTAAAAGAGTTATTTCAGTATGACAGCTCAAATGAAGAGTAGCCATTAGCGAAATTAAAAATGAGGCAAAGTTGATTTTGGGAAATGCACACATTTCTTGCCCCCCCACCCCGTCCCCAGGTCCTTCGGCGTCTCTTCTGTCCTATTTCCCTGCTGCCTACCTCCCCAGCCCCCTCAAGCAGCAGTCTTGATCTTTAAGTCCCCCCAACTGATGACGGTAATGACGTAATGACAATCAGAGGAAGAACAGTTTGTAAATTCTGCCTGGTACCTCTTCAAATTAAATAAGAAAAAATGGTTAATCTCAGCTGAGCATGTACTATATGTCTGATACTGTTCTAAGCACATTGTACATAAAAGCTTGCTTAATTAGGTAAATTACTCTTATGCAGCATGGAGGAAAGACAACAATTATTTGCAGAACATCTGTCACACTCTGAGTATATCATGGGGATTTTCCTGTTGGTCCTCATATCTACCATGCAAAGGAATTCCACTTTTCAGATGAGTAAACTGAGGTTCTGACAAGTTCAGTTGTGAGTCAAGGGGTAAGGTTTCAAACATGCTCTTAGGAAATAAGGACACATGACTGGAAAGTGGATAAAAAGTAGAAGTCTGCAGGGGTGAGAATGTGCACTGTGCATCTGACCAAAGTCAGGAGGTCCTGAAGGAGGAAGGGGAGGGAGAAAGGGAGAGGGGGGTGGCAGGAGGGAGAGGGAGGGGGAGAAAGAGTTGTAGATGTATGTTGGGGCAAGAGCCAGGAGCTTCAGTTTGGAGGTAATACCACCATCAAAGGCTCTAGAAAGCTCACTGCATGGAGCTACAGGAGTCTGATGAGGCAGGGATGCATGATCCTGGGGAGGGAAGTACAGTGGTGGGTTGGCTAAGATGAAGAGAGGCTGGCTAGACCAGGGCATGGGAAAGAAGAGGAAAACACAGGTGCTGACTGGAACTATGTGGACAAACACTTTCGAGAGTTCCTTGATATCTGGATACTTGTACCAAATGTCTGACTATCTAAACTAGTGAACTAGGTAGAGGAGAAAGCCAGTGTATACTATGCATTGTAAAGTATTGAATGGTGGAGCTGGTAGACATGGGGTTAATCAGATGGGCACGTAGACTCTTAGGAAAGAAGTTCAGGTTGATTCAGCTTGGCGCCTTAATGGCTAAGCCGAGGACTGTGAGTTAAAACATGGAGATAAGTGTTTCCACTGAGAACATGATGGGGAGAAATGGCTTGCTTCAAGTCATTAGATTGAAAAATAAAGGGTAATGAAGCTGAACCCCAGAGTCTTCTACCAGCAACAGGTTTGGGAGTCTACCTTTCCTTTATCTTCATATTGGACCAATCATCAAATACTACCCCTTTTACTTTGAAATATCTATCTATCTATCTATCTATCTATCTATCTATCTACCTATCATCCATCCATCCATCCATCCATCCATCCATCCATCCATCCATCCATCCATCCATCCATCCAGTCTATCCCTCTCTGCCTCCCTCAGTAGCATCCTCATCCAACCCACTGTGGGTTCTTCTGAGCCACTGAAATCCTCTGCTTCCTTCTCAGCAACTTCTACTTTGAAGTCAGAGGACTTCTGTAAACACAAATCTGATGAGGTTGCCTTCCTAAATATCTTCTAAAGGTTTCTCAGTGTTCCTAGGCTAGTCCAGGCATTGGCCAAATGGCCCGTGGACCCTCCAGCCTGCAGCAAGAAGTCAAGTTTCTTGGACCAGGGCACAGACATTCATTTACATGCCATCTCTGATGACTTTTGCTCAGCCGTAGCAGAATGGCAGTTCCAGTAAGACTGTCTGGCTGGAAAAGCTTAAAGTATTTGTCATCTAGCCCTTTACCAGAAAAGTTTGCCAGCCGCAGGTCTAGACAGAAGTCCTTACCATGGCTCATAAGGCTTTGTGCCATCTGACAATTTTCTATTTCTCCCAACTTTCTTTAAGCCACCCAAGCCCATTGGCCTTTGTTGATTTTTTTTTCACCCTGATCAACTTCTGGCCACTAACAGGTGCCTCTGGGACAGGACCAAGTGTCATGCACTGGTATGAAAGCCCCTAAATCCATGTGTTTCTGGCATATAGATTCTTGGGATGCAGAGTAGTCTTAGCTCTGATATTCCCTGGGTTTCCTTCTTGTGTCCTATTTTTTCTCTTCTGTAAAGTCTAACATTCTCCATCTCTCTTACTTATTTCCCCTTAAAGCCAAATTGATCATCTACCTCAGTTCAACCCAAGCCAGGAGAGGAAAGATAAGATTATTTGAGTTTTGAGCCTGACTCCTTCCTTCTCTTTCTTCCCTCCCTCCCTCCCTCCCTCCCTCCCTCCCTCCCTCCCTCCCTCCCTCCCTCCTCCTCCTCCGCCTCCTCCTCCTCCTTCCTTTCTTCTCAGGCCCCTCTTTTTCCTTCCTTCCTGACTCACATTAGGCAAATGTTCTGTCACTGAGCTGTATATCTAGCCTTTGAGCCTTAGGCCCCTCTTCTTCCTTCCTTCCTGACTCACATTAGGCAAATGTTCTGTCACTGAGCTGTATATCTAGCCTTTGAGCCTTATTTATACATAGCTAATAAACTCTTCCTTTTTGAAAGCCTTCCAGAGATCCAGGGTGAACTCCTTGCAGAGTAGGTGGAAAAGTATGATACAACCCAAGTTCTTACCCTAGAGATAAGTAGTTGTCTTCTCCATAAGGTACTGAGTGACCAGCCCTGATTTCAGATTTAGAGTCAACCAGTGTTTATGATGCATCTTTTAGGAGCCAAGCACAGGTTATTTTTGCAGGTTTTTGGGGTTGTCTTACTAAATCCTGTCAAGCAGTTTGGGTTAGGTTGCAGGTAACAGTAGCTACCATAAGGTGTTTATATAGGAAGTATAGCAGTTTGGTAAACATCTGCTAAATTTGCAGCAAAATGGATTAGATGCTTACATGCATGTTGGCGGGCTGCAGAGAAGCCCCTGAGAGGCGTCTGGAGTGACTCGCAGGAACAGTGCTGCAGAACCGACCCACTGAGCTGTGACTACACGTACACCAGGGAAGCTGGAAGCAGTCACACCAGCTGCTGGTCTTAGAATCAGACAACCTTGACTGACATGTGGCTGTGGGGCCATGCCAGTCCTGCAGGATCTGCACCCGCAGATGGAACCTCTTGGGCATCCTCTCCTGTCACCTAACTCAGTTCTGGATTCTAGTATTGTGCAAATGTATCAGAAGGCTAGTGTGAAGTCACACTGAGAGCCCTGGGTACAGGAGGGCCCTGGGACTGTCATGGTTAGTTTTCCTACCTCTGCAGGAGAGGAAGAAGAAAGAGTAGATGCTGCAGTGGATGCCGAAGGACACAATCCATGACTTCAGTTTTCCAAACTTACAGGAGCTATAACCTTGACTTTACGGAAGCAAAAGCCAAGATTCTGAGGGTGAGGTCCTCCATCCCCAAGTCAGGACCAGGTCTGCTAACTCCAAGCTCCATTGCTTTTTTCAAATAAAAGGGAAAAGATTGTCATTGTCATTTGTTATAACCAAAGTCAGAAACAACTGAGGTCTTGGTCTCTTGACTGCCAAAATGATGCATTTCAGAGCTCAGGCTGCTGCTAGGAAATGGATTAAAAGGCAGCTGACGAGGGTCAGTCCATGAAGTTGGCTGGGTAGCATCTTGGAATCTCCACCGGCCTTTTCAGCCCCCACCACGCTCTGCTCAGAGATCACTCTACCGAGGACATGCTTTCATTCGACCGGGAATTCAGTAGCAACAGTGCTTTTCTCTGGGGAGCAATGACTCAAAATTCAACAGAGCCATAAGACAATAAGTCACAGTCCCCAAAGAGCAGGCAGGCTGAGTCGCTGTACCCTACAGTGGAGGAGAGCTAATATGAAGTCCAGAGAAAGGGGCTTATTTCTCTATGAGGGAACATGTATCTCCAATTCCAGGGACTGCAGTTTTTAGACACGAGCAGATAGTAATTATTAATTATTCAGGTAGTCATCCCACTGCCTCAGTTCTGCCTCTCATCATTTCTCAACTGGACCATCGTAAAGCCAACTCCCAGGAGCTTTGTGCTGCTTCTCTCCAATTCATCTTTCTGACTTCCATGCCTGTAGTTCTGCAGTCTGAATCTAACACTGTTAACATACTGCTTAATGCCTTCTGGTTCATTATTAGTTAACGATAAGTCTACCCAACAGTTAACAGCAACTACAAAACCCAACTGAAATGCCAGTAAATGAATAAACTGCTCTCAAAAGAAGATGCGCAAATAGCTGGCAAATGGGAGAAGATGCTCGGTGTCACAAGAGCGATGCTGGTCAAAACCACAATGAAGTCTCATTTCATACTCAGCAAGATGGCTACTCAGGAGGAGAAAGTAGGAAATAGCTGGCCAGGATATGGAGAGGTTGTGATACTCACACACTGTTCACGGGAGGGTAAGATGGTGCAGTTGCCATGGAAAACAGCACCACAGTTCTGCAAAAGCCCCAAAGAGAATTACCATATGACCCAGCAGTTTCTGGGCATATATCTAAAAGAATTTAAAAGCTTTGGTCTTGAGGGGATATTCACACACCTATAGCAGCATAATTCATAACATCTGGGAGGCAGAAGCACCCCAAGTGTCCACTGATGGATGAGTGCATGAACAAAACACAGGAAATACACACAGAGGAATATCATTCAGCCTTAAAAAGGCAGGGAATTCTGACATATGCTACAACATATGTAGAATCTCCTAAGATATTTACAAAAAAAAATCTTCCATAATTCCAACCTATTCAAAGCTGCATTGTCAAGCACAGGGTAGCAGAAACAGCACTGAAACCCAGGCAAGCCCTGTGATGCTAGAGTCTGCACAGGTCAAGAGAATGAACAGAAGTTTGATTCTGTGCACCTGGAAGGGAGAAGGTTGGGATTCAAACTTCCTTAGTTCCCTCTGGGCTTAACAGGCAGCTTATTTATCTGAAGCCTACTTGAGAAGTCTGTTTCAACCTCAACAAACAAATTAAACTCAGCATCTCTGTGGAAGGGAATCACACTAAAAGACCATCCAAAGAGCTCATACTGGCTGTTGGTCTGTAACAGAAAAACGCTGCCGTGGCCCTCCCCTCCCCCATTACTCATCTCAATGCGGGGGTGTGTGTGCTTTTTTTTCAAAGTCAGGCTCCCACTTGGCTCATTTGGGGAGTGTTGTTTCCCTTTGGGATACATTCGCCTTCTGTCCCCTGTCCACATTTGAGAGGCTTGGCTTGGTGAGCCAAACATCTATGGTAGAAATCACCCTCTTGGGACAGAACTGAGCTCCTAGAGAGTGTGACACGATGGGGGGGGGTGAGCCACTTGCCCACTCAGGAGCAGTCAGAGCACAAGCTCCTGGACAGTGGGAGGCGCTGTCAGGGGGAGCAGCACCTTTGGGAGCGAGGGTCTGCAAATGATTCTATCCTTCCTGGCAGCTCTGAGAACCACGATCCCCAGAACATGCTAGAAAGTGGAAGAAGCCACCTACTGGAGGAAAGGTCAGGGCGTCTACACAGGCATGCGAGGGACATAGGTGGACACTTAAGCTTGTTGTTTGTGGCTCTGAGGTTGGGGAGTTTGTTTTCCAATCTGGACTCAAAGCTAGCATATCAATGACATTTTCATTCCTTCACCAAATATCTTCAGAGGAGAGGTTAATTTACTTGGGCTCCTGACTGTAGAGGGGTTGGTCCATCATGGCGGGTAGGGGGGGCACATCAGATCAGCTTACAACATGGCAGACAGGAAGCACAGAATGGGAGTGCTGGCCCTGGGCTGGCTGCTGCTTCTTCCTCTTTCATTCCATCCTGGCCTCACCCCAGAGGGGGTGACCCAAGGTTAAGGTAAGTCTTTCCCCTCCCTCAGTTAATCCTGTCTAGAAATCATTCACAGACACATCTATAGGGGTTCCTTGCCAAGTCTCCTAGGTGATTCTAAATCCAATCAAGCTGACAATGAAGAGGTAGACACCCCAGACAGCAACATTTGGCCCTACATTTGAGGTGCTGGGAAGTTCTCAGTAGGCAAAGTATGGAAGACGGAGCCTAGTGTCTGGCATATAGAAGGTGCTCAATTGAGGCGAACACTTGGGGTCACGCATTCACACCCAGACATGTACACACAGAATCTGAGGAGAGACTTATAGCTCACTCTGTGGAGAGGCTAAGCTCCCATCCTGGGAATCCTCAGATCAGGAGTGCCCTGGGGCCTGCTCATTTTGGAACATGCATCCTGCTCTTGTCTTATGGTGCCACACCCTGTGGGTGATGTGCCTCCTGGACAATAACCCACGGCTTTGGGGCCCTTCAAGTTGAGACATCCTGCCTTAGGGCTGACACTGGAAACCCACGGAAGGCCTGCGGAGCCACTGGAATGGCACAGGGCTAACCACCGCTGCAGCCTCCGTCTACAACCATTCTGCTCTGCTTGAGTTTGGACATCCATCCCTGACCCAGGGCCCCCACCCCCACCCGGTGATCATGTCAGGGAAAATCAGGGAGAAACAAAGGCATAGATAAGACTCCTTAGGAAGAGGTAGGGCAGCCACTGAAAACTGACCTCCCAAGGTCAGAGAAGCACAGGTCAGTTCACGTCACTCTTTGTTAGTAATAGAGTTCAGAGAGTTTCATACCTGGCAATATTTTCAGAACTCCCAAATCCACAGGATGGAGTATGAAGAAGTGAAGTGACCAATCTTCCATATATCTAGCCACCAACCTGGATAACATTACTATATGACTGTATGTGAAGACACAGGGATGCACAAAATAAACAAAATACAGTTCCTAACATCATTATCCATAAGGTGGAAGCCCCACCACAAAAATCTCAAGTCATGAATTCTGGGCTCTGATGAAAGCTCTCCTGAGAAAGAAAAGACCAGGTGGGAAGCCCACCCTTTGGGCGTGTGTCCTGGGCTGGCCTCGGCAGCGTCTCTGGAGGTTCTGGTCTCTCATGGTTACCAGCCAGGCCTGGTGGCTTCAGCATCTGTGTGCACCTCGAGGGAGTCAGCTATGGAAACAGTGATTTGTAGCAAGTGGGCTTATAGGTAAGTATGTGGCAGCTCATTGTGAACTTCTGGGGACGCTGTGGCCTGAGGTGAGCCCTGGATGTCCCCTTTGCAGCACCCACTGTCTTAGCTTCCTGGAATATTTGCATCACGTCCACAAGAGCCCAGCTTGACTGTGAACACTTCTGCTCTGAGCTCCGGGATGGCTGGGAGGGAATGCTGCCTGTTTGCTGGGCCCTGTCCGATGGCAAGGTTTCAGGTAGGAATGGTGGGGACTGGGTATTTCAAATATTGGTACCACAGTGCTGTGAATTACTCCCCGAGGGATACCGGCTATCATAGAGAGATGGCCTGCTTGCTGTAGGGTACTGTGGCTGCCAGGGACCAGGCAATTGATGAAAGGTGGCCAGTCAGTATTTGAATGATCTTGCCCAGTGCATCCCCAGATCCCAGATCCCCACTCCATTCCTGGAGTTTTCTCTTGGTTGAAGGAGCTCATATGTTTTTAAGTCTTTCTTCTGAGCTAGATAAAGAGTAAAAGGGAAGGAAAAGGAAAACACTTGTCTATAGAAGAAGAACTCTGGGACATCTCTTCCTGACCTCTTTTGCAAGGAGGTGGAGAGAGCAAAGAGCAAAGTACACCCCCCCCATTCTCGGTTGACAAATTTCCTACAGATGGCTAGACCCTAATGTAGTTACCACAGTCGATCCATCAACCAACATGTGGACAGTAGACAAGCCCTGGCCTCAGGGTCACCCCATGGAGTAGCTTAGTGAGTAGGAGATGCAGAGTGGGACCCCAAAGCACCACATCCTAGCTCTGTGACTCTGGGAAGATCCCCGACCTCTTGGACCTGTTCCATAACTATGAGATGGTAGTATCTACTTCAAAGGACTGATCTACAGACTAGAACACACTCATGCACAGCTAAACCCACATGCCTGCTGGGGCTTCAGCAGCAGAGGCTGCCTGTGGAGTAGCATCCTCAAGAGACAAACACCGTGCCTCTTGCCTGACCTCATGTCACAGCCTGGCCCACGGGAAGAGCTCATGTCGTAGCAGCTGGTCGGATGCGATGCTATTCCTTTAGAAGCTTTCACTGTAACTGAGCCTGCTACCCACATAACATCTACAAGCAGACCAGGCAAAGCAGAAGTGGCAGCTTAAAGAGATGAACAACTATTGTTGTCAATGGGTAACACAAGCGCCATGGACAGGAGGGGACACATGAAGAAGCAAGGGAAAGATGTACAGAGAGTGCTGAAGTAGAGTCCACTGAGACAGAGCATGTGGGGGTATTTGGAGCAGATCAGAAAGCCCTGGCCAGCACGCCTGGCACCTCTATTAATTCTTAAGGTCCAGAGGACATAAGTATCACATTTGCCAGGCTGCGGAGACAGCTCAGTCAGTAAAGTGCTTGCCTTGTCTGCAGGAGGAAGTCTTCCATGCTCAGAACCCATATAAAAAAAGCCAGGTGTGATGCCACATGCTTGTAATCCCAGGTAGAGACAGGTGGTCATCGGGGCTTGCTGGCCAGCCATCTTAGTCTACTTCATGAGTTCAAGACCAGTAAGGGACCCTGTTTCAAAAAGAAGCATGGACGGCACCTGAGAAACAGCACAGGTGGTTGTCTCTGGCCCCCACACACATCCACACACATCCACACGCATGCATGTGCACCCTGCCCCCAGGCATACAAAGCAATCACACTTGCCTTTTGAAGGATGAAGGAACTGAAACTCCAAAGAGCCAGTTCTTTAGCTGAAAGCACTGTTAGTCAAGTGTCATGACTTAAATCCAAAACTCTGGGTCTTTGACTCCAAAGCATCCAAGTGGGAAAACTTCTGGAGACAAAGCAAGGACCATTTGGGGTTGGACCCTGAGGATGGTCATAGAGGGCTTGAGGGGAGAGGCAGGTGAGATGGGCTGAATGCAGTGGAAGGGGGTGGTAGAAGGAGGCCGTTAAGTCTTTGTTTTCAAGCAGTGCTTGCTGGGCCTGGTGCTGAAGGGGTGCTTGGCTGGAATCCTCCCTTGACTGGGAGTCCTCCCTTGATTGGGAGTCCTCCCTTGACTGGTAATCCTCCCTTGACTGGTAATCCTCCCTTGACTGGGAGTCCTCCCTTGACTGGTAATCCTCCCTTGACTGGGAGTCCTCCCTTGGCTGGGAGTCCTCCCTTGACTGGGAGTCCTCCCTTGACTGGGAATCCTCCCTTGACTGGCAGTCCTCCCTTGACTGGGAGTCCTCCCTTGACTGTCAGTCCTCCCTTGACTGGCAGTCCTCCCTTGACTGGCAATCCTCCCTTGACTGGCAGTCCTCCCTTGACTGGGAGTCCTCCCTTGACTGGCAGTCCTCCCTTGACTGGTAATCCTCCCTTGACTGGTAATCCTCCCTTGACTGGGAGTCCTCCCTTGACTGGTAGTCCTCCCTTGACTGGAGAGTCCTCCCTTGACTGTAGTTAGTCCTCCCTTGACTGGGAGTCCTCCCTTGACTTGGATCCTCCCTTGACTGGCTAGTCCTCCCTTGACTGGCAGTCCTCCCTTGACTTGGAGTCCTCCCTTGACTGGTAGTCCTCCCTTGACTGGGAGTCCTCCCTTGACTGGGAGTCCTCCCTTGACTGGCAGTCCTCCCTTGACTGGGAGTCCTCCCTTGACTGGGAGTCCTCCCTTGACTTGTAATCCTCCCTTGACTGGTAATCCTCCCTTGACTGGGAGTCCTCTCTTGACTGGCAGTCCTCCTTTGACGGGGAGTCCTCCCTTGACTGGTAATCCTCCCTTGACTGGGAGTCCTCCCTTGACTGGGAGTCCTCCCTTGACTGGTAATCCTCCCTTGACTGGGAGTCCTCCCTTGATTGGGAGTCCTCCCTTGACTGGGAGTCCTCCCTTGACTGGCAGTCCTCCCTTGACTGGGAGTCCTCCCTTGACTGGTAATCCTCCTTTGACTGGTAATCCTCCCTTGACTGGGAGTCCTCTCTTGACTGGCAGTCCTCCTTTGACTGGGAGTCCTTCCTTGACTGGCAGTCCTCCCTTGACTGGTAATCCTCCCTTGACTGGTAATCCTCCCTTGACTGGGAATCCTCCCTTGACTGGTAATCCTCCCTTGACTGGGAGTCCTCCCTTGACTGGGAGGTACATTCTGTTCCAACAAGCAGAAGGAAGGGGCTCAGTAATGTGACAAACACCCAACTGCAGGGTTCCTTTGGGGTGATGGGCTTGGTTTGCCTCCCAGAGCTGTCCCTAAAGACATCCATTTGCCAGGGTGAGTGAACCCTGCTGGAAGATCACAGTACCCCCCACCACCAAGGTTGATGCACTAGGGTCGCCTGGCCTTCAGGAGATGTCTGGATGGAGGGGCAGGCTGGTCTCACACGTAGGTGTCAGGAAGGCAAGAGACTGTGAGGATGTGCAGGGCACTGCATGCTTCTTCCTAAAACTGATATTCAAGTTGAGTGGTGAAAGATGAGCCAGGCTAGCCTTTGAGACTGGAGAGGAGGATTTCAGGATGGCAGAGAGCCTATGCAAAGGTCTGGTGGCCGAGGAGTCTGGGGATTTCAAACAGTAGCAGCCATGCCTGATGCCTCATCATCCTTGCCCATTCATTGTGGGCTAGGCACTATCTTCAAACACTTTAAAAATAAAACATTCTCCAAAATCGACCACATCCTGGGACACAGAAGAAACCTCTACAAATACAAAACATTGAATAATTTCATGCATCCTGTCAGACCACAGTGCAATAAGCTCAACATCAACAACAGGACAAGCCCTCCTGCCTACAAGAACACATGAGACTAAACAACACACTCTTGAATAATGAATGGGTCAAGGAAGAGATTAAAGAAAGAAATAAAAGCATTTCTGGAACTGAATGACAATGACAAACAACACAACAAAACCTATGGGATACCTAAAAGCAGTCCTAAGAGGTAAGTTTATAGCCCTGGGTGCCTACACTAGAAAAACAGAAAGAGCACAAGTGAATGATCTAACACTGCAGCTTAAAAGCACTTGAGAGGCAACAACACACGAACCCTAAATGCAACAGACAGGAAGAAATAACAAAATCAGAGCAGAAATCAATGAATAAAGAAAGAAAGAAAACAATAACAAAATCAATTAATCCAAAAGTTGTTCTTTGAAAGAATAAACAAGATAGACAGACCTACTAGCCCAGTTAACCAAAAGAAAGAAGGAAACAACTCCAGATCATACAATCTGTGATGAAAAGGGAAATATCACAATGACAAGAAAAAGATCAAGAAATTATATGGGAATATTACAAGAACCTATATTCTACAAGTTTGAAAACCTGAGAAGAAATGGTATGAATAGCTGAAATCCTGGGAATCACCAAGCTTGGCCAAGAAGAGACCAGCAGTTTAACAGACCCATAACATATGAAGAAATAAGGATGTAGTGAGAAGCCTCCAACTAAAAAAAAGCCCAGCCCAGACGGTTTTCACAGCAAGAATTCTATAAAACATTTCAAAAAGACCTACAACCATTATTACTGGAAACTGTTTAGAGAAGTATACAATCAGAGGGAATTCTCCCAAATTCCTTCTATGAAGCCAACATCACTCTATTACCAAAACCAGGCAAAGATCCAACTAAAAAAGGAGAATTATAGACCCATCTCCCTCATGAACACAGATGCCAAATTCTAAGTTTTGCATGACCAAGTTGGATTCATTACCAGAGATACAGGGATGGTTCAAACATTACAAAATCAATAACATCACAAACAATAAACGGAATCAAAGACAAAAACCACACCATCATCTCAATTGATGCTGAAAAAGCCTTTGACAAAATCAGCATCCCTTTATGCTTAAAGTCCTAGAAGATTGGATTGGAGGGATCATTCCTCAATGTAATCAAAGCCATATACAAGAACCCACAGCCAATATTCATCCTAAATGGGAAATGACAGAAACATTCCTTAAAGGTAGGAACTTGGCAAGTCGGCCCCCTGTCACCACTCCTCTTCAAATATAGTGCTTGAAACACTTGGCTTAGAGCAATAAGGCAAGAAAGATATTAAAGGAGTACTAATTGGAAAAGAGGAAATCAAACTATCCCTATTTGCTGATTATATGATTGTTTACTTAAGGGATGCTAAAAACTCCACCGAAAAACTCCTAGAAACGATGTACAGCTTCAAAAAAAAAGCAAAGTGCAAGGATACAAAATTAACCTTTTTAAAAAAAATCTTTCTAAAAAACACCAAGAACAAACACTGGAGAAAGAATTCAAAAGACCCTTCCCACTCACAAATAGCATCAAAAACAATTAAGTACCTAGAACAAACCTAACCAAAGGACCCAAAGACTCTACAACAAAAATTTTAAACCTTAAAGAAAGAATATTGAAGAACTCACTCAGAAGATGGAAAAACATCCCATCTCATGGATTCGGAAAATCAACATTGGTAAAAATGTCCATTTTACAAAACTCTTGTTTAGATTTAAACCGCAATCCCAATTCAAAATCCCTCAAGAGTTCTTCATCAGGCTTGGAAACAAATGTCTTTAAATTCATTTGGAAAAACAAAAGACCCTAATAGCCAAAACAACCCTGAGTGAAAGAGCACACAGGGGTATCTCTATTACCAGACTTCAACTAACCTACAGGGGCTATATCATTAACACAGCCTGGTACTCGGCACAAAGAACACCTGGTGACAATGGGAACAAAACTGAAGATCCCAAATCTGAGACATACAATTAGTCAGCCAACTGCATATTTGACAAGGGGGCCAAGAAAACCACGCAATGGAGAGAGACAGATCTTCAGCAAGTTGGGTGGGCAAACTGATCACCACTGTAGAAGAATGAAATTTAAGCCCTACCATCTCGCCCTTACAAAGTCAACTCCAGATGGATTAGAAGACCTCGAACGTGAAACCCCAAACTCTGAAGTGATAGAAGAAAACTTGGTAGCAGACTACAAGACATAGGCTTAGGGAAAGACTTCCTAATCAGACAGCGCCTGCACAAGAATTAGGTCGACAATTTGACAAATGGGAACATCACAAACTCAAAAGCTTCTGTAGATCAAAATAAACAATCAGGAAGTGGAGAGGAAATCCCACAGAGTGGGAGGAAACCTTCACTGCAGATAACATCTGACAAAGCATTGAATTTCCGAATATATAAACCTACTCAAAAAAAAGAAAAAAGAAAACAAATGACCCGCTCAAGAGATGGAGCAAAGAACTGAACAGAGACTTCACAAGCGAGGAATTAGAGATGTCTGAGAAACACCTCAAGAACTGCTCAACATCACTAATCATTAAGGAAATGCAAATGAAAACCACTTTAAGATATCATCTTACTCCAATAAGACTGGCTAGGATCAAGAAAACAAATGATACCAAGTGCTGGAGAGGTTGTGGGGAAAGGGGAACACTCATCCACTGTTGGTGGGAATGTAAACTCGTACAGCCACTATGGAAAGCAGTGTGGAGAACCCTTGGAAGACTTAGAATGAACTTGCCACCCGACCCAGCCATACCACTCCTGGGCATGTACCCACAAGACTTACACCACCACAGAGATACATGCATGGCCATGTTTATTGCAGCTCTCTTCACAATAGCAAGGAGCTGGAACCAACCTAAATGCCCCTCAACTGATGAGTGGATAGAGAAAATGTGGTACATCTACACAATGGAGTTCTATGCAGCAGCAAAGAAAGACGACATCACGAGCTTTGCAGGGAAATGGCTGGAGCTAGAGGACATCATGCTGAGTGAAATAACACAGTCCCAGAAAAACAAACGACAAATGGTATCCCTCATCTGTGGATACTAGTGCCAATTACCCAGTTGTAAGTATTTCTTGTGTAGGGCCCCCTGAGCTTTTGTACAAAGCAGTTGGGCATAATGCATTTTGGAAACAAGAACAACAACAACAGAAAAGACTGCATCAAAGAACTGACTGAAACAGTGAACTTCTGCTCAAAACGGTCAACTTCCCCATGGAAAATATTGAGAAAGACTAAGAGATGAAAAGTATATTTGGCAGAATGCATGAGCTCTGGCGGGGTGGGGGAATGGGCGGGAACACGGGTCTAGATTTGTTAAAAATAAATAAATAAATAAATTTATGTGAAAAAATAAATAAATAAAGCCATATACCAATCAAAAAATAAAATAAAATAAAATAACAAGAAAGGATGCTAACCTTAGGAAGGAGCCATTGCTCTACTTTTACAAATTAGAAATTGAAACTCAGAGAACTAATTTGTCTAAGGACAGGCACACAAATAAGGTGATGGATTCAGATTAAGGTCTGATATGAAACCACACAAGGTGTATTGCTAACCACTCTGTCCATACCACCCCCAGGAAGCCTTCCCTGAGTCCACCAGCCTGACAGGAAGGGAGGATGTATTTCTACCCAAACAAACCCTGGGTCACATTTTATCACTGTAACTGTGAGAATTTTGCAGAGAATCTGAGGCTTGCAGTCTGCAGTTGGGTTTTGGGTTTTATTCCCTTTGTTTTAATTCTCCTAGAGCACATCAATAAGTGTTTGTTGACTGACCATTTCATTCTCTGTTTCAGCATCACATTGATGAGAAGATCGTTAAGTGGAAAAGCCTGATGGGTCAACACACATTCCTCTCTCAGCCAAGGGGAAGTCTGAATGTATTTTGGGATCCAGGTTCTTTCATCGACAGGGATGCAGAAGGTTATAATAGCTCTGGTACAAATGGTGACATTGTGTTCTGCATCCCAGGACCCCGGAGAAATTTTGAGCCATCCCCCTTCACAGTGTACACAGACAAGCACAGTACAGTTTCTTTGAGAAGTATCCTTTGTATTTGTGTCTGATTTTTGTTTAAGGAATATTCTTCCAAGATGGAAAACATTAAAGAAAGAAATCTGTTTATATTTGTCTGGCAAGTAAAAAAGGAGAAAAAAAAAGCACATTAGACTGAAAGCAAATTTCAAACAATGAAATGAACCTGGCCTACTAAATAAAGGCTCTGGAATGCCACCCTTCTAATTAGTTTCCTCTCTGACTAATTAGGGAGGTTCACCTGCACAGGAGCTCATGGCTGGAAAATGAGGGAAAGAGAGCACAGAAATTCTAACCAAAGCTGCCTAGGGTACTTGGATCTCATTCACATGGATGAGAAATCAACAGCCACAGGACCAAGAGTAGACCGAGCCAGTCCATTCGCCTGGGCCAGTGGTCACTGAAAGACCTCCCAGAAAAATTAGCCAGAAGAGACAGAATTATATGAGCCACTAATATAATGCTAGAGCGTCAGAAACTTCCATATCCTGAGACATTTTATAATGCTGGGTAACAGGCAGACTTGATCGATCCCTAAGTGGAAACCATATGGTATGGGGCCAATGGAGCAGACACCAGAATCTCTGGGTTATTTACTCAATCAACATGTATTTATTTGCCAAGCACCTTTCAAGTGCTTGTTTAATGCTAGGAACTGAGGTTACAATGGTAAAATTTAAATGTAATTTCTGACTTCCAGGAACTTCCGGTTTGTGGAGGCTTTTAGAGATTAAAATGCACGAGTAGTTCTTTAATGGTAACCAGCTTATAGCCTGACAGAAGTGAGCTTATTACACATGGTAGGATACATGGGGGGAAGGAGGGCTATCAGAGAAGAATTCTGGGGTCTGGAGAATGAGAACCCCATCAGGAAGGATGGCTTCTACCAGGCTGTGGGTTGGGGAGGAGATCCACGTACTGGAGAGACAGAAAGGGAGTCACTGTCCAGAGCACAGAGGCCAAGAGGCAAGTGAGGGATGATGGTGGGGTCTGAACACACAGATTTCCTTGTCTACCCAAGAGAAAGGGAACATTGTCATAGTGTGTTTTAAGCAGAGGAGTGGGGGGGGGGCAGCTGCGCACTTTTGGAGACTCATCCCCTCAACTCGAACAGGGAGAATGTGTGTGAATCGAGGTCTCTGAGCAGACCAGGAGAAGGTGGGCCAGCCTGAACTGGGAGGAAGGCAGTGGGAAAAGAAGACGAGAATGAATGTACATGTGGGAGGAGGACCAACCCTTGATCAGATGGGGCTCCACCGGAGGGACGGGAAGCTGGTCTCTGGGTGGCATCAACCTTGTGGAGCCAGAGGGGACAGTTTGTCATTATGAGCCCAGGACATCAGTGGTGACCAGCGATAGAGAAGAAAGTCCCATCCCCAACTCTCCAGGAACCCTGGCTTTCTGAATTGTGGATACCCTGTATTTTTTAAGGAGTAGAAAAATGAAGTGTCTAGCACTGTGCCTGGAGCATACAAGAAGCTGACAATAGCAGTTTTAAACAGCATCATTATTGTGATTTTGCAGAGTAGACCCTCAGAATCAGGAAAGCCTCCCCTTTTCTGACCTCTAGAATGTGAGTATACAGTGTAGCTACAGACGTTGAGGGTCCCACCCAGGTGGCACATACCAGGGTCTATGTATTTATTATGCTTTCCTCCTTGCCTGAATATGACATTGAATACTTGTTTTAACAGAACAATAAATCACAGCAATTTCTGACAATGACAGTAGATTGCCAGGAGGAAGGGTGAATTCTAATACATAAAATTTTCTGCAGTCTGTGCATAACTAGAGAACATCAGGCAAGGTATGTACTCCAGTCAAGTATAGGGCATACATTCCTGAGCCCAAATCCCAAATGCTAAATCTGAAATATTCCACAATCTATAACACAAGGGGACCATTGCACATCTGACCTTAGGTGGGACTGCAGACATGTGTACCATGAATAGTAAGTAAAATTACTTTCAGTCTTTCTTTTACTACTTTTTACTTATGTGAAAAAGGCATATATGAAACAAATGAATTCTGGGCTTAGACTTGGGCCCCACCCCAAGATATCTTAGCACATATAAATTTGAATACTTCAAAATCTGAAAAAAATCCAAATTTGAAACACTTGTGGTCCCAAGTATTTTGTTTTTGTTTGTTTGTTGTTGTTGTCTGTATTTTTGAGGCAGGGTCTCCCTTTATTCCCAGCTGGCCTGGAGCTTGCTCTGTAGACTAGGCTGGCCTTGAACTCACAGAGATCCGCCTGCCCCTGCCTCCCAAGTGCTGGGACTAAAGGCGTGTGCCACCACGCCTGGCCCAAGTACTTTGGATAAGGATGTTCAACTTGTACCCAGAAATAAGCATCCATTTTCCCTAAGAAATCATGTCTGTATTTAACTGCTACATGGATGGATTTTTTTTTTTTTTTTTTTTTTTTTACAGGGTCTCCCTTTAGTCCTAGCTGGCCTGAAACTCACTATGTACCAGACTGGCCTTGAACTCACAAAGATCCACCTGCCTCTGCCTCCCAAGTGCTGGGATTAAAGGCGTGCGCCACCATGCCCCACTATGGATCTTAACAGTATAGATGGATCTCTTTTCTGGAAGTCTCTTAGTCTAATACCAGTCATTGACATGTGTGAGAAAGTGACATTTAAGCAGTGACTAGGTGAGATGGGATATAAGCTCCATAGCACATCACCGCCTAGTAAGTGACAATCACCTGGCTGAATGATGGTGCTACAGCTATTATGACAGTGTCCTACAATAACCCTCAGTAACTGGAAACTGCAATTTATCCAAATTCTTCCAGGATACTCAGATACTGCGACTTGACCCCCCCCTCCTTCTGCATCATACCTTTTACTGCACAATAACTGCTGCAGAAACCACTCTATTCCAATTTGGGAGACAGAAGCACTTGTTTAAAGCAAAGGACTTTAATGAATGCCTTGGTGGGACAGTGACGTGGAAACATGTCATCACTAGTGTATTAGATCCTGTAGGTAACTCAGGAATGGATGGAAGACAGGGAGCATGCAGAGGCTGAAGCTCGGAATTAAGGAGGGTCCAGGCAGAGAAATCAACCGACAGTGGCTGGATAAATGCACCTAGTGCTGAATTTGGATGGGCTTCAGGTGCTGCTTCTGGGCTTGGACACATTTTACTATGGGAAGCTATTGTCACCTGACCCCTGACTCACAAGAATATGTATGATAAATAACATGGAGTACACATGTCTCCCTGGATCACAAATTCTGGTTACATCTGCTATGTAGTAAGCATAGGATAGCTAAAAAAAAAAATCATAAAATATGTAGATTCTTATACTTCAGAAACTCCGAATTTTTGCTAATTCAGGAAGGCTTAAGTTGATCTCTAAGGAAGTCTTAGATAAACAATGCAAACAAGATAGAAAGAGGTTTAAGTTGCTGGAGTTGATCTCTAAGGAAGTCTTAGATAAACAATGCAAACAAGATAGAAAGAGGTTTAAGTTGCTGGAAAACCCAAGCCTGGAAAACATATTCAACAACTTTAAGAGCTCTCTTTCCATTAAACAAAGTTCTTGAAGCATAATTATTGGGTGCGACTCTGCTTTCAGGCACATATGTTAATTATATGTCTGTGATCCAGACTTATATATTTCCACTTTCAGAAATACCATACATAATTTTAAGTATAATCAAGATTCTCACGGATGCAAATCTTCTACTTTTACACAAGGGACTTCCGTGTACCAAATGGAACGTAAGAACTAAGCATTCATTATGCAAGGAGTACGTTTACCCTCATCTTGATCATCTTGATCATATTAACAATGACTACTATTTACTGAGCACTTTCCCTGTGTTCAGAGCCTTGTTAAACATTTTTCATACATTGTGTGATTTATTCCCATGATTCCATTTTATCCCTGTTTCAAAAATGAACAAACTGAGATTATGTTATACTGCTGTTGTCACCCAGGTAGGAAGTGGCAGAGATGGGATTGAGACTGGGCTAGCTGTAAGTCCCAGGTTCTCAGCAGATGGTAATCTAACAGCAAGGATAAAATAAAAGATAAATAAAACTGTCAGGCAATAAATGATAAGTGTCAGATGAGATGCGGGTGATAAATGCTAACAGAGAGTAATAGCCCTTGGTAAGTGCCATTGGCTGGTTTGGTAATAACAGGTTTTCTCTGCTCAAGTCTTCATCTTGAGAAAGTATGATAGCAGCCCAGGGCTTAAGAACAAGACAACTTAAATGATGGACTGGTCCTGGCTGGGGCCTCTATAGGTCTGTCATATTGAATGCCAGATGTCACCATCCTGTGCAGAGGAGGCTTCGAGGGAACGAGGGTGATTTCCTACTGCTACAAATCACCAGCTAAGAAGGACCACGGCTTTAAATATATTCCTCACCATTTCCATTCAAACGACATCACTGAGAGAAACCAAAGAAAAATGAGGACTAAAAAACCCAGAATCTCCTAGATGTATAAAGTTATAAAATATTTTTTATCATCTGTGTTTAAAAAAAGAAAAGAAACAGGAAGCAGCCAGAGTCTCCAGATTCCTTTATGGGCAGGCCTATTTTGCAAACACCAACCATCATATTCAGGGCATCAACATGACAACGGTGATTTAGTCCCAACCTGCAGACGCGAAATAAACTACCAGGCAGGTTGCATTAAATCATTCCTGAAATGAATCTTCCAGATATCAAATCTGCGCTTTTCAGGACAGTTTTATTTGCTAATAAGCCTAATAAATTGAAAGCTGCCAGTGTTGTCAGGAGGCACGTACCCTGAAGAGCGCAAACGGGAAAACGCCAGCCTGCAGCCAGCAGGCGTGGCAGGGGACGGGGCTTCTAGGAGTGGGTGTGGTGGTTAACTGGTACTGTGGGGGCCATCTCGGGCCTCTGATGGAAGCACTCAGGGTCCTCCAGGGCTTGAGTCATTCCTGAAGAACAGGTGTAAGGGAAGCTGCAGTTCTCTCACAGGAAAGCAAGGGAGCCTGGCTGGCACAACTGAAATGTAGTCGGTTTTAACATTCGAAAGCCCCGCTCTGGTTTTTGCTAGTTGGCCTGCTTATTTGTTTCTTCCTCTTGAATCCAGGAATTTGTCTCTCCTCTCATTTGCTTCCATTTCTCTGGGTTTCCATAAAGTTCGGGACTGATAGCTCCCAGTTTACTGATGAAGGGTCAGTAAAGCCACTACTGGGTCAGTGGCTGTCATAAGCTCATTCATCTCCAGATAAGAAGAGTAGTTGAGTGTGGTGAGAGGTGGGTTTAAACTCAGCTCCGCACAGCACCTAGGTAGGCCATTGCAGCCTCTGGATTGCCTTTGCTCAGCTGTCAAACAGACGTGCAATGCTATTGTCTAGGGCTGTTCTTAGCATTACATAACTTCAGTGCAGCACCTAAACCACAGTAGGTGCTCAATAGTTGGTGGAATTTCTGCACAGTTCCTAAGTCTTAAAGAACAGTAGGGGAATGCCACTCTCCTTATAGACGTGGGAGTCAAGATTTGTTCCTAAGAGAAGTCAAAATCGTGTCTCTTACTTGCCTTTTCACAGTAACTAAGAACTGGGAACAGTACAGTTCTTACATAACATTCATGCCAATCCTGACACAGGCTTCATGGGAAGGACAGGGAATTTGGGATCTGACAAACCAAAGGTCAACTGATGGGTCTATTTCGATAGGTAATTTTCCTTATCTGGACTGTAGTGATTAGGAAAAGCTCTGGACTCAGTTACATATGTCTCCTTTAGCATCTAGCACTTGGCAGGGTAGACAGCAGTCTCAAAGTTATAGCCTTGCCCTCCAGAGCAACATATCTGTAGCGTTTGGGGTCAGGGAGCAGGAGAGGTGGGGTGAGGCTTGTCTCCAGGGACATCTCATGACACAGGTCTGGCCAATTTGAATAGAGCCTCCCCCAGAAGACTTGATTGGTTTAGGTAGGGACATATCATCAAGCTGGGCCCAGTAAGAATAAGTTCTAAAACTTTGACAGGAACTATGATGAAAAATTTCTTCCCCCTGCTGTTATGGCTTGAACTGTGTAGATGTAACACCACAGGTTCATATTTTATTTTATTTTATTTTATTTTTTTAATTAATTAATTAATTAATTAATATATATTTTGTACAAGATTATCAAATCTAGACCCGTGTCCGCCACCCTACCCCCCACCCCACCAGAGCTCATGCATTCTGCCAAACATGCTTTTCATCTCTTTCTCAGTCTTTCTCAATATTCTCCATATGGAAGTTGACTGTTTTGAGCAGAAGTTCACTGTTTCAGTCAGTTCTTTGATGTAGTTCTTTCTGTTGTTGTTGTTGTTGTTGTTGTTTCCAATATGCATCACTCCCAAATGCTTGGACAAAAGCTCAAGGGGCCGTGCACAAGAAATACTTACAACTGGGTAATTGGCACTAGCATCCACAGATGAGGGATACCATTCATCGTTTGTTTTTCTGGGACTAAGCATGATGTCTTCCAGCTCCAGCCATCTTCCTGCAAAGCTCATGATGTCATCTTTCTTTACTGTGCATAGAACTCCATTGTGTAGATGTACCACATTTTCTCTATCCACTCGTCAGTTGAGGGGCATTTGGGTTGGTTCCAGCTCCTTGCTATTGTGAAGAGAGCTGAAATAAACATGGCCGTGCATGTATCTCTGCGGTGGCGTAAGTCTTGAGGGTACATGCCCAGGAGTGGTATGGCTGGGTCGGGTGGCAAGTTCATTCCAAGTCTTCCAAGGGTTCTCCACACTGCTTTCCATAGTGGCTGTACGAGTTTACATTCCCACCAGCAGTGGATGAGTGTTCCCCTTTCCCCACAACCTCTCCAGCACTTGGTATCATTTGTTTTCTTGATCCTAGCCAGTCTTATTGGAGTAAGATGATATCTTAAAGTGGTTTTCATTTGCATTTCCTTAATGATTAGTGATGTTGAGCAGTTCTTGAGGTGTTTCTCAGACATCTCTAATTCCTCGCTTGTGAAGTCTCTGTTCAGTTCTTTGCTCCATCTATTGAGCGGGTCGTTTGTTTTCTTTTTTCTTTGTTTTTTGAGTAGTTTATATATTCTGGAAATCAATGCTTTGTCAGATGTATCTGCAGTGAAGGTTTCCTCCCACTCTGTGGGATTTCTCTTCACTTCCTTGATTGTTTCTTTTGATGTACAGAAGCTTTTGAGTTTAATGAGGTCCCATTTGTCAATTGTCGACCTTAATTCTTGTGCAGCTGCTGTCTGATTTAGGAAGTCTTTTCCTACGCCTATGTCTTGTAGTCTGCTGCCAACTTTTTCTTCTATCGCCTTCAGAGTTTGGGGTTTCACGTTGAGGTCTTTGATCCATCTGGAGTTGACTTTTGTACAGGGCGAGAGGTAGGGGTTTAATTTCATTCTTCTACAAGTGGTGATCCAGTTTTGCCAACACCACTTGCTGAAGATGCTGTCTTTTCTCCATTGTGTCTTCTTGGCCCCCTTGTCAAATATGAGATGGCTGAAATTGTATGTGTTCAAGTTTGGATCTTCGGTTTTGTTCCATTGGTCAACAGGTCTGTTTTTGTGCCAGTACCAGGCTGTTTTTTTGACTATAGCCCTGTAGTATAGTTTGAAGTCTGGTACAGAGATCCCCCCTGTGTTGCTCTTTTCACTCAGGGTTGTTTTAGCTATTCAGGGTTTTTTTTTTCCAAATGAATTTAAGGACCTTTTTTTCCAAGCCTGTGAAGAAACTCTTGGCGATTTTAATTGGGAATGCTTTAAATCTATACAAGAGTTTGGGTAGAATGGACATTTTTACAATGTTAATTTTCCCAATCCATGAGCATGGGAGGTTTTTTTCATCTTCTGATGTCTTCTTTAATTTCTTTCTTTAAGGGTTTAAAATTTTTGTTGTAGAGATCTTTGGTTAGGTTTGTTCCTAGGTATTTTATTGTTTTTGAAGCTATTGTGAGTGGGAAGGTCTCCTTGAATTCTTTCTCCAGTTGCTTGTTTTTGGTGTAAAGAAAGGCCACTGATTTTTTTAAGGTTAATTTTGTATCCTGCCACTTTGCTGAAGCTGGTAATCATTTCTAGGAGTTTTCTGGTTGAGTTTTTAGCATCCCTTAAGTAAACAATTATATTATCAGCAAATAGGGATAGCTTGACTTCCTCTTTTCCAATTAGTACTCCTTTAATTTCCTTTTCTTGCCTTATTGCTCTAGCAAGTGTTTCAAGCACTACATTGAAGAGGAGCGGTGACAGGGGGCAGCCTTGCCGAGTTCCTACCTTTAAAGACAATGATCCTATGGTTTCCCCATTTAGGATGATGTTGGCTGTGGATTTCCTGTATATGGCTTTGATCACATTGAGGAATGATGCCTCCAATCCAATTCCCTCTAGGACTTTAAGCATGAAGGGATGCTAGATTTTGTCAAAGCCTTTTTCAACATCAATTGAGATGATGGTGTGGTTTTTGTCTTTCATTCCATTTATGTTTTTGATGATATTTATTGATTTTCGTATGTTGAACCATCTCTGGTATGAATCCAACTTGGTCATGATGGATGATCTTCTTGGTGTGGGTCTGCATGCGATTTACAAGTATCCTGTTTAGAATTTTGGCATTTGTGTTCATTAGGGAGATGGGTCTATAGTTCTCCTTTTTGGTTGTATCTTTGCTTGGTTTTGGTAATAGAGTGATGCTGGCTTCCTAGAAGGAAGTTAGGAGAATTCCCTCTGATTGTATCCTTCTAAACAGTTTTAGTAATAATGGTTGTAGGTCTTTTTGAAATGTTTTATAGAATTCTGCTGTGAAACTGTCTGGGCCTGGGCTTTTTTTGGTTGGGAGGTTTCTTACTACTTCCTCAATTTCTTCATATATCATGGGTCTATTCAAGCTGCTGATCTCTTCTTGGTCAAGCTTTGGTGATTCCCAGGATTTCAGATATTCATCCATTTCTTCTAGGTTTTCAAACTTGGTAGAGTATAGGTTCTTGAAATATTCCCATATGATTTTCTGGATCTTTTCCTTGTCTGTTGTGATATTTCCCTTTTCATCACGGATTGTATTGATTTGGAGTTGTTCCTTCGTTCTTTTGGTTAACTGGGCTAGAGGTCTGTCCATCTTGTTTATTCTTTCAAAGAACCAACTTTTGGATTCGTTGATTTTTTGTATTGTTTTCTTTGTTTCTATTTCATTGATTTCTGCTCTGATTTTTATTTCTTCCTGTCTGTTGCATTTAGGGTTCTTCTGTTGTTGCCTCTCAAGTGCTTTTAGCTATAGTGTTAGATCATTCACTTGTGCTCTTTCTGTTTTTCTAATGTAGGCACTCAGGGCTATAAATTTCCCTCTTAGGACTGCTTTTAAGGTATCCCATAGGTTTTGTTGTGTTGTATTGTCATTGTCATTCAGTTCCAGGAATGTTTTTATTTCTTTCTTTATCTCTTCCTTGACCCATTCATTATTCAAGAGTGTGTTGTTTAGTCTCCATGTGTTCTTGTAGGCAGGAGGGCTTGTCCTGGTGTTGATGTTGAGCTTCATTGCACTGTGGTCTGACAGGATGCATGAAATTATTTCAATCTTTTTGTATTTGTAGAGGTTTCTTCTGTGTCCCAGGATGTGGTCGATTTTGGAGAATGTTCCGTGGGGTGCTGAGTAGAAAGTGTATTCTCTGGTATTAGGATGGAATGTTCGGTAGAGGTCTATGAGGTCCATTTGGTGTATCATATCGTTCAGTTCAGATGTCTCTCTGTTTATTTTTTGTCCTGTTGACCTATCCAAAGGACTCAGTGGGGTATTGAAATCTCCCACTATGAGTGTGCTGGGGTTAGTCTGTGACTTGTGGTCCTGGAGAATTGTCTTTATAAAGTTTGGTGCACCAGAATTTGGGGCATATATATTCATAATTGTGAAATCTTCTTGGTGGATTGTTCCTTTGATGAAAATGTAATGGCCTTCTTTGTCTCTTCTGATTTCTTTTACTTTGAAGTCTATTTTATCCGATATTAAAATAGCAACACCTGCTTTCTTTTTGGTACCATTTGCTTGGAATATTTTTTTCCATCCCTTCACTTTAAGGTGGTGCCTGTCCTTGAAGGTAAGATGTGTTTCTTGCAGACAGCATATCGATGGATTCTGTTTCCTAATCCAGTCTCCCAGTCTATGTCTTTTGATTGGGGAATTTAGTCCATTAATATTTAAGGTTATGACTGATAGGTTTGTGTTGCTTCCTTTTGCCTTATTATCCATCTGCGGTTTTGATTTAGGTTTCTACTTCTGCAGTTATGCTTTTATTGATTTCTCTTTCTAGGTGCCTGGGGTTGGTTGCTCCTTTCTTCTGTTCTTTGAATTGCTTCAAGTATTCTCTGAAGGGTTGGTTTTCCGGACATGTATTCTTTCAAGTTGTTTATGTCATGGAAGGTTTTTCTCTCTCCTTCAACTATAATTGACATTTTTGCTGGGTATAGTAACCTGGGTTGGCATCTATTGTCCCTTAACACTGGGAATGCTTTGCTCCAGGTTCTTCTTGCTTTCATAGTTTGCATTGAGAAGTCAGTTGTAATTCTGATAGGTTTCCCCTTATAGGTCACTTGTTGTTTTTCTCTTGTGGCTTTAAGGATTTTGTCTTTGTTTTGGGTGTCTAGCATTTTAACTATGATGTGGCGTGGAGAATTTCTTTTCTGATCTTGTCTGTTTGGAGTTCTATGTGCTTCTTGTATTGGTATTGGTTTGTCTTTTTTTAGTTTGGGGAAGTTTTCATCTATTATTCTGTTGAAGATCTGATCAATACCATTCTCTTGGGATTCTTCTCCTTCCTCTATTCCTATGATGCAGAGGTTTGATCTTTTCATAGTGTCCCACAGTTCCTGGTTGTTCCACTTTTGTGTATTTTTAAAATTTCATAATCTTTACTTGAGGTTTTTAGTTGTTCTGTGTTATCTTCCATTTCTGATATTCTTTGTTCTGCTTCCTCCATTCTGCTTCTGAGGCTTTTTCCATTCCTTTCCTCTTGATGGGATGAGTGTTTGATTTCCTTTTTCATTTCCTCTTCTGATTTCTTTAGTATTTCCACTTCCTTGTGGAGCTTCTCAATCCCTTCCTGTAGCTCTTTGCTTCACTGGTTGGTTTCCTTATCTTTTTCAAAATGGGATCTTTTCAGTGTTTCCACTTCCTTCTTGAATTCTTCATTCTCTTTTCTTAATTCTTTGATTTGCTCTTTATAATCTTACATTTCTTTAAGTATGTTCATGATTGTGTTTCTGATATCTGTGTCCTGGGCCATCCCCAGGGGGATCCCACTGTAGGAATCTTCCACAGGGTGGTAGAGCTTGGTGTGGGATTATCCAGCACCTTTCCCATATTGTCTCTTCTTCGTGTTCCTGGCATATGGGCTTCTCCTTGCCTGTATTCCAATGTGAGTCCCAAATGCCTCTTCACTGTGTTGAAGGCTTGCTTTGCTTGCCTCCTTCAGATGCCTTCGTAATCCCAGGTGGCAGGGAGGGCAGGGCTCTTTAGCCCGCGCCCCGGTACTTGTGCTTCAGGTGGTCTTGGGAGATCTCTGATCTCAAGACTCACACAACCCCACCTTTTATACCAGCTGGGAGGATAACTCTGCCCCCACAGCCACAAAAGCCAAAAGCCAAAGACAACTAGATTAACTAGATTAAGTCAAACAACAATCCGACTTGCTGGAGCACCCAGCTCCTACCTACCTACCTGTGCCTCAGTGGTCTTGGGAGATCTCCCAGGTTCATATTTTAAATGCTGGGTCTCCAGCTTGTGGGAGTGGGCTAGAGGCTTTGAAGTGGGTGGTGGAAGTAGGTCACAAAGGACAGGCATTTGAAGGTTATACCTTCCCTTGGTTCTGATCTAGACCTCTGTACTTCCTGTCTACCACCACTGTCTACCACCACGTGAACATGCTTCTGCCAGCACACCCTCTTCCCACCATGGATGTAGTCATTCATTATGACTTCCCAACTAAGACAGACTTGAGTACCCCTGCCCACCCTGCCCCTAAGGGATTGAGCCTAGGGCATCGTGCATACTTAGCAAACACTCTGTACCAGTTAAGCGATAGCCCAGCCCCTAAACCTTTACTCTTTGAAGTTCTTTCTGTCAAGTGTCTGGTTACTGTGATGTGAAAATAACCAATACCCCTGCTGAAGTGCTTAGCGTGAAAAATCCCGCAAGCTACCATCTAAAATATCAAGGATAATTTTGAACCACTAGATTAAGCCCTGCCTGAAGCCTCATGAACTTTTAGTTTCATGAGCCAATAAGTTTCTTTTTGTGTTTTGAATTATGGCTATATTATTTGTAAATGAGAATCCTGACTGTCTTTAACAAATCAATTTTGATTTTAAACATGGTCTATAAACTGGAAGTGCTTTAGGGGGTAACAGACTGTATAAAATGTTGTGTCTGCGAATTTCATTTTGGAAAAGATGGGGTAGAGAGGGTCACGGGTCTATGTACAGCCATCTAAATTTCTGCTTGCACATAATCATCCTTTCTTTTCTGGCTAACTGGTGCCTGCCATAACCTTTACTGTAATTGTACTCTAAGTATGTTCTCTCTCTTTCTGATCATTCCACATTCCTCTTAACTTTCCCTATGTATCTTAAACTGCTAGCCACCAATTAGGGCCATCAAAGTGGCATCAGACAGAGAAAGGCTGATTGGCTTCTCTGGTAGTACTTTTTTTTTTTTTTTTGAGGTCTCTTCTCGAGTCATAGGACCACTGGAGTCTAGAATCTGAGTGTCAGATACACAGATACCATCTAGCTAGGCAATATCTGACTTTTGCTTGAAGCTGTCAGGCCGACATAGACATGCCTATGATGATCCATTATCAATGACCACTAAATGCATACTTGTTTACCAGGGTAAATTGGGGCCCAAGAAAGTACGCTAAGTAAATAAGACAATGATCATGAATTTACATCTTTCCACTGGCCCTAATATCCACATTCCTCATCCAAGGATATGCAAAAGAAGTTTGGGCATTGATTCTTGAAGAGTGAGATGATGACTCCCCCCACCCCCCCACTTTCTTACAGCAGGACACACTCCAGTGAAGACACCCGAGAGCTCTATGACAGTTTTCTGCATGAAGAATTTTTTTTCCCTGAGCTCAGGAAAGAGAAGACAGCATTTAGTAGCTAAATGAGTTATTCAAAATGGCTATCTGATAAAATTCTCATTGCACATTGAGGGGAAAAATCTGATTTCAACAAGTCTGATTAATTCAAATTGTCAACAGTCAGGAGATGAACACATACCTTGTGTTTAAAATGCATGTGTCAATTGAGCTTGTGTGTGCTTGTAGGATGTCAGACTGGGAAGAGTAGATCTGAGTTCTCAGTTCTGGTTGACTATCTGGTTGGATGACCACGGATTAACCTCTCTGAGTCTCCATGTCATTATGTGCAAAATTATTATAATAATACCTCCTTATCCTAGAGTGTTGCTGTGCAGGTCAAATGAAAACCACGAAAGTGCTTTGTAAAGCTAGGAAGCATTATGCAAATGCAAGGTATTATATGGGTGCAGGTTCTCTCTATATGTGCACATATACACAGTCTATGAATAATATATGAGCTCTGTGTCTCAGATTCATTTTGATCAATAATCTCACCTCTATGCGCATGCAGAACATTAGGGACAAGCATCTTGGATTAGCGCTTTGACAATAACTACAACGGCACTGAAAACGATTGAAGAACAGTGTCAAGAAAGGAAAATAAACAGGAAACTGCAGAGAGTTGCTTTAAGCTACAAACTCTATCTGAACAAAACTCCTCTGTGAATCCCTAAGCAGTAATTCAATAAACAAAGCCATTCACTCTGTTTCCCCCAAAGTCCTTGGTGGCCCGGCAGCTTACATTCGAAGGTTCACTTTGTTATGCACAGTCCCCATCCTAGGACTAATCTTTTTATAATGAACCTAATCCAGTTAGAACTCCCTAGAATGGCCACATGTCAAAGTAATTGGATAACGGCCTGAGATTTTGTAATTATTCCTACTCTTCAAGCTGGGCTGGTTTGAATCTGCCTACCCTCTCCCATCGCTGACAACCTTTCCCAACGGGAGAGCCATTGCCAGGGGGGAGAGATGGGGTGAGCTATCTTATGGGGCAGGGGTATTAGCAGGAGTCCAGGGGACTAAGAACGGAAGGAGGTGGGAATCAGCTGCTCCTGGTAGACCATCAGCCTCTCCTAAGTAGGCTACTCGCTGCAATAAAGAAACACACGCTTCTGCAGGTGCAGGTATCCCCACACCACAGGGAGGAACGATTAACCCAGTTGAGAAAATGGTTTTGAACAATTTTGCAGCTGCTCGGGTTCTGCTTCCCTCCTCATTGTCTAATTTACCTTTCCCCACTGAAGCAGGCCGTGGTTACCTCTGTTCTCTCCATTCTCTGCAGCAAAGCACAACATCCCCCCAGACACACTCCAGAAGAGGTATGGGCAGACTCATTGATGATGGGAAGAAGGCTGCAATGCACAACTAGATGCAAAGGTGCCTTAGAAATCTTCCAGTTTATACTTTGGTTGTCAATGGTTAAGTCTGAGCTTGACACTCACTGAGCAATTCTGTATTGGTTTCTTAATATCAAGTGGGCCTCTTGTTTGGATTCCTGGCTTACTCTAAGCTGAGAGGGTGGTCTCCCTTAACCACAACCCCTCTTTAACATGGAGAGTGGACAGCACCTCTATCTATACACAGGCAGATGATGAAATACTTATGAGGATCAGATCCTCAGCAGGAACTGCATGTCAGAACAGAGGAAAGGAGGAGGCTGGAGGGGAAGAGAGGTCCTGGGCGTCTTTCCCACCAGAAACTTGCAGAGAAAGAATGGAAAACCCTGGCAAAACTGGTTGACCTCCCAGTCATACCACACTGACTTCCGCCAGGGCAAAAATGCCACCTAGGAATAAAAACCAAAGCAAGACCCAAGGGTCCTGGACTGGAGTCTTCTACTAAGCTAGGGAGATACGGGCACTTTGGCCCAGCCTCACTCAGGGCCTGTTATCCCAGGTTGTGCTGGGAGCCTGCCTTCTGCACCAGCTGTACTTTCGGATGTTCCAAGTCCACTTTAGGTTATTCCGCACACATCAACACTAAGTACAGAAAAGATCCTCTAACTGCTTTCAGGCTAAGCTTTGGTGCTTCCACCCCATACATGGTCCCAAGCATGTGTATCTGTGACTCTGTGAGGAGCATCCAGTGTCTCAGGGAAACCCAAAACCAGGAGGAGAAAAAAAGAGAGAAAAGAGAACTTCAGTTCCAACAGGCCTGGGCCCAATATCGATTTGCTCTAATCTCTGGGCTTGTGTTTGTTTTCATGATTGGATTAGAAATAAGATTTTTCTCCCAGGCTATAGACTTGGAAGGTTGTCTGTTTCTGAAGACCCTGTTATGATAACAGCTGTGCCCTATGAGTTAAGTTTTATACTCAGTGTTCTCAGTGAATTCTAACAGCAAAGCTACCGGGTAGTGAAAACAATTTCCTTCTTCACTTGGCTTGTTTATAGTGATTCTGGGATTTGGATCTGGGTCTGTGCTCCGAACACTGCAGGTGTTAGCTTGGAACTTTCTACTGCTGCCAACTTGGGACCCTTTGTCCAAGAGGGTCTGAGAGCCACAGAGGAGGGGCTCAGCTGACCCCAGCTCTCTCAGACAGTCTAGCTTCTTTGTATTAGAAAAGCTGTCCTGCTTCAGGACCAGAGAGTCTCCGTGTCATGTGCAGGTATGAACACGGGCATTTCTGTCCTCAAGTCCTGACCTCTTGAGTGTCTGCAAATAGGCCGATTGATTCTGGCCTTTTCCTTGCTATGTACTCCAGCCCCAAGGGTGGTGGCTGCCAGGGAGGGCTTCTTGTCGTCCTAGAAATGCTCCCCAGCATTGCTCACACAGCACAACAGTGACATCCAGGGGAAAGCCTGGGTGATGGCAGGGGCTGCTGGGCTCAAATACTCCCACAGAGCTTGGGGCTTGTTTATAAGCACAGGGACCTTGAACTAGCAGAGGACCAGCATCTGGGGGCCTGTTAGCCCATGAGCAGCTGATGCCTGGCTGAGGTCTTTCTACACTGACCATCTATCTGGTCTATACCCCAACTCTCACTTCCACTTATTGGCTGATTACTCGGGATATTGGACAGGTAGCTACTGAACCAGGTTGAACCCCAGCAGAGTCCCTGCTCCCCACAATGCCACCATTCATGGAACCTTTTATCAGTACTGTCTGATGGTGGAGGACAAATTTCTGGAACTAAAATTTAACTCAGTCCTTCCTTCAAAGAGAAAAGGTTTCTCAAGCAAATGGCTGAAGTACAGGGATGGGAAGCTTTCTTCATACATGTCATAAGTATTTTAAAACTTACATGTGTGTTCTTCATTTGATTTGACCTACGTTACAAAGAGTAAGGGCACAGAACAGAAGCAAAGAATATAGATAATAAGCCCCCCCCACCCGCTAAGCACACACACACACACACACACACACACACACACACACAAGCACATAAACATAGAGAAATATGCAAGTGTTTAAACATCTAACCAGAAACTAGGGACCGTATAAATGGAAAGGTTGAAAGATAAATGTAACAAGAAAGAAAACAGATGCTTGCCTCTGATGGCGCCACTTCTGGAGGGAGGCGCAGAGCAGACTTTGGGAGAATGCTACCCATCAGATCCACGGCCTGTGCTGTCCTCTCTGCAGACTGTGGTCCTGAAAAATCCTTGTGTCCCTTGGGAGCTGCAGATAGCTGTGGCTGACAGCCTGGGTGTCTGCACTCCACTCCCACAGGCCCCTGCTCATTCCTCTCTCTGGCCAGGAGGTGGCAGTATGGAGATGATGAGAAAGGCTGGCCTAGAGGAGGCAGGAAAGGGCGGCTGGTTCTGATGATTTCCGCCCTTGCCAGAAGCCAAACCACCCCTGTCCTGATTGAGATTAGCTCCCAGGTAAAGAGTTCCCCCCAAACTCAGTTCCTAAGGATGCTGGTTTGTTGGAATCCTTCTCACCGGAACTTGGGACTGCATGGAGACCGGGAGGACTGGGCAATGGAAAGGAGACTAGGGAATTCCTACTGTCCTGGGAGAGAGGCCAGAGACGAACTCTCTGAGAACTGCTGTCACTGCCCCAAGAGAGGAGGCCAGCGGCCACATCTCTCCCCTTCTCTTCTCTTTTTGACTGGATGCGTTTCTCACCTGTGCATCACATTTGCTCTGCCCAGGGCCAGATGCAAACCTGGGCACACGGTGGGTGAGTTGTAGCTGTGATGAATTAAGGACACTGGAGCCATTGAGGTGAACTATGGGTTTCTGAGTGTCAATTAGCGTCAGAGAAATGAGGAGCTTAACTTGGAGTAGACTGACATGACTTAGACACAGGTAGAGCGCAGTCAGAGCCTATGGGAGCTGCAGCCAGGTTTGAGGCAGGGAGCACTGTCCTCTGAGCACCTGAAGCCCTCCCAGCTCAGGAGGAACTTTGCAGGTCCTTTCCAGGTAGGTTTAGGGGTAATGTTTTCCCTCAGCATGCTTTTTTTTTTAATTAACTATTTATTTCTGTATGTGTATGAATGTCTGCATGCAAGTTTGTGCACCTGCGTCGTGCAATGCCACGGAGGTCAGAAGAGGGTGTCGGATTCCCCTGGAACGGGAGTTCTCCTGGAATTGGAGTTTCAGACGGTTCTCGGCCACCATGTGGGTGCTGGGGATCGAACCTGAGTCCTCTGTAAGAGCGGTCGGCACTCTTAACCGCTAGGCCATCTCTCCAGCCCTCAGCATTGTTTTTTAAGCCAAGGACAATCTGGTAGGAAAGCTTTGGAGGACTGACTTGCTGCAAGAGACAGCAAGTCCAAGAATTTAAATGTTTTCTCTATTAGAATTTTTTCTCCTGCTAGCTCTTACTCTAGGGAAAATGCCTAACATGAGCCTAATATATAAAATGTACCATGGGATGACTGTCTGGCCCAGGATGGGATAGGCCAGAACTATGTTACTTAAGCCAGTCCTGGGTTATCATTCTTCCTCCAGGGTAGTCTCCAAGCTACCTGTGAACACTGCTAAAGTGAGTTTGGGGTCCCCTGTGGGGACTGCATGGGAAGGCACAGGGCTTTGTCTGCCCTGGCCATTTGCTGGATCAATTTTGGATTCATCTTTCTGGGCTGGTGAGGGAAGAGGTGGACCAGAATAGCAGCTTCTTAACCAGATTCCCGGGCTAGAGCTATTTATAGCAGTATGGGGCTTCTGTATTTTCAAGAAGCATTTTGGGAGACTCTGGTGATCAGGATCAGGTGTACCTGAATAATCTGAACTACGGCCATCCCCCTTCACTGCAAATGTTCCCAGGTTCTTCAGTCCTGCTTTTAAACCCTGAGCAACCCGGCTGTATTTTGGTAAGCTATGGTTTCTCCCAATAACATGTCCCCAGGAAGATCTGGAAGTCACAAGGACCAAAGCATGTCATAATAAATTGAAAGGAACAAGGGTTTCAATGAAGTTTCATGTGTGCCACGTGCCACACACAGGTGGTTCCATGAACCCCAGTCCTTGAAGCACATCAAAGCAATGATCTCACTCATTACAGCCAGACCATCGTCCAGAGAAAGAGTTCGCTCACAGAAACAAGTGGCACATTGCATATGAGTTTAACACAAAATAGACAATAGGTCAAACAAATAAATAAACAAAAACAACACCAAAAGCACCTCCCACCAGATCAGATGTACCAAAGTGCTGGTGAACCACTGCTAGGTGAAGTTTAGAAGCTAGTGCCCAAGGCAAAGTCAGCACCACCTAAAAATTACCCTTAAAAATCCTTTAAACCATCCATAGCATATAAGCATTAGAAGCTGTGGATACACAGTATGGTTGTGGTGTGGATATTTGTGTCTCCTACAAATTCCCAGGAAGAAACCTAATCACAAACACGGTGGAAAATGAGGGCTTTGGGGCTTGTTGAGGGAAGACTCATGACTGGCATTAGGGCCCATAAAGAGAGCTCTGGGGAGTCGACCATCCCTTTTACTACATGAGAATGCAGCGTGGAAGATGCCATCCACAAAACAGGAGTCAGGCCCTCACTAGACATGGAGTTTTCTGGAGTCTTGACCTTGGACTTCCCAGATTCCGGAGCTTGGAGAAATAGGTTTCTCCAGGTGACCCATTCTATGGTATTTTGTTGTATCATCCCCAGCCTACTAGGACAGAGGGAGAAAAATGTTTTCTTAAAGGGTCAGATGTCAAAGTTTGTAGGCTGCACAGTTTCTGTCATGCTACTCCAGTTCTCCTACTGTTGCATGTTCATGACTTAGCATGACTATTCCAATAAAACTTTATTGAAAACCATAGGCAGTGGGCCATATTTGACCTAGGGGCCTGTTTCTCAGACCATAGTTTGCTGACCTCTGTTATAAAACATTATGAAGAAGGATAGACGCACGTTATAATAAGTGTCTCAAAATGCCCCAGGCAAGGCTGAGGCAGAGGGGTGAACATCAGAATCATGTTTTCCATCTCAGGCTCATGCTGCGCATTCCTTGACAGAATGGCAGGTGGAATCACCCAATAAATAAATGATTTATCTGCCTCTCCCTGCTCAGCACACACAGTTGAATTCTGTAAGTTGAATATTACCCTTCACAATCCAATATATAAATATAAAAACAAATGCCCACCTTGGCTGGTTATTTTTTCTAAGTTCAGTGAGTTATTCTGCAGTTATCATGTGGTTTGAGAGTGTTGCCCATCTAAATCATGGCAAAGAGGGAGATGTCATAAAAGGCAGATTCTATCCCTTTCTCTTAGGAGATAATAGTCACAATGAGAAAAATAGGCTCTGGGGCAGGGAATTAGGTAAAGATAGCCACTGGTGTGGGAGAAGAGAGCTCAGAATATTTCTCCTGCCAGCATTTTGCAACAGAATAGCACAACTATGTCTTTATCCTGGTCAAAGGCAAGAGTTCTGTGAAAACCTTATTGAAGCTTGGTCTGGAATTTAAGGCTGGAGCTCAATGTCAGCCTTGGTTAAAGGAACAATGGATTGACAGCTGCCAACAATGCTTAGTAGTAAGAAAAACATGGCTTCAAGCTATAGGAAAGAACTGCACCATCTGATGGGAAAGCCTGGTAGAAAACCTCTTTACAGGAGGACCCCCGTTATAGGACAGGTGTTACTGCAGACCCCTAGTCTGACCCAGGTCTAGCCTCACCTGTTGCTCTGTCTACCTCTACAGAGCTGATTCACAAAGGGAGGTCTCTATGAAAGAAGGCAGAGTTTAGCAGGAACACATAGATCCACAGCTTGAGGTCTGTGCTGTGCAGGGCTCTGGAGAGGAAACACACAGTGGGAAGATAACTTAGACTTCCCTCAGCCCAGAATCGGGCTCAACATCCAGGAGGCCCACCTTGCCCCACTGCTCAAACCTATCTTGAATCTTTTGGCATTTCTAGGGGAAGTAGGAGGCAGCTTAAAAGAGTTGGGAAATAGTTTTAATGAGAAATATTCCCCCAAAGTTCCCAAGTGCTGTGGGTTATAAATGAAGCCATGAATCATTGGGCCGCCTGCAATATTTTATAAGTGGTGTTGGAAAACCGCTTCTAATAAACTTGGGGGAAGATGGATCACCTTTCTGGAAAAGCAGAAAAGGATGTTGGAGGCATAAACACATCCGAAGACTGGATTGTGATCCATCTCTATCGAAGGAGCCAGGCCCGCTCCCCCTCCTGTTGGCATTCCCAGTACTCCAGCTGTAAGTGCTTCATGAGTGGGCTCGGAGCGTGCTGACATTTCAGGCTGATTGTTGGCATCATCGTCACATCTGCTATTACTTCCCGGACTTGCTGCATTCCGCACCCAACTCCCTCACTCCCAGAAATTCCCTCTAGCATTTCCCTCACAATCATAGTCTGTAGTTATGGAAGAGGAAGAGTAAATAGAGTAAATCCCAGAAAGGTAGACGAAGGGGTGGAGAGAGAATTAGAGAGAGAGAGGGAAACAGAGACAGCACGAGAAAACAGAAAGACAGAGGAAGGAGAGGGCGCACGGCAAGGAAAGGAAGGGGCCGGGCACCCACGCTGACGGCTCCCTGACACCTGCGCCAGAGATGTAGGCTTACAATTAATTATTCATGATCATGTAAGGGGTGGAGCTAAGGGTTCCACTGAAATGAAGCACTGAAAGTGAAAATGGCCACCCCAAGAGCCCTGGCCAGGGCACCAGATTCATCTCTCATTTCTGGAACTGATTAGGGGCACATCGCTAGACGGACATGCCTGTATTTTATGGCTTTTGTCTCATCTTGTCTGTAAGGTGTAACACTGCTATGGGTGAGGGGAAACAGACTGAGGATTCTCTCTCCCCAACTCTGGTCAAAACTGTGAGGTCATCCCCCACACCATTTCTCTATGTATTACACCATTTTCTCTTAATGTGAGTGAGCATTTGGACCCAGAGCCTAACTTTCTGGCCAGGGGCTCTGGCAATGATGGTAAAACATGGTAGGGCTGGCTTTATTCAGGACCATGGCCACAGTGTAAGATCACTGCAATGCAGCTTTGCAGTCAGGGAAGGGGACTGAGCACATGGAATACAAATAGAAACTGCTACAAACCTATAGCTAAGGAGGTGATGGGTTGACTGGTAGCTAAAATGCTGCTAAGATGAAAAGAGGTAAAGAGAGATTCTGGCTAAATTGACCTAATGGGATTCTTGCTGAAGGCATTCAAGGATGATCAGACATCTTCTTCTCCCAGGAAGATGGAGGATTAAAAAAACACCAAAGGTTGTGGGGCTGGAACACTTTGGCCAAACCAACTTCGGACCATGAAGAGATGAACATGGAAGTCTGAAAGCCAAGCATTACTTAGGAGGAAGATGCAACGGGCGTGATTAAAGTTAGTGTAAGGATAGATTCCTGGAGTAGAGGCTACCCCTCCCATTGGCCTGGCTGTGAGCAGCTTGGCACAACTTTCTGCCTTCACTTAGGTTATTTGTGAGTTTATCCTGCCCTTGTCCTGGAGGGAGTTGGGATGACTCAAAGAAATAGCCAAGGGCATATCCCCTAGGAAGGACTTCATGGCCTCTCAGCAACTGTTATTATCTAGTCACTTCAGGAACTTACAGTATGGTGGGGAAAAGTAAGAATATTTTCTTTCTTGCCTGTGTCTACACACAGCAGTCAGAAACAGGAACTCAGCTGGTTCTCATCTGTAAAATGAAGCTAATGATAAGCATTTCACAGCATTGTGGCAATTAAGTGAGATAATTAGTGCAAAAGTCCTGTGTGGCTCCAGAAGCACTTTCTAGCCTGCAAACACCAAGACAGAGCCCAGTGCCTGGTATGTACAGGATAGATGCCGGACACACCTTGCTGAACGAATATAAGTGCTGAATGTATTCACACCCACACTCTCTTTGGGGCACCATCATTTGCTCTCAGCTCAGGGAATTGGGGCAACAGAATCAAACATTTACTGTGCACAAAGAGCCCTCATGCATAAATATTTATTTGCCCTTCAAAATGTTTTCCCTGCTGCCGGCAGCTGAGAAGCGAAGAAATGCTATATTTAAGCATCAGAGTTGACGGCTTCTAGGATGCAGCCATAATGGGTCCCCAAATAGGTTTCTCCTGTGGAGCTGAGAGTTGAGAAAATTTTACTTCAAAGGTGTCATTTCTGCTTCAGGGAAACAGGTGTCAGTCCAGAGCTCAACAATTTATTAGAAATTGTCTCAAAAGAAAAAAAAGACCCCCCCCAAAAAATTGTCTTATTCTTGATCAAGCCTAGAGAGGAAGGAAGCGACAGACAGTGATGGGATATTTAGTTGTTGGGGTCACCAACTCAGCCAGGTTGGTTAAATTCCTGAACCCTAACTACATCATCTGTGAACTAGGAGTAAATCCAACTTGGTGGTTGTGGGAAGAGAGGAACACAGAAAATAGACATAAATGAGAGAAGTTTACCTGGTACCCACGTGGTTCTCCAAAAATGTTACCTATTATTTTTAGTCATTTCTTACAAACACTAGCAGAAGCTTCGGGAGCAAAAACACTAAGCATCTTTGAGAGTAAAGGAAGCATTTACTTTTAGCATCTGTAAGCTTTCCAGCTCACAGCTGTGAGCTGCAGAGTAGGGCCCTGGAGATAATTACTCTGTTAGGCTCACCAACAGAATTCTTCCAGGAGGATGTTGAGGCTGTCATGTAACAGCTAAGGAAAGCTAGTTTCTTCAGGCAAGATGTTACCTGTTCAAGGTCACTTGAAGGTGGTAAGGTTCTCTGTGTCTGTTCAGCCCTCTTGGGAAAGAGTTTAAGCTCACATAGCAATCGGGAGGTAGAGTAGAGCAAAGAGGAGCTTGGAGTTAAGCAATAAACTGCAGAGAAAAGGTCATGAATGAGAGCATTTGGGAATTCATGGTTGCCCTGAAGGCCTGCAGCCAAGATAGCCAGATCTTCTGATTTTCCAAAGACAATAAAAGTTCAGTATGTTAGCCGGGCGTGGTGGCACACAGGTGGTGCACGCCTTTAACCCTAGCACTTGGGAGGCAGAGGCAGGCGGATCTTTGTGAGTTCAAGGCCAGCCTGGTCTACAGAGTGAGTTCCAGGACAGCTGGGGCTACAGGGAGACTCTGTCTCAAAAAGACCAAAAAAAAAAAAAAAAAAAAAATCAGTATGTTTAATGGTGACCACTTTTGTTTTAAACAATTGTTTTAAAATTTTATTTATTATCTTATGTGTATGAGTGTACTGTCTGCATCTAGGTAGGTGCACCCATGTCATGCAATGCTGCAGAAGAAGAGGGTGTAGGATTCCCCTGGAACTGGAGTTAAAGATGGTTCTTAGCTGCCATGTGGGTGTTGGAATTGAACCCAGGGTCCTCTGCAAGAACAGTCGGTGCTCTTAACCGCTGAGCCATCTCTCCAGCCTCTGGTGACAACTTTTTAAAAGTGCCTATGTGTCATGTCTGACAGAAGTCCAAAGTCCTCGAGGAGACATTCTCATCCCTTGACCTTTTCTTCCAGAGATTTCAGTGTCCTTTGGGTGATGGAAAGAAAGGCCTGTTTCCTTGGCTGCCAGGCCCGGGCCACCCCATGGCATGGCTGGCCTTCCCTGTGGCTAGGCCCAGCTTTCCAGGTGCTTCCTATTTAATGTTAATGTGCAGAGTTTAATAAGAGCCATTTATAAGTTTGACATTGTCAACGGTGGTCTGAATGGCTTCTCAGACTAATACAAAGGCTGCCAGAACCCATTAGCAAATCAATTGAGTAGTGTAGTGTTTTGAAAAGAAAATTATTTTTCTATTTTTGCAGGTTAGACAGCAATGCTCCTTGGAGCCCCCCCATGGGGGGCTCTGTGTGGCTGCTTTTTGTAAGTGGCAACGACTAATGGTTAAGGCTAAACTCCTTCCCCAGTCTCCTACCCTGTACCCTGTCCCATTTCTCAACAACATGCTGATGCCTGTCTATCAGTACAGGTTTCTGGCCTTTAATTAAAGTTGTTTTTTAAACTTTTTTTTTTTTTTTACAAATCGTGTGTGTGTGTGTGTGTGCATGTGTGTGTGTGTGTGTGTGTGTGTGTGTGTGTGTGTGTACACCTACTCCAGAAGTCAGAGAACAACTTGTGGAATTCCTTCCTCCATAGAGTTCTAGGAACTCAAGGTTTGGCAAGTGCCTTCCATCTCACCTGCTCTTCTGGGCCCTTCTATTGGTCTTAAAGCCACAGGGGTGGGGGGAACAGGAATTTGAATACCTATATAAAGCTCACTATAGGATCAACCATGGGGCAGGGGGTTGCTTTATCTGCAGGGGAAAGGTTTGGGGAATATGTCACCATTGCACCAACTGTCAACCTTTGTTGGGCCCAGAAATGACAATGGGCTTAGGGTCACTTGTATAAGTTTTCAGTAAGAGCAGGGATTTCAAAGACCATGTATGTAGGAAGGTGACAGAGGTGGTGGTGAGATGAGAAACAGCACAGTTTCTACAGGGAGAGCTCTCTAAAAGTTTTGCTTTGTAACAGGTGATGGACTCTTCTTTCCCTTGCTTCTCCTCTCAACAGAACATTTCCATTATTAGCTTTGACCTCAGGGCTGGGGCTGCCATAGCCACTGAATATGTTCTCACAATGGGCCAGGACCCAGAGGAGAGACTAGCTAAGCAAACCTCTGTATTACATGCACATCAGCAAAACGCAAAGACAGTGATGTGCTTGGCCTGCCACAATGCAAAATTTGCCACATGATGTGTAGGGTTTTCAACAGGGAGGGGAATAGACAGTGGCCTCTGTGAAACTGGAAAAGAAATACCAAACTTTTCTTGGGAGAAATCAAATTCCTTCACATCTCATTTCAAATGTAAGGTTGCTTATTACGGAGTCCCATGTGTCCTGTTAGAAGGGATACTGGAACAAAAGCCTGCTTCAAAACCAATCCATTATTCTACAGGGTATAAACAACCATGGCAGTTTCTCTGAAATCAGAGACCATGAAAGTCAAGGTTCTCTATGTGTGGGACAAGGATGGCCTAGGAAAACCTGTCTGGTAAACCTGATCCAAGGTCCATTTGAAGAAATAAGGTTTATTAAAAACAACATTCAATTACCTTGGAGCTCCAGTGACAAGTCTCACAAGATAATCCACAAACTATCAGACAGGAGACCCGTCTTTGAGTAGCTAGATTTTGAAAATATTGCTGAGATATCCAAAAGGCCAAAGTTATAACTTTATCCCAGATCTGTATATTCCTCAGCTCACGGTAGATATTTTTGCTAATCCTGCCTCTTGAAAAGTATGCTGACCTTGGAACAGGCTGGAAAAGATTTTATTTCAATGTCTTGGAGACTGCACCATCTTGGACTTTAGTTGGCCACTTGTTACCCCATGGGTCCTGTGAATATGCAGGTTCTGATCCAGGAGGGCCAGGGTGGGGCCGCAGGTGCTGCATTTCTAACAAGCTCCTGGGAAAATCTGATCTGCAGCCCCTAGGCCACTCTGAGTAGCCAGGGCTGAGTGTGTTTGCTGATTGTGGCTGTTGTCAGGATTGCTGTGTAGCTGTTTTCTGTACACATGTTGCTGGGCTTGTACCCAGGGTCCTGATGACAGGGAACTGAGGTGTGTGGTTTCACTTAGCAACTCCAGAAACTCTGCAGCACCGTGTGCTGTGCGTGTAGGGTGTGGGGTGTGGGGTGATGGGGGAGGCCCTTCCAGGGCTTCCAGTCCTGGTTCTGCTACTCTGTCAGCATGTGACCTTACACATTCTGAGTTTCATCATTCAGTCACACATGCAGATGTGGCTGCTACAGGACAGCCCAGTTAGAAGAACCAAACCTCAGAGTTCTTGTTTTAGAAAACATTTGAAACAGGAATTAGCACCAATGTACTTCGTTTTCTCTCCTCTCCATGCCCATAACTGCCTTTCTCCAAGATTTCTGAGAAGCTGTTGAAAATTTATTGTCTTCATACCTGTTACTCAGAAAACTTCATATATGTGCATTTCATATATTGCACATATGCATTTGCTATGTGTGTGTATTGGTGTATATGTGTAAGCTCGTGTTTTGTGGATACATGCATGGGTATGTGTGCATGTACGTGTGAGTGCATATGGACACATACATGTGGAGGCCAGAGGAAAACCTCCAGTATCTTTCTTCAGGGTGTCCTGTCCACCATGTTGTTTTGAGACAGGGTCTCTCATTGGCATGGAGTTTGCTGAGTAGCCTAGGTTGGCTGGCTGACTGGTTGGCTGGCTGGCTGGCTGGCTGGCTGGCTAGTAGGCCCTAAGAACCCACTTGTCTTCACTTCCCCAGCCTTGAGATTACAAGTGTAAGCCACCGTGTCTAGTTAACCTAGGTATATTGAGTGGATGGAGTGTTCTGACAAATGAGGTATTCCCATGAATGGAGTGTGATCATACTATCACCATCGACTCATCAGGTCTTTTCTTAAAATTAGGATATAATAAAATTCACTTAGCGAAAAGTTTTTAGAAGCAATTTGTGCTGATTCAGAAAACCTTCTGGCAGTAGGGCTCCAAGGACCTCATTATGCATGAACAGCAGTTCTCCAACTGGAAGGACAACAGATTAGTAGTTCAGAGCTCCAGGGAAGTCTGTGAGGTCATTTATGTATTCACATCCAGCTACCATTTTGAGGATAATTTATCCTATGTTAGGCATTACCTTTGGGTTTCATGAGTTATCTTTTTTTAATCCCCACAAAAATCCAGAGGCACAGGTGTTATCATTTTTAATTTTTATTTATTTATTTTTTATTTTTTTTGTATGTGTATGAATGTACTGTCTGCATGTAGGTTTGTGTACCTGTGTCGTGCAATGCCGCAGAGGTCAGAAGAGGGTGTCGGATTCCCCTGGAACTGGAGTTCTCCTGGAATTGGAGTTACAGATGGTTCTTAGCTGCCATGTGGGTGCTGGGGATTGAACCCGGGTCTTCTGTAAGAGCAGTCAGTGCTCTTAACCACTAGGACATCTCTCCAGCCCCAGGTGTTATCATTTTTATAGACAAGGAAACCGAGGTCCAAATAAATTATTCAGTAAGTCAACTATGATTCAGCAAGGTGTGATTCAAACCCACAACTTTCTAAGTTCTTAACCACTATTGCTACATTTCCAACTTTCTCTTCCATGGCTACCCCTTTGGGGTTTGGCACAAGGGAAGAGGGGTTAGAGAAGAGGAGACTAGCTGCAAGGCCAGTATGATATGAATGTGGGGGAGAATATGCTGTGAAATTTCTTCCCCACACTCTATAAACACGTACCTCCTTCCAAATCATATAACCAAACACCTTAAATTTCCTTGTTGCTCAAGCTTCATAATGAAGTTGCACCATGAGTTGTGCCTCTTTGGACTACCATTAAGGCAAGCATAACAAGTACCTGCAATACATGCCCTATTTGCTAAGACATGGCAGACATTACTAATCAATTGCAGCTCTTTTCCCTAAAAAGAAGTTGAAGGTAACCTCTTGCACCCTCCCTGGCAGAGGTCTCCAGGCAGGCACAGCCAGTCATTTCTGGTTGAGATTAGAAAAGGAAGTAGTCTTAGGAACACTGTAGCAAGGTGGAATAACACATGTCTGGGAATGTGGAAATGAGGGTTTTTAACCTTGGCTTGGGCAGTAGCTTGTCTGTGATATTGTGCAAGTTACGTCTCATTTAGAGCCTTGGTTTGCTTTTCTGTAAATAAAGGAGTGCTTCTGGGCCCTTGAAAACTTAGTACTTCTCCCAAGAATAACATCCCAGGTTCTGACAGGTGTTCAAAGCCAGGTGGAGTTCATCAAGGGAGAAAAAGACCCTGTCTGTGTTAATAGGACTATGTGGCCAAACTAGTGTAAGAAAATACCACCCCAACACACACACACACACACACACACACACACACACACACACACACACACACAAAACCACCCTAGAGAGCCCACTTTTCACCTCATATGTGCCTTCGAAGGATACATCTGGAAGTGGAAGAAGAAGCAAAGCAAACACAGAATCAGAGAGAGGAGCTGGCACAGGCCCCGCCTCCCGGCTGCCCCCAGCAGGTGCTCTCCTTGGAAGGGAACCTCAAGTGCAGGGGCCAAAAAATTCACCCTAAACGATGTGGGATTTGCAGTCTTGCAGACACAGCTGCCAAGTTCTTCTCAGCCTTTGTTGCCTCTGAGCTTGCAGCTGCATGTTGAGCTGAGATGGATAGAGTTGTGGCTGTGGCTGTCCAGGCAGCCCCAGAGCACAGTGGCTGACACTCAGTGGGCGCTTTGTCTGTGTCCAGGCACTGCTGGGTGCTTGGACCCACCCAACTACTCCATGAGTTAGTGACAATTGTTAAGCTCTCTTTAGAGTGAAGTGAATGAAGACATGGGGAGATTCAATCCCAGACAGTGGGATTCCAGAGTCCTTAACTTTAGTCATATATTCCAGTTTGCCTAACATGGCTGGTGCTGCCAGGGTATGTCAGAGACTACATTACAAATTTCCATAGGCTTTAAGTGGTTGTCTTCCTTGTTGGATTACAAAGTCTAGGAAAGGCAGAAGACAGGTTTTACTTGTTCACTACCATACCTACGGTGCCTGGAAAAATACACAATGTCAAAAGCGGGTGTGAGCTAGATTTGAGTGACTATATGCACAACTTGATAATCTAACAGAACCTTGCAAGTTAGTGTTATAGAATACTCCTTCCTTAGAACTGCAAACTTTCTGAAAAGCAGTGGGTTAAATATACACTCACATACTATGTAATGACATTTCAGACAGTGATGGAACACAGTTGTCCCTAAGATTATTCCTCTAATCATGCTGTCAAAGCATGTTCTGATGTTTGCACAATGGTAAAATCAGCCAATGGGAGAGCTCTCAGGCCATAGGCCCATCCTTAAGTGACTGGTGACGGTATTTAATAAATACCTATTCTGAGTCAGGTATTGTGCTGAGTTTTATATGATTGGTTTCTTTCATTGTCATAACAACTAAATTGGGGTACGGTTTCATAGCTCCTTTACATATGGTGGAGATTAAAGCCTCAGGAAAGTGCTTAAGATCACAAATTCCTCAAGATTTAAATAGCAGAGCTAAAATTCACATCAGACCTGAGTCCCGAGTGCTACCATAATTTCATGTCTGATGAGTTCTTACATATCCTCAGTTTGCATGGTCTGGTTTTGGAGAAAACACAGAGCCATAGAGTAGCAAATATACATAAGAATGATGGGGCCAGAGAGATGGTTCAGTGGTTAAGAGCGCTGGCTGCTCTTGAAGAGGACTTGGGTTTGGTTCTTAGCACTCACATGGCAGCTAAGAACTGTCTGTAACTCCAGTTCCAGGGGATCCAATGCCCTCTTCTTACCTCCATGGGGACTGCACAACACAGGCACTTACACATATGTAGATAATGCATTCATATATATATATATATATATATGAATAATGCATTCATATATATATATGAATTCATATATATATATGAATATAGAAGACTGAGTGCATATGACAGTTGGAGATCTTCTGCTTGGTGCCCTTAATAGCTACAGTCAAGTTTTTCCCCACCTAGAACCTGTTTCTGTTTTCTGTCAAGATGAGGAGTTCTAATCAAATAATAGCTAAAGTCCTCTCAGTTCATCTGTGACTCAGTAGGAGAAACTGAGGGCCAAGCAAACAGAACTGTGTGGCCCTGGTGCTGGAGGAGGTATATTCTCTCTCTGGTCACCTGTAGGTGCTTCTGACTTGGAAGACAATGAAAAAGCAAACATATTAGCCTTAGATTTTCTTCTTTCTTCCTGAATCTTGGGACCCTTCAAAGCCCTGTCATTCAGCTAGTCATAAGCTCAATGACTCAAACTGGAAGCTACTCTCGCTGGTTCCCAGGTTATGTTAAGATTCCAAGACAAATAATGTTCAAAAGCACTCAGGCTTAAATAGCAGAGCTAGAATTCATACTCAGGCCTATCAAAGTGCCAAAGAGGAAGGTAATGTGACTTGGAAGGAAACTATGCACTCACAGAATTAGAGGATATCAGAGCCAGATCATGGAGCATTAAGAGATATGGAGAGATTCTGTTAGGCTCATTTGGTGACCACGGGAAGGGAAAGCCCGAGTGTGGACCACAAGGGCAGAACTGATGGTGGTTTGGGCTTCCTAAGGAGGAGCCTCCAAACATGACATCTTTCAGCCTAATAAAAAAATCATAAGCTGAAGATGTTAAAACCTATGATATGTGTGGCATGATTATGTGCATATTTTGGAGTGATGCAAATTTCTAGGAATAACAACAACATCAAGACTGGGTCAAAGAACTGACTGAAACGGTGAACTTCTGCTCGAAACGGTGAATTTCTGCTCGAAACAGTAAACTTCTGCATTGAAAATTTTAAAAGAGACTGAGAAAAAGATGGAAAACATGTTTAGCAGAATGCATGAGCTCTGGTGGGGTGGGGGGGCAGGGAGAGGTGCACGGGTCTAGATTTGATTGGAAATTTTGTATGAAATGCACAAAGCTTCAATAAAAATTGGCTTTGAAAAAAAGTATCACCAACTTAATGGCTGAGAAAGAAAATGCAGCTTTGCAGTGAGTAGGATGTACCAGAAAGTGCCAACAGAAGGATTGACTCCTCTGGGCATTGAAGGGAAGAAATGCCTCAGATTGCTGCAGACATCAGGCCCCTCTCTGGATCCTACTAGTAACAACTATTTTTAATGATTCCTAATGAAGCTTACCTTCTAGGTGCTGCAAAGGTTTTAATACAAGAGACTTTCTTAACTCCCCCCCATAGAATAAGGAGAAATAGGATGATGATGAGGTCGTTCTCCAGCTGTAGATTGGAGCCAGCTGTTATAGAGGTATTCTCTTGTAAAATCAGTAAAACTGCCTTCTTTAATTGACTAATGGACATAGAAACTCTGAAAAGGATTATTCTCTATTCAGAACCAAATATAATGCTAAAGTCTCCTTAAGCTATGCACTTAAACAAAATATATTAATACAGGAGCTCTGACATCAACAATGGATTATTCTACCAAGGAGATGTTGGCCAGGGGATCCAAGCCCCCACAAATGGTAAAGGCTCCTTGCCTCCAAACTGGGATATCTGCAGGAAGAGAGGCGATAAGGCCCTGCTGTTGAAGACCTGATATAAACATGGGAAAGATGTATGGAGACCGCACTTGCAAGTATACAGATGGTCTCTGGGATGCCAGAGAGTGTTACCAAAGACCACTAAACCAATAAAGCAAATATAGGTCTCCTTGAGTCAAGCAAGACTCCTCCATCAGCACCAGCTACACCTCATCTGCCTGGAAATACTGTGCAGCAGTGGCAGCCATATGTCTGTATATCCCAAATCTAATTGGCTATTAGCTCTCTCCTTGGAGGAATAACCCACGGCTGATGCCACAAGCTTACATCCTCTAATGGTTAGGAGATGTTATAAGCCACACGAAGACCCTGCCATACTTAACAGAAGAAAATGTAAATCATGAATTAACATACCATCCAAACATCTGTGTCTATACCAAAGAAACCTACCATAACAATTAGTACTGTTTAAATACCTATATATCTAATTGTGTGTGCTTCATTAGTAGGATCGAAAGGCTATATATTATACTGTTTAATTCCTAAATATCTAATTGCATGTGCTTCATTAGTAGGATCGAAAGGTTATGCCTGGACAAGCTGGCAGCCCATGAAAGAAAACAGCCAGAACTGACTAGAGACCAAGACATCAGCTCCAGAGAAAGTAGAGTGTTTTGCTTCTCATCCACCTGTGCCCCTTTTCTAAGCCTAGGGAACAATCTGCGGAAGAGGGGGCGTGGTAGAATGTAAGGGCTTCGATTGGGGTTAATGGTGAAACTACAACAATATAGACTGGACACTCATTTGATCAACTTGATTGAACATACAAGCCCCCCCTGCTGGATGGTGGGACCCATGAGCTGTGTGGGTTTGGGCACAACTGCTTGCAAATTGGTTTTACATGAAGGATGCTTGTACTCATAAATTATCACTTATTGTTAAAAAAAATGAAAACAAAACAAAACAAAAAATCAGAGAAAGATGCAGAAAAGTTATGGCAGAATGCATGATCTGGGATGGGTAGGGGTGGGGTGGGGGGAAGGGAAGGGGATATATGCCTGAACTGAATTGGAAAATGATGTATGAAATACACAAAGCATCAATAAAAATAAAATAAAAAAAATAAAAATTGGCTTTGAAAAAAATAATGAGTTACAAGCTACACATCCAAATTTATACCTCTTCTTAGGGGAGAAAGATCTGAAAACAATAGACTTGGAATTCTATATAGGAAATATTGGAAAGAATACTTACAAGTAAGGGGAAACCCAAGCCGCCAACTTCAAAAGCCCAGCGGTAGATTAGAAGCAAGGATAGTTAGATTTATAATTCAATCAGGTCATCAAGGGCCCAAATTCTCTTTGCTTCCCCAGTCGTTCTAAGATACTGCTTTCACTATAAGCTGACTTCTCCCATGGGAGCAACATGGCAGCCCTAAGTGTATTCTAGTCTAGTGAAATGGAATCAAGCTTTATGTGCATCTGAATTTCAAGCAAAGATCAAGAGCTCTGAGCTGACTGGACCATCTTGAACTGTTCTCTGTATCTTTTGGCATCCTATGCAGTATGGTGGTTTATACCTGAAGTATGTAACAGTCATACTAGCCAGATGCAAAGGATTCTCCTGATGAGCTTACACTAGTCAGGGGACTGGCATGTGGCTGAGGGTAAGTCTCATCGTATGCACAGTAGCTATCTGGCACAGGAGGGATGTGGGTGGTATAGAAGGGAAAGACTCAGTGTCTACTAGATCTGCTGCCCCTTTTGGTTGGCACATTATTTCTAATTCTGTACAGTCTTCACCGTTCCCTATTGCCTGATACAGTGCATTTTAACCATGCATCTTAGGTATTAGACAACAAATCTAATTCATGCCTCCCCCCCCGCCCCGCAACTTACAGAAAGAACATGTAAGCATCCAGTAATATCAAAAGTCAACTGATGGGTCAACATCGTTTTGTGGATGGGGAGCTAAGGCTTCAGGATGTAGGACATATTCCAAAGTCACCTAAGGAGAGTCGATCAAAATGGTGTGAGAGAGCCCAGGGAATTTTGCCCTGTTCATAGTTTACAAGCTTGATGTGGACCTGAGTCACTTCTGATCTACTTGGATGGGGAAAATTCAACTGAAGATTTAACTTTCAGTTTGGGTTCCAATGGAAAGTAATGGGGAAAGTAAGTGAATTCGGCTGTGATCAGCAGAGGCAGCCTTGAGCTCCTGCTTTGAAAGGGAAATCTGGTACTTTGGGTTTTTTTGTCTAGAACAAGGCTGAATGCACACAGATTGGGTTGGGGATCTCCAACATAGTTTTAGTATCAATACCCCAAGATCCCAGTTCTGAGCAGTTCCAGGGATAAGAGGATGTGGTGTTTACTGAGCTGCATACAAGCCCATGAACACACAGCTATGTGCAGGTCTGTTTGCCAGTGTGGGCTGTAAAGTCATCAAGATCTAGAGCAGGACATTTGAGGATGATGCTGGGTCAGGAAAGGTGATGTAAGGGCTGTCTCCTGGAAGATGCTGGTATCCTTGGGGTAGAAAGGGGCACTAGGCCTGGTCAGGTGATCAGTTAGTATAAAGAAGGGGGATACAAGACCCGAAGGGGAGGGGAGCTGGAGCCTTGTGAGTTTGCTGAGGGCTAACCTAGGTTTCAGAACAAAAGAGGGTGCTGTACTCAGGGAAGAACATCACACTGAGACAAGCGATCAGGCAGAAAGGCTTAAGGGAGAGAACACTTGTCTTTTTTTTTTTTTTTAAGAATTTTTTTTAATTTTTTAAATTTATTTTTGTATGTGTATGAATGTACTGTCTGCATGTAAGTTTGTGCACCTGTGTCGTGCAATGCCGCGGAGGTCAGAAGAGGGTCTCAGATTCCCCTGGAACTGGAGTTCTCCTGGAATTGGAGTTACAGACGGTTCTTAGCCGCCATGTGGGTGCTGGGGATTGAGAACACTTGTCTTAAGAACTGAACTCTGGATATAAAGATGGCTGGAGATCTTTTAAGTCATGGGCCTTGGAAGCCTCCATTTCTTCATCCAGTTTATGAGGAGTTTGGTAGGTAATCTCCAGCACCTCTTAGGATCAGAAAAAAGAAATCTCATTCCTTACCTCCCTTTCTCCCTATATTGTTGAAACATTTAGTCAGTGACCCATGGAGTAAGTCAGATGAGACAGGAATCTTGACAACAGAACATCATTCCTGAAGATTACTCAAGTGCTGACACAGGAGGAAACACCCAATAATCCACTTACTATAAAAAAAAAAAAAAGTTCCCTATGAAAAAACAATCACATGTCTTACTTCCTGTTCTACCCCAGAGCCTGAAAAGGTGAATCCACTGAGGCTAGCTGGAGGAAAAGAGGAAAACTTGTTCCAGAAACAAAAACAAAAACAAAAAAAACATGTATTTCAGCCATTAGCGGGCACCACTGCAGAATGATGATGAGGAAATACAGGAAAAGAAAAACGAAATGAGCAAACTCAAAAAGCTGTATCCAGATGAACCCTGTTTCTCAACTCATGACTGATGTTGAGGGAGAAGGTCAGAAAGATCAATGTTTATCAGAGATTAATCAGTACTAATCAAGTCACATAAGCAAGTATAAAACTGAAATAGCAGTAAGTACTTTGAAAAAAGAAATACAAAGTATGCATACAGTATAAATGTGAGTACATGTGTATAACTGAAGGTTATATAATGAAAATCGCAGTACCAGGCAAGGGAAACCTCCCTTGAGGTTGTCGGTCAGGGTAGTCCAAGGACTTCCAAAATAACACAAGCTATTGCCACAGCCCCCGGGAGCCTCTCAGAACGTGAAGGTAAGACACTGTTGCTGAAGACACAACTTATTCCAGACACAGGACCTGGAGCATTTAAGCTGGAACTGAGTTGGAAGCCTCTTCCCTGCAGATGAGCTCTCACAGTATAAGATACTATACAAGCTGCCAAGGGAGAGATCAGTCAGTGATCTTACTGAGCTGTAAAGCCTATGAACCACCACAATGACTGGCCCAGTAAACTATCTCTGTTGGTGCAGCAGTGCCACTTTTATGTTGGAGGTAATCAAGAGCTATCTAATTGGACTTAAGGCCTGTTCAATGGGAGGGAACCATGTGTGGCACTTTCAATATGACAGATATGCATGGCTAGAAAGGTCATAGAGTGTATAGAGAAAACCTACTTCTGTCACTTCCCTAGACCAACATAATTTTTTACTGTATTCTAAACATCTTTACATTTACAAAGCAGCTTATTTTTTTTTAATTTTTTATTTATTTCTGTATGTGTATGACTGTACTGTCTGCATGCAGGTCTGTGCACCCGTGTTGTGCAATGCCACGGAGGTCAGAAGAGGGTGTCGGATTCCCCTGGAACTGGAGTTCTCCTGGAACTGGAGTTTCAGACAGTTCTCGGCCGCCATGTGGGCGCTGGGGATCGAACCCCGGTCCTCTGCAAGAGCGGTCGGCGCTCTTAACCGCTAGGCCATCTCTCCAGCCCAAAGCAGCTTATTTTTATTTCTTTACTTATTACTTGATTATATTTAATGGGTATGAGTGTTATGCCTGCCATGAATGTAAGCATACCCATGTCATGCAATGCCTGCAGAGGACTAGATCTCCTAGAACTGGCATTACAGATAGCTGTTAGCTGCCATAAGGGTACTGGGATTTGAACCTGGCCCTTTGCAAGAGCCAGTGCTCTTAAGTGCTGAGCCGTCTCTGTAGCCCTGAAAGTAGCCTATGTTTTGCAATCGATGGAGACTATTACAAAGCTCCATAACTGGCCATATGCAAAGAATAAGTGACTTTGGGGTGCCCAGCCCTAAGTGACACATCAACAATGCAACCTCTACACCTAAGGCTCAGGGAACATTCTGGAAAGAATGTCAGAGCCAGAGGACAAGATACTTGCTGCTACTGAATACATTCTAGACATGATAGGGAAGCTGCAAGAATGAAATCTTCATAGTCTGGTAGTCTAAGGAGATCTGCATACTGATGAGACCAGCTGATAGGCCAAGGTGCCTGGGGGAAATGCCGGGGTCCCATCCCAAGATGGAGAGCTACAGGCAATCAATGGGTGTGAGGGAGAGACAATCAGTTTTCTGTAGGGACTAACTTCTTGAGAGGTTATTTAATCTCAGGTGGGCAGCCCTAAACACAGGTACACATAAGCATCATTAAATGGACTCGGTGGATATATAGACATGTGTGTGTAACAATAATAATCAAAGACGAGGACAAGAAATTGAGAGAGAGTGGGGGAATATGGGAAGAGTTGGAAGACTCGGAAGGACGGAAGTAATGCAAACGCAATACATATGAAATTTTCAAAAATAAAAAAAATTTAAAAATGAGTTAATGTTGCAGATCAAGAGCCAACATTCTCTTGGGCTGTACTTCAGCTTTCTTCACAGATACTTACCATCCACGTTTCTGATATTTATTTATTTATTTATTTATTTATTTATTTATTTATTTATTTATTTATGTATGTCTTTTTGAGACAGGGTCTCCCCTTAGTCCTAGCTGGCCTGGAGCTTTCTCTGTATACCAGGCTGGTCTTGAACTCACAGAGATCTGCCTGCCTCTGCCTCCCGAGTGCTAGAATTAAAGGCGTGCGCCACCATGCCTGGCTTGTTTCTGATTCTTAAATACATCTTAAATAATAATAAAAAAGAAATACAGAGTGTGATAGGAGTTTAAGGAAGGGAAATATATCCAAAGAGGGGGCTGGCGTTTGGGCTGAGAACAGGTTGACGGGCTCCCAGGAAACAGTGCTGTGCTGATGGAGCAGCACGTACAAAGGTTCTGTGGCTGGAGAAAGCTGGGTGGGCTGACAGGACGGTAAAAGAATTAGCGTCACTGGAGGAAAGTGTGAAATAGTCTAAAGACAAAGTACCAAAGAGCCTAACTCAACGGACACTCTGCACCACCACAGGAAAATCGTCGGGCCCCGAAGCTGACACTGCTTTGGAGAGGGCGGCAGTGCTTCCTGCTGGGCACAGCTGTGCGTTCCAATGACCTTGCACCCCAGGCTGTCCACTAGCTCACTTTCTACCCCTACTAGGGAATTCCTGTCCAGTTTTGATACCCACATGAAGAGATGTGCCTAACCCCCATGGCTTAGCTCAGGGCGTCTCTCGAGTGGCTGGTCACGGTGGAGATGCAGCTGCCAGATGGGGCTAGCATTACGTTCTGCTCTTCAGAGAGTAAAATTCTGGAACCAAACAACACTCACATATGAGTGTGCGGATACATGTACATTCAATGGTACCCTGGGTACCTGCCTGTCAGAGAGCTTTTCCCTGGACAAATGATGATTTATGAGAGGCTGCTCCATCCCTGCCTTTCCCTTGCTCTGTTTTAGGAGAATACATGCACATCATGTGTTTTTGCTTAGCCTGACACATTCCGAGCAAGCTTTCTATAGTCCATTTGCTGGTGAAAGGTCTTCCCTTAAGGAACAGAAGGAAAGTGAGCCCAGCCCTCCCTTCCCTGAGTCCTCAGGGCAGCTGAAGCAGCCACTTGCTTGGTCATATTCTGGGGACCGTCAACAAGTTCCCAAAACTGAAAGAAACAACCCATTTCTTGTACAAAAGACTGGGGCGGATGGTGTGGGGGTGGGGGATGTCATCTTCTGACTCCTCACAGTCCGCAGCCACTTCTTTCCTGGGGGGCTATGACCATGTGGTTCTCACCACCTGCAATCATCGCTTCCATCTCCTTACACTGCTGTTGCTGATCGATCAGCTCCTTTGGGACTCGGCTTCAATGATCAATCTCCAAAGTGGTTGTCTCCCCAGACCTGCCCACCTCTACACTCTGTATTTCTTTCATGGCGATGATTACATGTGGTAATTGTTACCTTAGGATTCTTGCATTTGTTCAAGGGTCAGAAAACGATGGTCTATAAGCCATGGCCAGATCTAATCTATTGACTGTGGTTTTTTATTTATTTATTTATTTATTTATTTATTTATTTATTTATTTATTTTTTGTCTTTTCGAGACAGGGTCTCCCTGTAGCCCCAGCTGCCCCGGAACTCACTCTGTAGACCAGGCTGGCCTTGAACTCACAAAGATCCGCCTGCCTCTGCCTCCCAAGTGCTAGGATTAAAGGCATGCGCCACCATGCCCGGCTTGACTGTGGTTTTTAAAAGGATGTGTGTAGATGTGTTCATGTATGTAAAGGTGTATGTGGTATGTGTGCATGTGTCCACATGCATGTGGAGGTTGGAGGTCAATGTCAGGTATCTTAGTTGTTTTCCATCTTGGGTTTTGAGGCAAGATCTCTCACTCCACCCAGAGCTTGCCTACTCTAGCAATCCCTAGGGGTCCTTCGTCTCTGCCCCTCAGCACTGGGGTTGCAGGCATGTACTGTACCCGGCTTTTTCACATGAGTCCTGGGATTGAACTCAGGTCCTTATGCATTCCAGGCAACTACTTTACCAATTGAGCCATTTTGATGGCCCTCATCCCCCTCCCTCCATTTTGGAGATAGGGTCTAGCTATTAGCCTAGGCTAACTTGGAATGCTCTATGTATGTAGCACAAGACCTTGAATTTGTGATCCTCCTCAGTGCTGGGAATGATCAATCTCAGCTCCCTTCTTGTTTTTTGTAAATGAAGTTTTACTGGAACACAATTGTGCTCCTTTTCAGACCTTTTGATAATCTGTAGATGCCATAGAGGAAAGAGATAAGCAGGTTTTTTTTTTTTTAAAGATTTTTTAATTTTATGTTTATGAGCATACTGTCTGCATGCATGTAAGTGTACCCATATCATTCAGTGCCCTCAGAGGTCCAAAGACAGTGTTAAATCCCCTGGAACTGGAGTTACAAAACAGTTGTTAGTTGCCATGTGGATGCTGGGACTCGAACCCAGGTCCTCTACAAGATAGTCCTCTTAACTGCTAAGCTACCTCTCCAGCCCCAAAGGTGAGTAGTTTTGATACTTTCTGCCTTTCTAAACAGGAAATCTTTAGTATCTGGTTAATGATGAAGATAAATTTCAGTGATGCCTGCATTTGACCATCAACTCTACCAGGACAGAGGCTGGGTCTGTGTTGATCACTGACATGTTCCCGGTGCCTAGTATGGAGTCTGTGCCATAAGAGGTGGTGATAATATTCGTGAAGCTCAGGCCTTTGCAAATGCCAGGTTGAGATTATTAAATCATGAAGAGGATGATCTTCACCTTTAAACTTCACACCCTGCCCCCACCTCGTTCTGTTTCTCCGTTTTTAGCTTTTCCTGTACTTAGTTTGGGGTTTAAACCCAGGAAAAGATATTTTACTTTCATAACAGCATCTTATTAAAAAAAAAAAACAATGACAAAAGACAAACTTTTAATCGGGGAACGTCAGACTGGATTTTAAAAGACCAACAAAGCAATAAATATCAGCAGGCCTGATTTATGAGGCCACAGGGAGCTGTCTGTAGTTATAATAGCCAGCTCAACGAAGGCAGCCCCAATAGAGAAAAAAGCAGGCACTACAGAAAAGCAATAAATAAATAAATATATAAATACACAAATAAATAAATTAGCTTGATTTTTTTTTCCAAGTAGGAAAACACTTTCTGGTGAACATTCGGACAAATCTTAATAATACTTCTGAGAAAACACTGTTGCAGTATAATCAAGGTTTTTTAAAGTCACCCAGTCACGGGAAAATATTAGGAACAGTTTAACTGGACACAGTGATGGAATAGTATGAAAATTATAATTTGATCAGAGCTATCCAGTATAGATTTATGTGGAAGGAGAGTTTAATACCTAACTTGTTGGAAATAAGTTTCCTGCATAAAGTACTACCCTGGGAGATGAGAGAAAGGCAGAGACCTGCACACTCTAGAAAGCCTGAGGCATGGCTTTACATATTATTGGCTAGCAAGATGTATGCAGGCTAATCAGGACCTGATGAATAATACACAGTGCCCAAAGCAGCTCATTTCATTTTTCAAGCTGGACAAAAGGGAAGTAGCTTGGTAGATTGAGCGAACTTCAGTGTTTATAAATAAAACACAAAGTGAGAAAATGTAAAATAATCCAGTTAACAGAGTCAACCTTTGAGCCTTCTGGTCACCTGGAGATATTTGTTTGAAATCTTTTGGCCCAAATGCTGTAATGGAAGTGCAGACGTGACATAGACTAGGAAGGGCATTAAAGGACCAGACATCCATCTGCGTTGTTAGTAGCTGAGGCAGCTGGAGATCAGCACAGAGGGACTCCTTCACCGTAAGTCATGTCTGTTCTCCATCATCTGCACCCAGTGCAAGAGGCAGTTCTTGACATCTAGTAGGCCCTTAATAAATTTCCAGAGAAGGCTTGAAAAGCCAGCTATCTTGATGAATCCAAAACAGTCTGGAGATCCTAAACAGGACCAGGGCTAGAGGGGAGGCACCTGGGCGTACTACTTAAGGAGGTACCACTCACAGATGCTGGCTCTGCATATCTGCGTCCCTAAGCTGTGGGGCTTCTTTGAGCAGTGTGTCCTGGGCACCTGGCTTGTCTCATTTTGGACTAGGCTGTATCCCAGGGTTTTTTTTTTTTTTTTTTTTTTTTTTTTTTTTTTTTTTTGGCATAATTGAACATTGTGGGCCGTGATCAAGGGTTGGGGAGATGATTTCCTTCATTTCAGGCATGGTAGAAGACAAAATTTGTAAGATTACAACTATCTATTTGAAGACAAGCTATTAAGACCCAAATTAAGGTGTAAGCCTGTTCTCATCACATTTAGGAGATAAATAGATAAGCAGGTTAATTAGGTGTGAGAATTTACTTGCTTCAACAAGGAAAGACGCTAAAGCATTTTAAGAGGAGCTAAAACAGCAAGATGAATTTTGAAACCGTAATAGCTAAGAAGCAAAGTTAGAGGCACTGATGGGCTTTTCCCCTCTTATTACACTCCAATATGAACTTGAGATAGCTATAAAATACAAAATTACCTTGCCCGTAGAGCCCCCAAATATGCAATTGTGACTTTCAAGGCATTTTGACCAATATTAAATTAGTTCAGGAAAATATGACGAGTTCTGGCTGTTCGAGCATGGGTCTCTCATGGCAGAGCTTGTTGGTCATCTAAAATGAACTTCACACCAAGAGTGCTTTGACATACCAGGGCTGCAAAGTGATGTTACACAGCTGCTCTGAGCACAGACAGAATTCTTCTCTATCACTTATCAACTGTGACACTCTCATGCTCTCCAATGGCAAAACTTCCACTTGATTCTGAGTTGGCACTTCTGGGTTTGAGGTAAACAGGTCAACAGCCCAGCTGGGGTGCTATGTAATGTTCCTACCTCCCCAACTGTGAACCCCATTGCTCTCTGTCTCTGTCCGTCTGTCTGTCTGTCTGTCTGTCTGTCTGTCTGTCTCTCTCTCTCTCTCTCCCTACTCAACTGATCTGGGGAAACAGATCTCCTTTCCATGTTACTCCGCAGACCTGAGTCTCTTAAGAAGGACGAGTAGGTAATGGCATCTGGTTCTCTTATCTGAGGCAGGCGGAGGCTTAGGCACTCGTGGTGTGCATGTGCAGGAGTGCCTGAAGAGATGCTATATTGATTACGAGATACAATTGTGAATTTTATTACCTTCTGGGAAAAAATAGGAAACATAAAAGCAAGAGTTTTGTGCCAGATGTAAGAACTAAGCGCTCCAGTTATCTGATTAGCATCAGCGACATGTGCTTTGAATGTGAAACACTTGTAAGTCTCCCCAGGTGAGCTCTCGATCTTATCTGTGCCATTTATGTCAGCTGTTTATATCCCTGCTCTTCTCAAATGGGACCCAGATGAAGTTCAATCTTGCATAGGAGAGTCTGTGGAGTTTTTGGAATTTCTTTATTTAGAAGTCAGGGTGATTTTTCTAGGAGAATGGCAAAACTCTGGGCCTTGCCTGGAATCTGAGGAACAGCCTGGGCTAGGGCACTAGGCTTGAGGAGACCCAGGAGGACCAAAGGAGGCCATTACGGGTACTTTCCCTGCTATTCTACCCAGCCTGCCCTCCTGTATTTCCCTACTGCCAGCGTTGTCGATCTTTTTTTCCAAATGGCAGCTCTAATGGCATTGGCTTTCTCTTATCTATATTCTGAATCTGACACAGACCCTCCCAGTCACTCCCCTCATGCAGGCTTTAAATGGCTTTTCCTATATGTGGATGGACAGACAATAGCCTCCATCTGTAAGGGCCCCAGCAGCCCAGTGCCAACCCCTTGCCTACTCAAAGGATGGCATGGGAGGGGTGAATTCATAGTGCTCTTCTCTTCCCACCCCCCATAATGGGAACCCTGTGAAAGTAAGATGCAAGATGGTACTGCCTTCCTGTGGTGCAATTTGGCAATATATTTTTTTAAAAAAAAACCTCTTCATATGCACATCATCTTTGGTTCAGCAGCTCTACACACAAAGAAATAGTCTGACAACGGGACCCAAGATGCAAAGATGTTCCCTGAAGCATCATGGATGATGAAGGTAACCAGAAACTACTTGAATTTCTAGCTGGATGAACTGGTTGTCATGGGCCCCTGCAACCCTAGAGCAAGGTGCTGTGTCTAATTTTAAAGTGAAAGGGTAGGTTTCCAGAGAGCATGCATAGTATAAACTAAAGCTATAAATCAAAAGCTTGTTGATGTGGGGAGCAGGGTCTGGGGAAACTGCATGAAAATATTAGCAATGATTATTTCCAGGGGAGGGCTTACGGGTAAGTCATTTTTACTTTTCTTTCCTCTATATCGTAGAAACGGTCTAATCTACAGTTACTATGTAATGTGTATAGTACTTAAAACGCAGCACACACTCCTCTTGCGCCCCTGTCTCAAATCTTTGTGGGGTTTCTGTTTACGTTCTTTGCACCTGTTGCTTCTGTCTCTAAGAGGATGTATTTGGTGTGATCAGCCTTCATCTGCAGGAGGAAGGCACTGCGACAAGCTGGCAGGGAAGATGAGGTGGGCCCTGGGAAGGAGATGTCAGATGTGCCTCCCCCCAGCTAGCTAGCGGCTTCATGCCTGCGCCAGTTTCTCTGGCCAAGCTTCGCTCACCTGCTTGGGCAGGCATTCAAATTCTTTCCTCGCCGCTCTCCCCTGGGCCTTGGAAAAAAAAAAAAACACTGGGTTTTTTAAATTCCTCACCCCCTTCCCCTCTGCACATAAAGATAAAGAATTATTTATCCCTCCCTCCTGTTGAATATATTATCCCTTCTCCCAAAGCTTGTCTCCTCCTCTGCCTTCCTGGTGGATCTGAGGGCACCTCTTTCCTCAGCATGAGTATCAGCACTGTTCAAGCCTTTCTTCCCCGACCCAGAGCTCTGGTGAAACCATTACTCTTGGTGTGATGTTAACCATCTTATTGGTCCCTTCAACCTCATCCCCCACCCCAAATATGGTAGTAGAGAAGTTCCTGTCTCCACCCCTGGAGAGCAGAGAGAGGACTCCGGTCTCCATCACCATCTTGGCAGGGGCCATCCTTCACAGCCAACTTGCTAAGTCATCTTTGTATTTGGCCCTATGCTGTGTCATACTGGGAACCTTTTACAGACCTAACTGTATCCTTTCTGAAGCACTTGTCTTCAAGGAGCATAAAATGTCACTGGGGAGACGGACAAAAATCTTAGCTTCTCAGTAAGTAGCAATCTGCTTCTACCTCATCCTACAACTGAAACAATCCTTCCACATTGCACTTGCTTGTCAAATCGGTGTCTTGGTTACCATGTCCTATAAGAAACTCAAGAGCTTTAACTCTGACAGATTTGGATCTGTTCTATCTGGGATTTTTTTTTTTTTCTAGCTGTGTGATGCTGAGTAAGTCACACTCCCTCTCTGATCTTCACCTATAAAGTGATGATGATATCTACTGTCTACTGGTGTCTTCAGAAGCTGAAGAAATCCCAGGAAGAATCTGGGGTTAAGGCTTTGCTCTCTCATTGTGAAGGGCTTTTTCTCAGAAAAAAAAAAAATATGGTACTTCTTTTCTGAAGGTTGCCAAACTTGAAATAATAATACTAATTCATCATTTGGAAGCACAATCACTCCTGTCTTGTCTTACCCAGCAAAGAGGAGCAAAGTGATCTAAGGGGGTACTAAAGGATTTGAGGGTTGGGGTTTACCCCCCCCCCCCCCGTGCTTCCTTGGTGAAATGAGCTGCGGCGGGAAGGCAGACAGGCAGGGTGTCAGTTTTAAGTTGGACAGAGGGTTTTGGCTTTAATTTTCTCCTCAGTTGATGTGTTGCACCTCAAGCTTACAGAGAACAGTGAGCATTTAACTGGATGGAAGGGGAATTATCAAACCCATGAGATGCCTGTCCATGGATATTAGGGCTGACTTCTGCACGGCCCCAGATGGCTGGGATGGGTGGGGTTTGCTTCCCTATTCAAGGGAAGAGAGAGAAGAGAACTCCTCCCTCTTGAAGGTCATTCTAAAAACCAGTATAAAGTGACCAGCAAAAGAGTAGCTAGATGGCTGCTGAATCCGGGGCAAACCCAGGCTCGTTGTGGTGGGTTCCTGACAGAGTGAGAGCTGACAGCTTGATAAATGAGGAGGAGTCACCTGAATTTGCTAGTGACAGGTACAGTCTCCATGAATCTGTTCTTTTCCCCACAGCCTAGCGCAGGGTCCCTTCAGGGCCCTGGAAACAGCCAGCTGTCCTGAGTGATGAAAGGGAGGTACCAGCCAGGCAGTCCCTTGGCATCCTTCTCTCTAAAAACAAAAGCAACCAGTGAACAAAGCATTCTGAACAGATTCATCAGGGGGGAACTTGAATCCGAGTCTCCACAGGCATGCAGCCTCTGAGCTAGCTTTCTGTCCCCAGATCACATCAGCTAAGGCTGCCACCACAGGCTGCAGCACTCCAGTGAGAAAACTCGCTTCTATAACCCCCACGGTTTGTTCTTACACAGTCTCTAACTCCTCTTAAACCACAAGGATCTTCTTTTCTAATAATAACCAAGACCCTGGATTATCTGCACTTCCCCGCTATGTGGCCTTGAACAAATAGTATATTAAAATCTCTAGAACTCAGTTTCCTCACCTGTGATATGGGAAGTCCTCTGGTCAGCAAATATTTATCAAGAGTTTATTATAGGCCGGGCATGTTCTAGGCATCTCATTAGTGGTGATAGATAAACCAAACTAACAGGCCCACACAAAGAGTCTTTGCTGAGGGACAACTATAGAACCTAAGCCTTCACTACTAACCCTCTTCTTCAAGTTAGACTGTGGATGCTGATTCAATAACAAAGGTGATCTCAGCTGCAGAGTGTGTGTTTGTGTAGGAATCATAGAGATGAGACTCAATGAGGCAAAGAAACCGAGTCTAGGCTGGCCTACTGCAAGTGTGCACCAAACAGAGGCCATTGCTCTTTCTAACATCATTCCTTCAACTTCCCTGTCTGCCTATATGGCTGTACTTACTTACCAAAAGGGTCAGTAGAGACCTTTCTCTTTTTCTAGATAATTAGTCCTTTACCATCCCCAACTCAGGAACAAACATTGTCAGATTTAAACTATAACATTCATATTTCATGGGTCCAAGAATATGTTTTCTTTTCTGTATTTGTTAATTAATTAATTAATTAATTAATTATTGGTCTTTTTGAGACAGAGTCACCCTGTAGCCCCAGCTGGCCTAGAACTCCCTATGTAGACCAGGTTGGCCTTGAACCCACAGAGATCCGGCTGCCTCTGTCTCCTGAGTGCTGGGATTAAAGGTGAGTACCACCATGATCAACTACTTGCTTGCTTTTTGAGAGGATCTTACTATGTTGCCCTGGCTGGCCTAGAACTTACTTCATAGACCAGGCTGGCCTCAAACAAAAATCTATCTGCCTCTGCCTCTCCAGTGTTAGAATTAAAGGCATGTGTCACTACACCTGGGATGTCTGTTTCCAATTACTGAGAAATGATTTTATTTTAAATGAAAAGTTTTCAATAAATATTTGTAGAAATGAATACATGGAAAAGGTGTTCAGATGTTTATAACAAGTAAGAAGGAAGTAGACATCCCATATCCCAAGGCTCTCTGCTTTGTAGAAATGTCTACACTGGGGGCCAAAGAGATAGTTTAGTGGATAAAAGTGCTTGCTGTGAAGGCTGATGATGAGAGTTCAATTCCCCAGAACCCATGTAGAGCTAAAAGGAGAAAATTAGCTCTACAGAGTTGTCTTCTGACCTCCACACAGTGCAGTGTCACATGCATACCCACCACACAGAAATCATAGACACATGATAAAAAAATAATAATAATGGTGTTTAGAAACGCTTTCTCTGCAGTTCTTTCCTCTAAAGGGAAAGCCTATCCATATTATATTTCACATTGTTTCTTTGAGCATCTTCCCAGGTTCCTGAACTATTTGGGGTAATGAGAGATTTCAATTCCTGCCTCTCTCCTCCATACTTATATTTTGGTTAAGAAGCTAGAAAAGAAACAAGACTACATATAAACAAATTACAAAGATGTAGTTGTGAAAAAATAATCATGGAGGCTGATGGAAAGTGGTTGGGAGGCGGCTGTATTAGATGGGGTACCAGGGATCACCTGTGAGCCAAGATGTGGGGCTGGTAGAAGTCAGACTTACATGGCAGTAAGAGTCCACATGAGTCTGACTCAACCTAGTGTGCTGCGTGTGGAGTAGTCAGGGAGCAAAGCATGCTGGTTTGGGCAGAAGAGGAAGAACTTGGGGCCTGAAGCACTCCTAGCTTTCTGACCAGATCTACTGACTAGATCACCACCTCCCTTTGGTGATGACGCCTCAAATCTTAGACTTGAATCCATTTCCTCTTGTGTCCACTGAGTACCTTCTGGAAAGTTACGTCTTGTTTCCTTATCTGTCCGGGTGGCCTGTGACTGACCTTCAAGGATGCTGTAGGGATTTCAAGAGATGGTCTTTGGGAAATTCCCAGTGTGTCCTGAGATGCCTAATGAGGCACCCAGGTCTGGGACTCCCTTTCTTCCTCTTGCTTTGGTTGTTGTCCATAGACCCGACTCAGCCTGGTTTAACTCAGAGCTTGCCCGGGGCCTCGCACTGGGTGTGAGGGGCATGGAGCATCTCAGCCACACGTCAGGAAAGCTGCTGTCACTCTGTTCTCTCCTCCCATTATGGGGTCAAAAGCATTCTTTCCAAAGCCCTCCCTCCCTCTAGCCATGTCACAAATATCCCCTCATGCATTTTTAGGTTCCTTTCTCGCTAGGTGTAAAATTCTGGCTATAAACAAAGATTAAAAAGTGTTTGGCTGAGTAAAAATGCTGAGCGTGGCTGGGGCATGCTTTCCTTAGCTGACCTTTGAAATTCTTCCTAAGTTAAGGCCGCTAAGCTTCAGCTTCATGTCAATTCTGGAAGTTGCCCTTTCAGGGCCCAACAACAGTAGAAGGACACACACAACCCTCGCTGCCTTGTTTCCATGACTGACCTCGGTGTTAATACAGCTTTTCATGGCATTAACTTACTTTTCTCCCTTTTAAATGAAAACTTAAAAACAGCTTTATTGAGATGTAATTTACATATCATGTATTTCATCCATTTGAAATGTACAATTCAGGGGCTGGAGAGATGGCCTAGCGGTTAAGAGCACCGACTGCTCTTGCAGAGGACCCAGATTCGATCCCCAGCACCCACATGGCGGCTGAGAACCGTCTGTAACTCCAATTCCAGGAGAACTCCAGTTCCAGGGGAATCTGACACCCTCTTCTGACCTCCGCGGCTTTGCACGACATGGGTGCACAAACCTACATGCAGACAGTACATTCATACACATAAAAAATAAATAAATAAAATAAAAAAAAAAGAAATGTACAATTCAGCTGGGTGTGGTGGTGCACCCCTTTAATCCTAGCACTTGGGAGGCAGAGGCAGGCAGATCTTTGTGAGTTCAAGGCCAGCCTGGTCTACAGAGTAGAGTTCCAGGACAGCTGGGGCTACAGGGAGACCCTGTCTCGAAAAGATTAAAAAAAAAAAGAAATGTACAATTCAATGTTTTTAATATTTTCACAGCTATGTTCAACTCTCTCACAGTTGGCCAATGTTTGACAGTTTTCATCACCTCAGGAAGGAATCCCACTAAGACAGCTTTTAGATATCTTTGTCTCGAGCTGGGCGTGGTGCCACATGCCTTTAATCCTAGCACTTGGGAGGCAGAGGCAGGCGGATCTTTGTGAGTTCAAGGCCAGCCTGGTCTATAGAGTGAGTTCCAGGACAGCTGGGGCTACAGTGAGACGCTGTCTCAAAAAGACCAAAAAAAAAAAAAAACCAAAATTAGCATACCTTTGTCTCTACCTCCTTTCACCTACTCGGTCATAAGCAGTTACTGATGGACTTTCTATCTCTCATAGATTTCTCCATTCCTGTCTTTTACTGATATAGATCCATAAAACATGGTCTTTGTGCTTGGCCGCTCACCTGGCATGTTTTAAGACCCATGTATGTATCAGTACTACATTTGTTTTTAGGAATGAATTCCCTTCTATCCACATATTATAAATGTTTATTCATGCAGACATTGATGGACAGTGGCACTGTTTACAATTTTTGGCTCTCTGGCAAATGCCACCATGAACATTTGTGTAAACCATTTTTGTGGATATAAATTTTCATTCCTCCTTAGAAATTACTTTAAATTTTTTTTTGTCTTTGAATGCGTTTTCCCAATAATGGGATGGTAATAAGAACAGTTGTCAGAACAACTAAGATACATTGTGTGGCTCTGTAGCAATTTCCTTGAATTGAATCATTCCTTCCTTGAGAGAAGAGGGAGGCCCCATAAGACTCAGGAAGTGATCAAAAAGTATGGTCTGAAAGATGAAATTTACAAGATTCACAAGGCCCTTTCCCAAGATTATATAAGCAATAAACAAGTGCTGGGGCGGGGGGTGGGGGGGTGGGGGGGATGGACTGTGACTGGCCAGGCTGCCTACAGGTCAAGCAGGGAGATCCAGCATTGCAGCTTTTGTGAGCTGTCACTCATGCCGGGGTGGCCATTTGGATGATCAGCTGCCTTTAAGTCATCCATGTTTCTGTAAGTGACCCCTCACCCATATCTGTATGTAGTTCGAATAAGCTCAATGGTTTTCCCAAGTTGAAGGATTACTTTGGCCTGTCATTAGTACCCTGTCTGGGGGGAGTAGATGTTTGTTTGTGTTCCCCCTGAAAAAAACTTAATACAACATGTGCTTTTCATTCAGTGTTAGGAATCATGGTAAGTTGATCCATGGATTCCTTAGACCACTGGCTCGAGGTAGATGCTATTAACACCTGTTCTTTGCAGAGGGGGAACCTGAGGCTTATGCAATCTAAGAATACACCATTCAGCTCTGCTAAGCAAATCTGGATGTCTACATGAGGTTTGTCTCCTCAGCAGAATCAAACATAAAATTAGACCCTAAAAATGTTAATGCCAAAGGGTCTCCATCCCCTTTGAGACTTAGACCCCTAATTTTAAATCTATTAGAAAAGAAGTGATGTTCTCATTAAGAGTTGGCACCCAAAGTCCCTCCTCGTTCCTGATAACCCAGCTTCAGTATAGGAAAACAACACTGCAAAGACATATATGTAGTAATAGTCCCCCTTAGGTAAAACCCTATGGCCCAATGTCTACATGGAGTTGTATGAAAGAAACATCCAGAAAGAGTTAAAGGGAATCCAATCTTCACTTGATCCTCCTAAATTACACTTACCTCAAGGGAGACTACAGATACCCTTTGTTCTGCATGTGGACAGACTCTGAACATTCCCATAGCCAAGATACTCTAGCTGTGGCCAATCCTGTACTTTACCTCTCAGGTTCTTCTTTCTACCTGTCACAGGATATGCAGGAGAGGGATTGGTAAAGACAAGACTCACCTTTGCTGGGGTGGAAATCAGGGGAGGCATCAGGGAAAGGTGGAGCTATGGGAAACTGGGGCGGAGAAGAAAGGGAGCTGTTAGATATAGTCACACATCACTTAGTGACAGGGACACCGTGTGAGAACTTGAACATTGAGTGACTTTGCATATGTGAAATACAGCAGCCGACTGCTCATTAAGCCATAATGAGCAAAACAGCATGAGATTCAAACAAGCACAAGAGGAAACAATGCATTCATAGATGCAGTAAATGAGGCTGAGTGAGGCTCTGCTGCCTTAACACAGCATACTGTGAACTAAAGATAAAAGTGTAGCAAATACACGCACTAGAGTACAGCCATTTGTTGTCTTTGTGAAGTACTGAGAAGTATGCATTGTACATGCTACTTTTTTTTTTTTTATGAATGTACTACCTGCATGTAGGTTTGTGCACCCATGTCATGCAATGCCTCAGAGGTCAGAAGAAGGCATTGGATTCCCCTGGAACTGGAGTTAAAGATGGTTCTCAACCACCATGTGGATGCTGGGGATCGAACCCAGGTCCTCTGTAAGAGCGGTCGGTGCTCTTAACCACTAGGCCATCTCTCCAGCCTGCACGTGCTACTTTTATGTGACTGGCAGCACAGGTATGCTTATACCAGCAGCAAGCAACAAACACACACACACACACACACACACACACGTGAGTGATGCACTATACTTCAATATACTGGCAGCTACAAGCAGGTGACAGGATTTTTTCAGCTCCATGAAAATGCTATGGGACCAGCATTCTATAAGAAAAATCTCACTCAGTGGCACGTGACTGACTACATTTTCTTCTTACAATGGATTTATTATTCACCTCAATTTTTCATTAGTTGAAATGGGAAAATTCTGACTTTGTTTGAGGTCTCATCCAGCTCATCTGATGCTCTGAATACCATGTAGGACAAACAGATAAGAGGACTGTGCATTGGAGCAGCAGAACAAGAGAATAATAATTTACCTAGTTGTGACTAGTGCATACAAGGATGACAGTGCATGCAAGTATGAAGTCTCATTTTCAGAGATCCAATATGTGCAAATTCATCTACTCCTTAAAAGTAATGTGTAACTCCCAACAATCATCCCAGTGCTTTATTGGTAACTGACAGGCATGTTCAGGGCAACAGAAAACCCTGAGTGACTGGACTACACATTCTGAGCTGCCATCAAACAAGCTGATGCTTTGCTTTCCTGTTCCAGCTCTCCCAGAGATAACCAGATGTTTGAGAGAAAGAGTGTATAGGAGAGGAGTGCAAGAAGCTCTGGCTCCCAGGCCATTGATGATGTCTTAGACCTTGACACCTTTGCTCAACTCCAAGCATACCACTTAACATTTCTAACCTCACTTTCCGTGAAGTAAAGGGAGTCTACCAGGATGAGCTGTCTTATATAAGATGATACACTGTGTGAGAAGTGCGCATCTGCCCATATGTACACCTATCTCTCCACGTTGCAGTGATTCGGTGTTTACTAATTCAGTGGAGAAGATGGCTTTATGGAGTACTAGCCAAGATGCTCCGGCCCCAAGCCAATCCAAGAATGAGAATTGGATCTCTGATTTTATGGTTTCAGGGTAGTTGGAGTGATGGGAAGGAATCTAAGCCCATATTTGGAAACTGGATAATGCTGGGTAACAGCTCAGGACTCATCTGCCCCAAACTTATAAACTCAGATTTTTGCCTGCTTTTCTAGTGTGTCAAAAGGACTTAGGAATGGGAATGTAAAGACTTGAAAGATCATCTGTTTCTTTCTGTATCCTCCCCCAACCCATCATGGCTTGTTTTTAAAATGAATTCTGACTTAAAAATCTTAAGGTAAGAATCAGATAAAAGTAGAGCTGTATCCCGGAAAGAAGGGGCCCAGGAGAACTGGTATCTCGACAGCTGGGATTTTCTTCTTATTCTTTCCCCTGGGATCCCTGAAGAGAATCAGTACACCACCGTTTCAGCCCAACATCCTCACAGTGTGTTTGTGTGTGTGTGTGTGTGTGTGTGTGTGTGTACTCCACATATAGAGAGGCAGACAACCTCCAAGCATAAGTGAACAAAGTTCTAAATAGAATCTCTAAATTCTGAGAGAAAATAAAACCTATAAATCCTACAAAGTTGCCTACCTGGGGAACCATGAACATGTGTCTAGCTGTCTCCCCATTAAAGGAGAGAGTGAGGAAGCATTTGTCTTAGTTGACAAGGAGGACATGACAAATATTAGCCAATTTCAGTCCTAATATGGGATATATTAATATTTTGTATATAAATTCTGGCCACCAGTAACCTAATTCCACAATCCCAAGAGGGAGAAGCTGGATTCCAAGCTCATAACATCTTCACGACATGTACCAGAAACTATACAACCACAGTTAGAAAAGTGTCTCATTCTCTTGTTTGGAATAATTTAAATAATACCTTTTTTGTCTGGTAATGCAGTACAGTGGTAGAGCATATGCTTAGTATTTGTGAGAGCCTGAGTCTGACTCTGTAAGTACTAAAATAAATAAGTTATAACTAAAAACACCTGGTCTTCTCCCTACTTACCTATTTTCATTTTGCCCTTAAGTTTGGAAAATTAATATCCAGAGAGACAAAGTATCTAGTTCAAGGTCCCAGGGCTTTGTAGCGGAGCTCAGTTCACTGCCTGTGCTGTCTCCATTTACTAGGTTCACACCACCAAGGGCATCTGGCCTGTGAAGCACCTTTATGGACCCTGTCATCTCTCCAGGTCAAACTCCTCAACCTCTACCACTCCATAAGGTCACATCCCCCAAGAAGACAGGAGCTGAAGAAGTAAGTTCCCTCTTGGTTTTAAAGGGACAGGTTTCTAGAAATATAAAGGCGTTTCAAGGGTACACTTGATATTCAGATCTATGACACCACTGGCTGCAGAAGATTCCCCACCAAACAGTTCCACCTAGAATAGTCTTTTGGACTTTGATTCATCTTGAGAGGAGGGAAGAGGTGACGACTACCTCTAGCCGGACTCTCACCTGTCCTGAGCCTTCCGCCCACCAGGCTAAGACTTATCTAAGCCAATCCCTCCTTCACCACACTCTAGCTTCCATGCATCTGAGCCCAGATGCTTTGAGGGGTTCAGGAAGTCCCAGAGGAGGTGGCCTTGGCCTTCTGTGTGCTGACACACCTTGATGGGATGTGGGAAAGAACTGGTAATGTTCCTTCTAGAAACCTGCTGAGTGGTGGCTTTCTTCCTCTAGCTCAGAGTATTGGTTTCTCCCCGTTTTCTTTTCTAGGATGACGAGATCACCAAACTACCCTCAGACTGCTGTTTTAGCTGGGTGGAAATCATTGCAGGCTGGCATTCCTGGACAGAGTGCTTCCCTACAGTTAGGTGGTGAGGTAGCACAATGCTTGCCTTCCTTCCCCAGGAAGCCTTGTGTCCCTTAGGCTCCCTAGGGGTTGGCCTAGAGCTTCTAGTAGATCAGTTTATGCACCACCAGTGAGTCTGCGAGCCACAGTACCCTCATAGGTCCTGTCATTCCAGCCAGGAAACCCAGTCTCTTTCCTTCACTTCTGTCTCCTACTCTTTGATACACATATAGAAATGCAAATCTACTCACACACATATAATCATACATACCCACATCTATTCACAGATCCACACACCTACCCGCACAGATCCCTGTGCACATGAGTACACAACAAACACACCATGATAGCCCTACATATATACTTACACAGACACCTACTGACACACAGCCATGTGCACACACACAGATGCAACACCTCCAGAAATACACGACATACCTCCAGGGATACACACTCACACACACATATACCTACCCAGGCACATACTTCCATTTACAGACAAACACAGACAACCTCATAGATAGATACACAAACTCCTCTCGAGATAGACAGCATCGCATGGGGTGGGGACTACTGTGGAGGCTGAAGAGGAAGGAAGGCTTAAAATGAATTCTAAACCTCTCTGTTTTTAAAAATCTAGACATTTCCCAGCAAGGCTCCACCCTTGCTTTGGTCCCTGATGTTCTCCTTTGCTCTGTCCCCAGATCTTGATTTTGTCACCCAATCTTCACATCCCCTAGATGTGCTCTGGAAGTGTGTTCCTCACCCACTCCCACTCATATAATCAGGCAGGACACATTGACTCTGCCTAACCCCACCTTCAGACTCCCTCCTTTCACAAGGCATCCACGTCTGTCTGCGGCCACCTGGCTTGTGGGCTCACTCATTTCACACCCACCCTGACTTCTGCAAGAAGAAGGGAGTGGAATAGAGATGAACTTCAGCCACTGGCTCAACCCTTCAATAGTGAAGCATGCAGGACTGATTGTTCAACTGCAACAAATACCTCTCTATACACTGTCAACTTTGCCTCTTACCCTGGCCTGGTGCCTCCATGGCCACCTGTAAGGGATAAAGTCAGACATGACTCAGTACCACGTGCCCATCAGGATCCAAACACATCACCTTAATTTTGTCACCCAATCTTCAAGAACCTTCTTGAGGCAGGCACTTCCATGATCTCTCTTTTAGAGAGGTAGACTGAGGCTCAGGGAGAAGCTGGACCATGCCCCTGGTTGGACAGCAGGGAATTTCCCAGAGAACCTTCTGGACTTCTTTAATACACTCTCTTATGAATTCCAGATCACTGTTTCCATTGCTTTCAACATGGCTACAGCACCAACTTACTAGTGGAACTGAGTCCTTGTGGTTTTCAGGTGTGTGCTTGGTGGGGAGGGGTAGCGGGGCACGTATGTTGTGCATACCACTGCCTGTCCCTGCTAGAGAGCCTTCCTAACCTCAGAGAATGCCGCACTCCATGCTAACCAATCATGTGAAACTCCGGCAATATATGAAAAAAAAAAACACAGAGCTGAGGATATAATTCAGCTAACCTCACTCCCAAATGAGGCTGATTCCAGATACAAAGCAGATTTTCATATTTACTGTATGTGACAGCTGTAGGCATTAAATGAATCATCTGTCCATCTCTATCGCCTTGTTCCTCCTGTGCTGAATGTATCTATCCCCGGGGTTGTCTGTCTTCCCATTCCAGCAAGACAGATCAGTGTCGTTTCAATTATTAATTCCATGTTTGGACCATAGTAACACCAGTTCCAGTTCAGTGACCTGCAGTTCCTATTGATTTAAGTGATGAATTATCTACACTGCAATGTATTATTAACTTTATTTTGTCTCTTATTCCTTCTGTATTCATGCATCAAAATAATAAAGCACCACCATTCATGGGCTAAGACGACCCATTTTCCTTCTCACTTTTCCCAAAGGGGCAACAACAAACACCAAGGGAGATAATTACATCGAGCTAGGGATGGGGGGAGTGGATATTTATTTCACCTATGAATTCTTTATCTTAGCTGTGAATAAGGGGAGAGGGTGGGATCTGAGTGGGGATCAACGGGGCCAGGGGGAAGTTAATGAAGGCAAGTGAGGAGTGGAGCCCAGAAGAGTCACAGGAATGGAGTAGCCTCACCCCAATGCTCAGCTTCCAGAGGATAGTCTGCCCATCTGGCTATTCTAATAATGACAGGAGGATGAGTGCGAGAGGTGACGATGGTGGTGTAGTGGGAAGGGAAGGGGGCCTCGCCGGCTGGTACTGCAACCTTGTTTGGACTGCTCTGCTCACTGTCACCGCAAGACCTTTCCAGTGAGGCCAGATTCCAGGGAGACATGGATTCAGGAACACCTGGCCGAAGTGTTGGCTCCTGGCTGCCTGTCACCACCTTCATCTTTGGTTTACACACATCCTCCTAGTATCATCTTCTGAAGAGGGGCTCTTCCCTAGACGCAGATCTGGCAGGACCTTAATCAAGATCCATTACCGTGTCCTGGCCAAATGCATGCCCATGCTGACCCCTGAGTCTCCCTCTCCAGTCGAAAGCAAAGGGCGGGAAAGGCTGACAGAGCTGCATCCATCCATTCATCAGGACTAGAGCCTGAGCGTGGCTGCTGAACCACCACTGTTCTCAACACCCTCGGAAGATGACTAGCTTCCTGAGACTTCAAGCCCAGCTTCTCTACCTTTGAGTCCAGAAGCCCTGCCCCTTCTGTTTTCAGTACCTCCCTTTTCTTATTTAGTGAACTACATTTGGGTGTGTTTTGTTTCCTTTGGCTGGAGAGCTGCAGCCAAGCAGCTAAAGGACATGGCTTTATTCTATCACTGAGGCAAAGAGGGGAGTGCTGTATACAGACCTTGCCTACACCTCCCACAGCAATCAAACAACCACCTCCTAAATGGAGAGGGGGTGGGGCCAGGAAGTAAGAACAACCCAGTGTTCGCTTGCTCCCATTCCATGTCTAGCTGGAACTAAACCTAACCTCCCAGCCTCCAAGATTCCTGTCAGGGCAACTCCCAGAGCCAGATAGTCTGAAGAGATTCCATGAACAAAGGGAAGGCCTCAGGATGGCTGCCCGGGGTCAAATACCTGCCTATGAGCCAAACCCTACGAGGAAGGAGAGTCTCCCAAAGACCTCCCAGCTCGACAGTCCAGAGGAGGATACTAGACGTACACACTCCACGTGTGCATAACTAGAGGATTACACAGGCCTCATTCCTAGTTCTAGACTCAAAGAGCACCTCACCAAAGACTGCTCCCATGTGTAACTTCCAGCTCACAATGCTACCTTGGAATGGAACGGTTCCTAACTGCCACCTGATTCAGACGTGAGAGCTTTGGGCCTTTCTCCCCTTTTTCCCCTCCCCCCTGCCACAGGCTACCCTGTAAGGACCTAGAGATGGACATCTAACAGGTAGAATCTGGTTTTACCTATCAACCTAGACCCCTAACAAGAAGTAGAGAGTAGATGCCCAAGAAATGAATTCTTTTTTCTTTCCAGAACTTTACCAAATAAGGAAAGGAAGATCAGAAAACCACTATGATTAGATTATATGGAAGAAGGTCAAAGATTAAAAATCCGCTGCCTCTCATTATTAGAAGAGGGATGACAGATTCAGACCAGAGCACAAAAGAAAATACATTATTTCAAAACAGGATATGAAACCCAGTCCCAGGCGATTAGTCTCTGTTAAGTAAATTTACTATCTAATCTTTTAACTGTCTCCTGAAATTGCCGGTCCAAGATTCTCTCACTGGGTTAGAAGCTTAACCTTTGGGGGGGGGGGTGTGCCATCTATTCTGGGCTCTATCATCAAGTTAATAGAAGGGGGTCGGGGGCTCACCTCACAGCAGTGGACCTGGGGATGGCTGGAGCATGCGATTCTATAAGGGAAATGCACCTGATAATAAAAACAGGATGTGTGCACCACAGAGCAGCCCAACCATGGGAAGGACGGCGAGGACGGCGTTGGAGGATGGGGAAAATCAGCCGTCAACAAGGAGGACACCGTTCTTCAACATCACTTTCTGCTCATGGTGGGGAGTGGGGGGGGGGCAGGATTCTTCTCTTTTCACTCAGCCCTGAGGAGCTCACATGCCAACAAACCCCAAGCTCTGGATTTGTGTTCAAACCAGATCAACCTTCAGTGCTTTGATTTTAAGTGAAGGTTGCTTTGCAGGCCAAATACCACAGGACTGTGTAGGGGCCCAAAGAGGACAAGATGTGCATTTGGAGTCCAGACAGGCTCACAACACCATCCAAGCAGCAGAAAAACAAAGAGGTATCAGGAAGCAGTGAAGAGCAGGATGTTTCCCAGTATCTTTCTTGGCTTGGGTACCACTGTCAACATGGAACAAGACTACCAGCGGCAGAGGCTATCGAGTCTGAGCAACTCCTTTCCTCTTCTACTTCACAGAAGAACCCCCCCCCCCATTTACTTCATTATTTTCTCTTCGTCTGTTTAGTCTAAAAGGCTGAACTGTGGCACAAAGCAAGTTCTCTCCAAGAATGAGTTTTCCAGAGAAAGCACTTCAGACAAGGGTGGCGTGTGCAGCTCTCTGCACAGCCTATAGAATGGGGCATGTGTTCAATGAGAGGGGGCTGGGCAGAGCTGGGTTCCTCCGAGGAGTCCCAAGGTGCTCTGTTTGTATGATTTATCCCTTCTGGAAAATCCAAACATACAAATGTGCCTGCTGCTGTGAAAGGCAGGGTGGACTTAGGGACATGGGCCCCCACAAAGCTCACTGTGTACTCGAACCCTCCCCACAGGCTTTCTCAATGTTCCCCTTTGTGAGCTTCAACCAAGGCAGAGGAAAGGAGGTGTAGACAGCTCTGCTGGGGGGCAGGCAGCAGGCACCCTTTCTCTCTCTAGCCTTAAGAGCCTTGAGAGCGAGGGGAGCACAGCGGCCCCCTCAGCTCCTGGGATTTCAGAACTGGATACTGTCAACTGGTTCACCAAAAAGCAACAACACAACTCTGAGGCCCTGTCTGTCTTCGTAGAGAATGGGTCCCACCCTCAGAAGATTCAAATCCAAGTGCTTTTCATCTAAGAGCCATTTGTTCAGTGAAGTTTTATTCTGGTACAGCAGGGAGGAGTCAGCCCAGTTTTGCATGCCTTTCAAATTCCAGCCCCCACGCTCTCTCTTCCCTGCCCAAAACTTTTGCACTATGGAGCAGAGCCCAGGCTCTGAGAGTTACGCAAGTTGATGGAGATGGCAGACTGCGAACGAAGTGAGTTAAGTGTTCATGCATGTTCAGACAAAACTAAAGGGAAGGGCCTGGAACAAGGACTTGAAAGGCATGGTTGGCTTCATCACGGGGCCCTCAGCCTGTGAAATGACAGCTTTCCCTATCATCCCTCTATGTTATCAAGGCAAGTGACATTTAGGAAATGGAAGTTGGTGCGTGAAGAGCAAGGATTTAAACCAAGGACTGTCTTTCTCCACAGTCCAGCTTCTTCCTAGTTCCCACACTGCTTTTTAACTCAGGCAATAAGAGGTTTCAAGAAGATCTGAGAATGTTCTACCGCCCTTGTGCTACAAGGTCATGGATTTAACCTAAGGAAATAATCATGAAGACAAATAGAGATAGGTTTGCAAATATGTGCTGTGACTCTGCTGATTCTGGCAGAAATTTTTCAGAGGGAAAAATCATTCTATGGTATTAGTCAACTAAAGTATTATATCCATGTAATTGACTCTGTAGTCATTAAAAACACTAGACTAGAAGAGTATTAAACATGGGAAAACATTTGCAAAGTTACATAAGAAATGAATATGTAAATGAAAGTTCATCGACAGCTGAAATTTAAAAAATGGTTCCAGTTAGGTAGGGTGGTACATGCCAGTAATCCCAGCATTTGTGCGGTGGAGGTAGGAGAAGTCAGAGTTTGAGACAAGCCTGGTCTGATAGTAAGATCCTATCTCAAAAAAAAAAAAAAATAGCTGGGCATGATGATGCACTCCTTTAATTCCAGCACTTGGGAGGCAGAGACAGGCAGATCTCTGGGAGATTGAGGCCAGCCTGGTAAATACTGTGAGTTTCAGGCCAGCTGGGGCTACAGGGAGACCTTGTCTCAAACAACAAAAACAACAACAAAACACCAATCAAACCCAAAAGTAATGAAGTTATGGAAAAGAATGACAAGTCTATACTGATACAGAAGGATTTCTTCTTTTTTGTTAATTTACATTATGCTAGAAAGATCCTCTTTTTTCCTTTAATCCTAGCACTCGGGAGGCAGAGGCAGGCGGATCTCTGTGAGTTCAAGGCCAGCCTGGTCTACAGAGTGAGTTCCAGGACAGCTGGGGCTACAGGGAGACCCTGTCTCGAAAAGACCAAAAATAAATAAATAAATAAATAAATAAATAAATAAATAAATAAATGAAAAATGGATTGCAGCAGTAACTTTCTACAACTGTATGCAGGGCACCATTTAGAAAGTGTCTGAATATGTGATTCTGTCATCCTAAGAGCCAGAAGGACAGTGTGTATGAGCAGTTGCAAACGTTTATCAATAAACATGTAACCCGAAGCATACATCAGTTTATTCATTCATGCGCAAGCTGTGGGGTATAGCCAGCAAGGGTTAGACTCTGCACTAAGTCAGGAATGGGGCAGGGAGGCAGGAATAGAACCTGAATGGAGACAGGCAGAGACAAAACAGTGTTCCAAGACAGTGCTGAGGTGCATGGTCTATGGGGGGAGAGATAACAGAATCCATTCTCTTCCCATCGACAGTAGAGCCAAGGCAGACCGTGAGTGTTCCATGCAGAGACCCTCTCTTATACCCATCAAAATACAATAAAATAAATTTTAAAAATGAAATGAAATAAAAACTCTCAGCCAGAGAACAAACAAAGAGCAGACATACTCAGCAGGTGCCTCCCTGACTTCAATTACTGTAGATCAAGTTGAACAAGTTATCCAGGACCTCAGGCACTACAGCCCCCTCCCCTCCTGCCCTTTACTATAATAACCATAAGTCTTAATTTTGCCTTCAATCAATAACTCTGAGCCTGAATTCTGAAATACATCATCTGGTCATGTACTCCTCTGATAAATGGTTTGAATCAATGTCAGGCATATTATTCCTAGAGCCTGGCTTTACTGAATCAGATATTTGCTTTCCCGGGAAGGTTCTAGGATCCTGTATTGTTAAGGACCCTGAAGGTTAGAGCTAAGACTGAGGCACTTTAACTTTCAAGCATTACTACCAGGCTATGAACTGGGGTTATTGGTCCCTGATGACATAAACATAGAAGTTGAGAGTAGGTGATCTAGAAACTGTGATCGCAATTGGACACCACCATATCCCTTTCATAATACGAATCACCTAGACATACATAGCCTTCCTATGGCCCACATGCATGATTTTGTAATTCATTTCCTTTTGTCTAATTATGTGCATTCTGATACATTTGAAATGCAATTTTATGCCTGTTGAATATAATAATTAAAGATCTGTGCTTCTATTTGTGTGTGATTTTATTTCATTCTTCTAATAAGTCATTTTTATTGTATTTTACAAATGTCTACAGATTGTCATCTATGGGAGGGACATTTTGAAATGATGATGACAACAATGATAAAAAAAGATAGTAGGAAGGAGTTTGAATGTTTCCACCATAAGGAATGGCATGTTTGGGTGTATGTTTAACCCTGATGTGAACGTTACACAATGTTCACGTGTAATACAGTGGACACGTATTGAACATTGCATGGCACGTCACAAATAGAGACCATTTTATGTATGTCAAAAGATAAATGGAAATTTTAAAAAAGGAGAAGTCTGTCTTCCCTGCTAATGTGAGGCGCATCACCAGGTCTGGGTCTGTGGTTCTATGTTTGACCCTAATGGAGTTGGCTCTGGAGTGTTGGCCTTGAGCTTATGTTTCAACTGAGTGACACTTCGGAAGATCATTAGGGCCCTCAGAGAATCTCTCTGGACTAGGCAGACAGAAGTCCATGGACTGAGAGAATCCGGGGCATAATTTAATTATTTTGTGCCAAAGAACTCCTGGTTATTTTATTGCTTTAATATTTAATAAAATTTATTATGTCAAACACAGTAATTATTCTCAGTGTACCTTGTCAGCTTGTAATTTTTTTATTCTTTTTTATTATATATATTTTTTGTACAAGAGTCAGCTTGTAATTTACATAAACCTTTTGGTCTGTACAATACACCCATTAACATTAAGATTTTATTTCAAACAACCTCTGCAATCAGAAAATTTGTATAAAAATGGGGTGGGGTGATACCTTTAGCATCAGTTTGAGAAAAGATAATTGTGCATTTTCAACCATGTAATCTAAGTCTTGGAATCATCAAATCTGAAGAACAGGAAATAATCATACTGTTGGCCTAGGAGACTTGGGGGAATGGACAGTCCAGTGTCAAGCCACCTTGCCGTTTCCATTGGAAATGGATTTGAATGTCACAAGTTCCAAATGAAGTTTCTGATGTCCACTGGCTCTCGAGCATGCCATCAACATATTGCTGTCTATCCAATAAAACACTTTGCTTTACTGAGATCACACAAACCCTCCCCAGATTACCTAAAGCCAGGGATTTCCCTGTCTGGTGCCAATTTATCTTTTCCCATAAATCAGCAGTAGGTTAGTGCTGCAGTTTTCTTTGCCTAATCCCTGCAGTCCCTTCCTTGGGGATGAGAACATATCCCCTTCATCAGAAATGTCTCCAGTCCTTCTTGGGACTCTGATGTCTGGCTTCCCTGATGCTAAGATTCTTTTGAGGAGGTGACCCTGGGTGATGGAGAGAAAGAAACCCAGAGGCCAGTCACTACTGTACCACCTGTTAGCTGTGGCAAACCTACATAGTTCTTCTGTGCCTATTTATCCATTCACAAAATGGAACCTAATTCCTGGGACTGGGGTAAAAATTAAATTGTAGCCAGGCGTGGTGGCGCATGCCTTTAATCCTAGCACTTGGGAGGCAGAGGCAGGTGGATCTCTGTGAGTTCAAGGCCAGCCTGGTCTACAGAGTGAGTTCTAGGCCAGCTAGTGATACAGGGAGACCCTGTCTCAAAAACACACACAAAAAATTAAATTGTAAAATATTTACTTGATGGGTATATAGCTACTAAGGAAGTATAAACTATTCTCAAAAATTGTTTTGATGGGGGGCAGGGAAAGTGGAATATGTCTAAATTGAACTGGAAAATTATGTCTAAAATACACAAAACATCAATAAAATTATTTTGTTTAAAAAATGTTTTGATGTACATGACATAGGCACACAGATTCCAACAAATTCTTCTTTCCTCAAAAGGACCAAACTTCCTAAAATTGAAACTACATCATGACCACATTAAAAGGAGGTCAAGGGGCTGAAGAAATATCTCAGAGTTAAGAGCATTCACTGCTCTTATAGAGGACAGGAGTTTGGTTCCCAGCAACCATATCAGGCAGCTCACAACCACCTGTAACTTCAGCTCCAGGGAATTCAACACCCTCTTCTGGCTTCTGTAGACACCCACATGCACACGCCCATGCACACACACACACACACACACACACACACACAACACCCTCTTCTGGCTTCTGTAGACACCCACATGCACGTGCCCATACACACACACACACACACACACACACACACACACACTAATAATAAAATAAAATAAAATATTTTAAGGAAGCCAAGGAAGAGAGAGAAATGGAGAAGCTGATAAGAAAAATACCAGGTACAGTAAGGATAGAAATTGTAAAATGCACATTTAACAAGTAGAGTATTACTTGACTTTGAGACTTTAATTTTACCATAAAATTAAGAAAAATAATCATAGAACGTTAAAGGAAGTATTATGGAAGAAGGGAAGCAGGCAGTTCTTGAATGAATGTAAAAAGTCAGTAACATTAGCAGGGTCTAAGCTTGGTGTGGGATTGACTGCCTTGCCAATGGCTCCTGGGGAGGTCCTCAAATTGCATCCTTTCTCTTTAACAAGGGAACTGGCTATTAGATCTGGATTTTCTAAATAAGAACCAGCCGCCCCCTTCTGAATTGCTCAAATTCAATTCAGTTACCTACCTGGCTTCTGGGGTCATTCTGCCCATTTTTCTCCACTTGTCAAGGTGTTGGGAAGTAGAAGAAATTGGGCTTCTGTGTTCTCTGGATTGTCAGCACCCAGTCCTCCAAGTGGCAAGCCCAAGGCAGGGGTCAGAGGGCGCTGTGTTTCTGGGAAGGGCAGCCTACTGCCGGTAGTCATAGAGGCAACTGTGGGGGCTGTAATGTGGGGGGCATTGGTTGGTTGGCTGCCTCCCCACTGTTTGTTTCTATGCTTTTTATGACTTAAGCCACCATTTCTTTTTGCAGACTCTACCCAATTTCAGTTCCTGTGTGGGGAGGGGAAAAGCACCGCCACTTGAGACAATGGAAACATGCTGTGTTTACAGGATGTTGAAACAAAACTGCTCACAGGGAACGTGGCTAAGGGGCCGTGGTGGTCACCTTGCCAGTGTGGAAGAGTCTGCCAAAGGGGATGGGTACTTGATGCCCTGCTTTAATCCTGCCTGACCACCAGTTAGATCCCATGAGGCTTTTCAGACAATTGTCAGTCATCTCTCTTAAAAGTCAATTTGAGGGGCTGGAGAGATGGCTCAGCGGTTAAGAGTGCTGACTACTCTTGCAGAGGACCCAGGTTCGATCCCCACACCCACATGGTGGCTAAGAACCGTCTGTAAGGGCTGGAGAGATAGCCTAGCGGTTAAGAGCACCGACTGCTCTTGCAGAGGACCCGGGTTCGATCCCCAGCACCCACATGGTGGCTAAGAACCATCTGTAACTCCATTCCAGGAGAACTCCAGTTCCAGGGGAATCTGAGACCCTCTTTTGACCTCCGTTGCACGACACGGGTGCACAAACCTACATACAGACAGTACATTCATACACATACAAAAATAAATAAAATAAAAAAAGAACCGTCTGTAACTCCAGTTCTACAGGAATCTGACACCCTCTTCTGACCTCAATGGCACTGCACGACATGGGTGCACCAACCTACATGCAGACAGTACACTCATACACTTAAAAAAAATAAATAATGGGGCTGGAGAGATAGCCTAGCAGTTAAGAGCACCAACTGCTCTTGCAGAGGACCCGGGTTCGATCCCCAGCATCCACATGGCAGCTAAGAACCGTCTGTAACTCCAATTCCAGGAGAACTCCAGTTCCAGGGGAATCCGAGACCCTCTTCTTACCTCCGTGGCATTGCACGACACAGGTGCAAAAACCTACATGCAGACAGTACATTCATACACATACAAAAATTAATTAATCAATTAATCAATTAATTAAGTAAAAGTCAATTTGAAGCCAGGCCTTTAATCCTAGCACTCAGGATGTAGAGGCAGGCGGATCTTTGTGAGTTCAAGGCCAGCCTGGTCTACAGAGTGAGTTCCAGAACAGCCAGGGCTACAGGGAGACCCTGTCTTGAAAAGCAAAGCAAAGCAAAGCAAAGAAAAGAAAAAAAAAGTTAATTTGCGCTGGGTGTTGGTAGTGCATGGTTTTAATCCCAGCACTTGGACACAGAGGCAGGCAGATCACCGTGAGATAAAGGCCAGCCTGGTCTACATAGTGAGTTCTAGACTGCTGGGGCAACAGAGAGACTGTCTCAAAACAAACAAACAAAAAGTTAATTTGAGTTTATTTTCCTAAATCTTTGTAAGTGAAAGACAACCAAACACAGCAATACCCCTTATACATGAGGGATGAATTCTAAGACCTTCTGCCTAATACTGAACTCTGTTTAGACTGTTTTTTCCCTTATGTACATGCACGCCTATAGTAAAGTTAAATTTATAAACTAAGCACAATGGGATATTAATAGCAGTAATAATAAGATAGAGCACTTTAGCAATATATTGTAATAAAAGTAGTGTGAATATATTCTCTCTGCTCTCTCAAAATACCGTATTGTACTGTATGCAGCTGAGTCACCCTGTTACCAACTTGTCACTGAAACCATGAAAAACAAAAGTCTGGATGAGGGATGACTACTGAGGGAGGCCTTTCAAATACCATATGCAACATCATAGAATAAACACGACTTTACTCATTTTCATTCACCATGTGGACCAGGAATCTTCTCAAAAGGCACACACACGGGGCTGGAGAGATGGCCTAGCCGTTAAGAGCGCCGACCGCTCTTGCAGAGGACCCGGGATTGGTCCCCAGCACCCACATGGCGGCTGAGAACCGTCTGAAACTCCAAATCCAGGAGAACTCCAGTTCCAGGAGAATCCGAGACCCTCTTCTGACCTCCACGGCATTGCATGACACGGGTGCACAGACTTGCATGCAGACAGTACATTCATACACATAAATAAAATAAAAATAAAATTAAAAAAAAAAGGCACACACACATTCAGTTTAGGTCATCAGAATCCTTTTGATGTCATGTCTTTTCTTTTGATACTCCTAATTTACCCTCTCATGGACCTAGATGTTCAGCAAGGAAAGCTATGGTATGGTACAAACAAAATGATCTTTATATGGCAGGCAAGAAAACAGGCTTAGACAGGGGAATCAACCTGCCCATGGTGGGCAGTACCAGAAGAAGTCACTGCTAACACCTGGACTGTTCTCCTTCCTCTTGACTCCATTCCCTTCCTCTCCATGGAAAGAGAAAGCTGGCTTTCAACCCATGCTGGTAGCAGGAAGGAAGGACTGTCTAGCTTTTGTTTTGTTTTCTAGGACTGTGTCTTGAATTTAGGCATGCCACTCATATAACTCCACTACTGAGCTATGTCCCAGCCCTCTTTGCACTTTTTATTTTTGGGGGACATAGCCTCACTAGGTTGTCCAGGATGGCCTTCAACTCGTTCTATGTTGCAGACAGGTCTTCTTATCCTCTGGTTTCAGCCCAGCAAGTTGGAATTACAGGCCAGTGCCACCATGGCTGGCTAGAGAGGAAGACTTTCAACACAGACATCAGCCAGATCACAGGCGCTCAGCGTCGTGTCTCCCTGTGTCCTCAGGCTGCGCTCCCTGCACATATGCTTCCTTACTGGGCTCTCGCTGACATGCTTTGAGCATGGTTCTTCACATCCAAACAATTTTATTTCTCTCCACAGTAAACACAGGGAAGTTTTAGCATACTTGTGGAGTCAGAACAATGTTAGTTCAAACTGTTCTTTTTTTAATATATGACAGTGGCTGCCTCTCTGTGGCTGTTTCCTCGACTGTGAAATGTGGGTCATCATAACACAGCTTGCAGGGCTTCTGCAAATGAATCAGAAGTGGATGAAACTCTTTGCATGAGTTTAGCCAATAGACACACTAGTGTGCCTTGTTAATAGAAGCTAAGAGCTATAAAGTGAGGATTACTATCCAATGGCCGCAAATCTATTCCACTGCCTTAGACGTTAGAGTCTTTCAGTTAGCCAGGCTGATCCCTCCTGGTATGGATGGTGGTTAAAGCCAAGGGCTTTAGGGCCATCAACCCAGGTTTGCAATCTTAAGTCACTGTCATGTCACTGTGAAAGAATAACTTGGGCCTCAGCTCTGACTCCTCATCTGTGAACAAGCAGAGATCTTAGTACTTAGGGTTAAGGGTGTTGAGAGTGTGGTCTGGAGAAAAACACATTCGGTAACCTGGTCCACGGAGGAAGCTCAACCCTTGATAATGTGATTGGAGTCTTCTCCACACAAACTCTGAGCTCACTGTCAGCTCCCTGTAGGAACTGAGCTGATCGCTGCCTCAGGCATTTCCCTGTTTTTCTCCACTTTCCCACATGCCCCCTCTTGACCACAAGGTGGCAGCCTATCCATGACAGAGGAAGCTTCTAGCTCCAGAATAGGTATTTTTTTTTTTAATATATCATATCCAGAGACTTATTTTTCATTTTCCTGTTTTTGTGTTGAGTGTGGGGGTTACTAAAAAAATCTTCATAGGCTCCTGGTTCCATTTCTGTAAATTTTCTATCTGTGCACATTGAGCAGAAGCAAACTGAACCAACCTAGACGGTGTCAAGGTGTTATATTTTCAGAAATGTGATTTGCACCCACAGTCTTTACTGGAATGGCTTTTCCAAGAGCCAGACTCCAGTGGAAAGCCTGTGGTGCTGAGCACATGTTAAGGCTGATGTGCCTAAGTGACCATTCTGCCTGTGACTTTCCTGGGGATGCAAATCCCTGTGTCCTGCACATCTCTTCAGTCCCAGGGGAATAGGGATGTTACACCTTGTGACATCTCTGCCACAGTCCTGCTGACTCAATAGGTATGGATCTCTTTTCTTTCTCAATGACCCTGGCACACTATTTCCCCATGGATTCCGTAAGTTTGAAAGGGACTACAGACAATATTCTGATTCTGTGGGATGGAGTGAACAGGGTAGATGTGCCCAGGTCACATGCCAGGCTGGCAGGGAAAGATCCAAAGTTTTGAGTCTTATCCTCAGCTCCTCACATGGCTTCCCTTGGTGCAGAACAAGGGGTGTGCCTGACTTTCTGGTCGTTCCCTCCAAAGAGCTCCAGGAACACGGCAACCTAGGGCAGGTCGTGGGGTTACCAGAAGAGTTCACTTGAAGCAAGTGTTCAATCCAGTATTTCCAGACACAATTAAGAGACTCCACAACTTACATACTTAATATATGAGGATGACTTGGAAGAGACTTGCACACGTAGCCTGTTGGCAGGCCATAGGAGATGCTTGGAGTCTGAGGCATAGAGAGGGTCTCTGGGAACAGAGGAATCCTCTGGCACTCTCCATCTCTGCATGCCAACTGTTTCCCATACCATTCACTTCAGCAAGCAAACCGCTCTGGATTCCTTTTCCAGAATAAATCCTGCTGGAGGAAACTCCTGTTCTCAAACTATTGGACATTTATATCTTCACAGTCCCAGCCCCTGCGAGGCACTGAATGGATTTGCCTCTAAGACTCAACACTGCATTCAGGGGTTTTATTAGAAAGCTCAGCTAAAAACAGGAAAGCTTTGCAAAACAGAGAGAAATAATGGCTCTTTGACAAAACCAAGGAAAGCGGACAAATCCAGTCATGGTGAATACGCTAAGTATACATCTTTAAGAAATGATCTTTTGTTGTTGTTGTTTGGGGCTTAAAATTCTTACAAAATTCTTGTTAGCAAGGAAAACTTTTAAAAATTGGGTTTCCAAAACAAAGTCCACTGAGAGTAAAAGTCACTATGAGAGGAAGGAACAAACCCAAGTGATCCTTGAACAGACAGAATTATAAACTCAGGAGCAGTAACCCACTAGAAAGATGGTGGAGAGGTTTCCCAGTGAGTCTCCACCGATGTTTTGTTACACCTCTCAAGGCGAAGGATGAGAGGTGGTAATTCTCAGCCAACCTCCTGGCTCTAATGTAGTTACAGAATGTCTACATGTGAGCTGCTGCCTCGTAACAGAGTTAGACAAATCTGAAAAGAAACAAGGGCAGAAAGAACAGACTTGAACTTCAGATTGAGCATCCCAAACCAAAAGCTGAAATCCCCAAATCTGGGACTTGAGTCCCAACATGATACAGCAGAGTCCATGTGATAGTTGCAATCAAAATGCAGGTGCACTAAAATATGATATTCTAATTCCTTCATGCGCTAAGTTGCATATAAAACATATATGAATTACATCTTTATATTTTATTTTATATGTGTATGAATGTACTGTCTGCATGCAGGTCTGTGCATCCGTGTCGTGCAATGCCACGGAGGTCAGAAGAGGGTCTCGGTTTCCCCTGGAACTGGAGTTCTCCTGGAATTGGAGTTACAGACGGTTCTCAGCCGCCATGTGGGTGCTGGGGATCGAACCCGGGTCCTCTGCAAGAGCAGTCGGTGCTCTCAACCGCTAGGCTATCTCTCCAGCCCCACATCTTTATAAACGTGGGCATCTCATTATGTATATGTAAATAAACCAAGGATATTTCATTATGTCCCCAATTCCCCATCCACCTCCCAAATTCCAAGTCTCCAACCACTTCCAATCCAAAGCATTTTGGATAAGGGATATACAACCTTCAGTTCAAAGCAGTGTGAGCAAAAGACATAGCAAAGGAAACAATAGTTCCTGTCCCCACAGCTACAGGAAAGTGGGAAAAACCATGCAAGTAGGTTAAAGAGTTGGAGTTTGATCTCAAGGATACTAGGGCCCAGAGCTGCACCCTGAACAGGTCATTCATTTGTTTATTCCTTTATTCTTAGAGATGATAGGTCAGGTGGAATGTCCTCCGAGGTCCTTTTTATCCAGCAGATCTATGAATAAATACATAGCTGACACATGAGGGTCACAAGAAGCCAAGCTGAGTAGACAGATTTTAAGTGTACAGCATGACCTTTCCATAGCAGTTCTCCCACCACCTAGGGGTTCCCACAGTGCCTGTTCTCACCAAACTGGTGGTGGCTCATTTCCACCAAAGATGGGGCATCTGGGCTTAACTAATGAACTGACCACAATCCAACTGAATCAGGGTTTCCAATTCTAGTACATCAGAATGTCTGTCCTGTGTCCTTGGCAACTGTAGCCTTGGAACATATCTTGGGGACAATTTCTTCTCCCCTATTCCTTTAGGTAACAAAGGGTGAGACAGGACAAAAAATCTCCATCCTTGACTTCAAAATGTTCATGGAAAGCTTCTATTTCTATACTAGATTTTTTTTTTTGGCTTGCTTTTGAATGACTGGGCTCTCGGAAGTGCTCTCAATTTGATTTCCTTTCTTCAGGTGTTCATCCTTCACCCATCTTCCATCATTACCTCTAGTCCTAAAAGCAGTAATTGAATTAAATGTGATTGAAACAGGCCCTCAGAAACCATTGACCTTCAGTTTTCTCTTGAGTCCTTGGATTCCCAGAACAGTGACTCTTATAGGACAGACACACCCTGACTCCAAGAGCTGGGCACAGCCTGGAGCAGAAATCATCACCTTGTAGGAATCAGATTGATCCCATTAAGCAATAACAGCAATAAAGACTTCTTGGGACCAGTTTGCAGAACTCAGGAACTGATGGTGGGACCACATCACAAACAGGACTGATTAAATCAGCACACGTCTTATCCTCTGTCCTGGCTCCTCCCTTACTAAAACTTAAAACTCATCTCAGTACACTGAAGAAAGACTTGGGGTCATTGGACCCTTTATCTGGTCTTCCCAATATGGCTACCTTAGTGCTACATCCCCGCTCTGTCATTCCTCTCTTTATTTGGAGTATTGGGGATGGGTGGCCAAGCCTAGTCTACTGGAGCCTGGATTTCTGCCTGAAAATCTCTGGTTATAGGATGAGATCCCAACCTTTGAAAGAAATGTCCCTGCCCCCAGCCAAAATAATGCGACTCCAGAGGACAGTCAAGGGGATGCTGGGGTGGGGACCCTGAGATGCCTTGCCTCAGTCTGGTGGATCAATACTGAAGTCCCTCAGCTGACCACCAAGCCAGTCTGTGGAGACACATGTTGAGGAGGCCTAGGGGAGAGAAGACTCCAATAGAGATTCTCCCAGCAGTGCACTATGGGAGAACTAAGGTTCCCCAGTGGCATCTGTCACTGAAGGGCTGCTGAGAGCCAGGCTTGGCTAAGCACATATTTGCATGACCTCTTTTCATCTGTCACTGCTGCCTTTTGAGATGGGAATTCTCATGTTTAGTGTATGGAAAAGGAAGCAAGAAACTCAGAAAAGTAAAAGAATTCATCCCACATCACAAAACTGCAGATGCCACAGTAAGATGTGCTCTTATTAGACACTCTTAGGGGTTGGGGTGTGAGGAGGGATGGCTTGCTTCCCAACAAGATAGCTAAGCAAACTATCATTTTTGTGAGTGGTTAGGGGTTCATAAAGCCCACCTGCCCCTACCCTTCCAAAAGCTTTAAAGAACAGAGTCTATTCAAACCCCCATTTTAGAGCTAAGGGAACTGAGGCTCAAAAGCCAGATGTGATGGGGTAAGAGTTGAGTTCTCTATGGTCCCTTCCTTGTTGTACACAGTCACTGGCTTGGCCACCAAACTAACGGAGTGCCCACTGCCACCCCCCCAACCCTGTGTACTGTCCCTACTCTAGCACTCTAGGGGCCCGTGGTGTGTCACAGAGCTCAGAAAGAGTAGATGTTATTTTGATCTTCCTCTTCTAGCAGCTCATAGCCAGGAGCATAGAAACACTGGCTAGGAAAATGGGGTGCAGCAGTCATCTTCTGGGAGACCAAGGAAAAGCTTACCCTTCCTCCTTGGGCTTTACCTGGGATGCCTAGGAAAATCCTCACTCTTCCTAGAACTATGTTCAAGGGCTACTCAGAGACTTGCAGGAGAAAGGCTTGCTCTGAATGGCTACACCACTTGGCCTTTACTGCTTTACCATTGAAAACAGCTCTTTAACGTGCACAGTGCTCAGGTGACACTGAGCTTGCAATTTCCATCAGTGTCTGGTCCTGGAGCCTGAGGGTAGGGGTAGAGTGACACCCTGCAAACTTACAGAGCCTGAGAGGCTCTGTCCTCTGGCCAGGATAGCACTAGTTTTTTTTTTTTTTTAATTTACAAGGAGGTAAACAGCAATATGAAAGGGCTCATATAAGAATTCCACATGTTGCTGCTTCTCAACCTTTTGGGTAACATCAAAACATCAAGTGACCAATTCTAGGCGTGTGTGTGTGGGGGGGGCTTCTGCACGCAACATTTTTTCAGATTTTCCTGAAAACCTGCATTTTTCCACTTCCTGGCCACCATGCTCTGGTTGAGAGTCACCCCCACTATACACACACACACACACACACACACACACACACACACACACACATACACACACACACACACACACACACACACCACTGCCACATTTTTACAGTAACATCCTGTTGAGGCTGACAAAAACCTTCTGCATTTCCTCCTGCTCCAGCCAGGGAGAGCAGGGACCATCCTTACTCGCGGTACAAGGCGGGCGCCTCTATGAACTGGGGGTAGGAGGCCTTGGGAACACATACAAGGATGCTCAATGACATCCAAACGGGAAAAATAATTATGATGATGCAGAATCATGTGGAATTCTCCTGAGGTTTATTTTTACTTTATGCAAGAGCTAATTAGCTGAATTGACAAATAGGTTTTTATTTTTTTCCCTGTAAATATAATTATAGCTCGAACCATGAGGCTAGAGCCACAAAACCAGCCAGTGTTCTTCCAACTCATTGTGAGAGAAATGGAAGCTTCTGTTAAACAGCGTCAGGCAGAACCACAGCATCCGGAGCAGGCAAGCAGAAGCTCTCTGGGCAGAATGTGGAGAGGGGTCCTTTCTGTGTGCTACCCACTTTCTTGCTGTCTCTATCCCCTGTTCAGGCCTTGATCTGTTTTATGGAACTTCAGGAACATAGTTTGAGAAATATCATCCCTTGGAGCACACTTTGTGGTCTCTGTTACCCAGGAGTGCTGAACAAGGAATAAACACTACAGGCTTTCACCCCAGTGGTTCTGGTATCTCGCACTCAGGCCCCTTGTATGGAAAAAAGCCAGTGGTTACTGGCCAAGGCCCTTTACACCCCGAGTCATGACTCTGGGGTTGGGCATGTGCTTCAAAGCATGGTCTTTTCTGAAAGTAAGGTAAAATAAAGTAGGTGGGTGTTTGGTGTCTGGGAAACACACATCCTTGGCCAGCTCTTCCAGCCTCTAGATGAAAATAGTTCTGGAGTGCTCATTCTAAGTTCCAGTCTGATAGAGATTTATCTTGCTTCTCAAACTGAAAGCACACATTTCTTCTCTATTGCCTAACAAACCAAGGAAAGCCAAGATGATCACCAAAAGCTAAGTGGCTGGGCTCTAGGGGGAGGGGGGTGCTGAGAAGTTGGTGGAAGGGCGTCTGAAGTACATTTGTCCTCACTTCAGTGGTCCCCGAACGAAGGCCAACCTGCAAGGGCTTTGCTTTTCAGAGACCACTTCCTTAAACTGTGAGCTCTGTGCCAATGTGAGCTGACTGGATAGCACAACACAGAAAGCCATGCCATAAAATCCATGGTGGGGGGCTGGAGAGATGGCGTAGCGGTTAAGAGCGCCAACTGCTCTTGCAGAGGACCCGGGTTCGATCCCCAGCACCCACATGGCAGCCAAGAACCGTCTGAAACTCCAATTCCAGGAGAACTCCAGTTCCAGGGGAATCTGAAACCCTCTTCTGACCTCCGCGGCATTGCACGACATGGGTGCACGGACCTGCATGCAGACACTACATTCATACACATACAGAAATAAATAAAAAAAAATTAAATCCATGGTGGTCAGTCTCTCCTTGAGGGCTCGGCCAGTGTCCACACCTGCTCTGAAGGTACTCTACTCTCCTTTGAGTGACATCCTCATCAGGATATGTGGAAGGAGGTCTTTGTTTCCCGTACACTAAGTAACCAGTTAAGATATACTGACTAGATGAAAGGTAGACAATAAAAACAAGAAAGAAGTGATGAATAGCAGAGAAATCCATGACCTTGTTCTCAGACAGGAGTTGCCTTCTTCCCTGAGTCCACAACAGAGCCACATGGGCACCCTCCCTCCTTCCCCCATTCTGGCCAAGCCTTCATGTTTCTCAGTACAGCGCTGAAAAAGAATTGCCTGGAGAATGTTTTTTGGCAGCAGCCAATGATTTCTAGCATCAGTTAGGGCTGTAGGATACCCAGAGCTTGGGGAGGATGCAGAGAGAAAGTGAGGCTTTAGGGAAAACACGGTAAGAAACAGAAAGATTTGTCTACATAAACCTTTGCCCCAGAAGCACTGAAATGGGAAGTCTGGGTAGTTCCTGGAAGACTCTAGAATATCATGGATTGCAAGACTCATGACCTTGAAGAATAAATAGTAAATGAATTCTGTTGGTGCTGGGAGAGGAGCCAATGCTAGCTGCTGTAGCTGGGTAACATCTCTGGAGGCTTTGTGGGATCCAGTGAAACTCAAAGGTATCAGAAGCAATAAGATGTACTTTGAACACAGTTGGCCCTCCATATCAGTAGGCTACACATCTGTTCAGGCAATGAAATAGATGGGGAAATTTTGACTAAACATATACAGACATTTTTAGCCCTATTATGCCCTAAAATCCATTTTAATAACTCCTCATATGCATTTACATTGTTCATGGTATTCTATACCATCTAAAGATTATTTAAAATGTTTCAGACACCATGCATAGATTATACTCAAATACTGTGCTATTTTATACAGTAGACTTGAGCAACCATGGCCTTTGGTACCTATGAGGCCTCTTGGAACCGATCTCTCATGGATATTGAAGTATGACTGATGATATCCAAGCTATTAATCTCTACTCTATACTAGGCATTTTATTTTGCACTTGCAGTAGTTCCCCCTTGTGCAGAGATTTACTTTTTACACTTTCAGTTATCTAGTGTCAATCACTGACTGAAAATATTAGATGGAAAATTCCAGAAAGAAAAAATTCCCAAGTTTTAAATTGCATTCTGTTTTGATTAGCACAATAAAATCTCACCCGTCCTGTTTTGTTACATTCAGGACATGAATTACCTCTGGTTCATTGTATTCATCCTGTACATGCTACATGTTCTGTAGCAGCCTTCTTGGTTACAGGATCAGCTGTCATAGTATCACAGTACTGAGTTCAAGAACGTTTTTGTGAGTCCTAACACTATGCCTTAATGCATTATCTATACAGTACTACCAAAAATTATGGGGGGGGGGGAGAGGGAGAGAAGGAGAGGAAAAAAGAGATAAATTATATATTTTTATAACTTATTTATTTATTTTTTTTTATGTGTATGAGTGCACTGTCTGCATGTAGGTTGGTGCACTCGTGTTGTGCAATGCCTCGGAGGTCAGAAGAGGGCATTAGATTCCCCTGGAACTGGAGTTAAAGACGGTTCTCAGCTGCCATGTGGGTGCTGGGAATTGAACCTGGGTCCTCTGCAAGAGCAGTCGGTGCTCTTAACCACTGAGCCATCTCTCCGGCCCCAAGATAAATTATATTAATATGACTTTATCACAGTCTGTTGTCATAATTATTCTGTTTTTAGTAGTTATGGTTGTTAATCTTCTTTTGTGCCCAATTTATAAAATCTTGGGGGATTTTTGTTGCTGCTGTTGTTGTTTTATGGTGCTAGGGATTGAACTCACACCTCTCTACCACTGATCTACACCAACAGTTCTATGCCTAATTTAAAAGTAAAACTTTATTACAAGTGCATGACTATAGGAAGAAAACAGTACAGTAGGGTTCAGGATCACCTGCCATCTTAGTCACCCCCATTGGTGATCTTGGAACTCATCTTCCATGGAGAAAGGAAAGGGGTTTTAATGGTTTTAAAAGGCAATGAGGTTAGGAGATATTATTAACCTCATATTTATATGAAGAAACTGAGGCACGCGGAAATCTAATATCTTAAGGTCACATCATTGGTGGAAATAGAGGCAAGATTCAAGCCAGGCAATCTGACATAGGAGTCCTTTACCCATGTCATTCATCTGTAAGAGCAAGCTCCCTATCTTCTAGGTCTTCATAGTGCAGCAAAGTAAACTGACACAGTGAAAAAGCAAGCAGAGATTTCCTGGACTTATAGGAGAAAACTGTTCACAAAGAACAAGCGTGTGTGTGTGTGTGTGTGTGTGTGTGTGTGTGTTTATAAAGACACATGTGGCATAATACTGGGAAAGAGAGAAACTTACATTGTCTAATAGCACAGACATTCCAACAGTCATTTGACTTTTATCAAATTCATCACATGGTTTTAATATGCATTTACATGTTCTATTTCTTTCTTTCTTTCTTTTTTTTTTTTTTTTTTTTTTTTTTTTTGGTCTTTTTGAGACAAGGTCTCCCTGTAGCCCCGGCTGTCTTGGAACTCACTCTGAGGACCAGGCTGGCCTTGAACTCACAAAGATCGACCTGCCTCTGCCTCCCAAGTGCTAGGATTAAAGGCGTGCACCACGACGCCCGGCCGTCCTATCTATTTCTAATTGCAATAGCTTAGTCATAGTTTGCACAAAGAAAAACAAACGCCAGTGTGTTTTTCCTGGATGTTCCATGACTAAGTGATGAAAGAAACTGATCTGAACTCTGCTAGGTGACAGGGAAAACTGCGCTAATCTCCTGCAAGGAAGTTGAAAATTATCACTATCTAGAGGCTCTTCTCCTGGGAGAAGAGGGGGTCCATTTGACACATTTGCAAATGATTCTCATTCTTAGATGAGAATGGTTCCCAAAGGAATGGGATCACAGTCTCCAACTGTGCCTTCCCTTGCTCCTTCTCAATTCTGGTCTAATTGCTCCTGTGGCAATCTAGCACCAAGCTGGCACTTTCTATCTCTGCACACAGCTCAGCTTCAAGACAGCTAGGCCAACAGCTCGCCGGACGTCTGTGCCTCCCTTTGCTCATGGAGTTTGAGGACTGTGATTTCCCAGAGAAGAACTGTGATTGAAGCCAATTTCTGCAACACTGGCATTTTTTTCTGGCTTCTTGATTGACCTTGAGTTGGCCCATCTCCCTCCTTCCACAGGGTTCAGCTGGCAACTGTCAAAAGGAAGTATCCCATACTGAGTCCATTAATGCACAAACAGCACTTAGCCCAGGCCAAGCGCTGAGCAGGAGCTCCACACAGCTCCCAGAAGTTCAGGGAGGCTGTCGGCGGCCGGGACAGGGAAAGGCATAACTAGACTTTTGCTGCTGAAAGGCTGGTCTCTTACAGGGAGGTCTTTATCCTTTTAGATGGAGGAGAGCAAACATGAGCCACTAGGTCTGCAAGCACTACCTTCCGGAGCCCAGCCTGCTGTCTGTTCCCTCCTGACGGACACACGATTTGCCTAGGCTGAAGTCAGCAGGAGGATACTTGAGCTACACAAATTCCTCAACATTTTGCAGCATGGTAACATAAAATGACTTCATTTTCAGTGGACAAAGGAAGAGCAATGGTGATAAACAAAGGTTGAGTTTCAATCTGAATTTCTTCCACAACCCAAACTTATACAGGAGAAATATCTGTGAATGCTTAGATACCACTGGGACTCGACTGTAGTGTTGAAGTCTTTCATGATGCCACTCCTTCCTTTTCCCAAAATACTGAATTCAGAAATCCCTAAGGAACTTGCCCATTCCAATCCTTGGAAATTCAGCTCATAGAACTCCCCCTAATGAATGGTACAGAAGCAGACATCTCAATGACCCAACATATGTGACCATATTCCTCTGGGCTAGTCAAGGACTGGGTATCAAATTAAGCCATTCCAGCCAGGTCCCAGGTGGGATAACAGGAAATACTCCTGAGAGTGAGGGCCACAGCTACCAGTGTCTTTATTCCTTGGCTGGGATGTAAAAGCAGGTAAGTCTTGGGTGCCTCTTGAGGTATGTGGTCCGACCAGGGAAGGCAGTGATATGTAGCAGACTCTGGTTCATGGTCTACCAAGCATGGGACGATTTCAGTTTCTACAAGACTATCCTATAACAGTTGCAAGTTCCATTTGTGAGTTGGATTTTCTTACAGCCACAAGGAACTTTAGATAAATTTCAAGGCATCATGGTGGGGGTGGGGTGGTACCTACCACATTGACATAGACTCTATGTTTATTCTATTGCCCTTAACTTTATGCCCTAAAGGAATATGACACACTGCCAGGCCGTTCTCTAGGACCAGCACCCATACTGTGCTAGACATGTGCATGGAAGCTGGTTCTAAGAGGCATACCATGATCTGATCTGGGAAGAGCTGGGCTCAGAGGCCCCATGATAGAATACAATTACGGACAGAAGGAGCCTTCCACTGAGAATGATGGCTTTAACTGAGAGTGAGCCATATCATATTAGTGTCAAACCTGAACTCTCCTGTTTTTCTTAGGCTTCCCGCTTTAGAAGGATAGAATGCAAATAGATTTTCATACTTTCCTGGAGAGAGTTTGGGACTCTAGGTCTAGTAGGAACCAGGTTCTACTGGGAATAAAATAGGATACAAGGGAGATGAAATATGGCCTAGAAAAGGGACTGGGAGGGGATTCTTTCCTTAAAACTAGAATGCTGGGTGTGGTGGCACAAATCTTTAATCCCGGCACTTGGGAGGCAGAGGCAGAGGCAGGCAGATCTCTGTGAGTTCAAGGCCATCCTGGTCTACATAGAGAGTTTCAGAACAGCTGGGGCTATAGGGAGACCCTGTCTCAAAAAGACCAAAAATAAATAAATAAATAAATAAATAAATAAATAAATAAATAAATAAACTAGAATGCTACCTGGAAAGGAGAAAGACCCATGATGCATGCTGAGCCCCTGGCAATCAGAACACTGTACAGTCTTCTACAGGCCTTGTCACATTTCCCTTCCTGGAGAGGTTCAGAGAAAGCACAGAAGCTACATTCCAAGAGACTTTGTGGGTCCGGGCTGGAAGACTGGCAGCCTTTGTAGGGTAACAAACTCCTAGCTGTGCTGAAACGCATGGTGGAAGGGAGAAGAAAGAGAAGGACTCCCCCCCAGCAGTCTTAGGAGATGGACTTACACATATGAATTTCTCCTTGACACTTCACATCCTCTTTGGCTTATCTTTGGTATTCTAAAGAGATCAGGGGCTTTAGTCTTCGCGCAATAGTCTTTTCCAGGTTAGGATCTAATTACTGTCTCTTCTCTGCTCTCTGCCTCTTGGTGGTTCATATATAAAAGCAGGTACATAGGGGCTGGTGAGATGGCTCAATGGGTGAAGGCACCTGCAGCCAAGCCCAAGGACCCGAGTGTGATCCCTGGGACCCACACGATGGAAGGAGAGAACCAACTTCCTCTGATAGCCACTTCCTTGCCATGGAGCGCACGTACCTATATGTGTACACACAAACAATACTCGAATGAAGATGTGATAAAAAATAAAACAATGGTATAAACTCTCAGTAATAAACTGGAGGAACTACTTAGACATTGGGATGGCTTCTGGTCTGGTCTCAGTTACATGAAGGAAAGACATCTAGATTGGCTCTAGGCTGAAGTGTTATGGGAAGACATATTCAAAGGATGGAAAACTTAACTATCACTTAACCTGACTCGTTCATTCCATCTTTCCTTCATTCTTTTGTCTTAAGAGAGAGGAAGAGTCATCACATCTCCAAAATACCTACAAGTGGATTTTTCTTTTATGTAATATTATAATATTTTAATTAGTATTTCAAGTAGGTTCATTTTCCTAGTCTGAATATTTTACATGAAAATTTGATACTGCTCCAATCTACTAATGAACTCGGAAGGCCTGAACTATGAAATGGCCTTTGGGCAGTCTGGGGATGGATGGATACAGAGCTATGTTGCCTGCTGGGCCCAGGATATCAGCACCCCTGGAGACTTGATGGAAATGTGCCTTCTCGGGACCTCACTCAGGACAAATAAAATCAGACATCTGGGAGGGAGCCTGACCAGTTGTATTTTAATGAAGCATCAGGAGATCCTGGGTGAACCTCCTGCATGAGGACCTCTGATGAGGGTGTGAGACTTCAGAGTTGGAGGCAGGCAGAAGCTCTTCATCTTGGGCACTCTATTTTTCTTAATCTGGTTTTCTGAGTTCAATAATAATAAAACAACAACAACAACAACAACAACAACAACAACTAGCCCTGCTTTCCTTCGTAAAGTGATTGTATCAAATGAAACCTCCTGGCAAAATAGAGCGGTACTCGAGGGGTGCTGTGTGATAAGTGATCTTATCCTCCTCCCCTTCCAAGTTCCAGGCCAATAGGAATCAGACAAATGGGAAGTAGAAGGTTAGCTTTACGGCTGATAAAACTCATCTGAAGCACGCGACTCAGACCACCCACCAGTGGGTTTCCTCGTTCAGCTTCCCACAGACTTTGGACAATGTCCTTGATGTGTGTGTGTGCGTGCGTGTGTGTGTGTGTGTGTGTGTGTGTGTGTGTGTGTGTGTGGTCTGCAGAGGAGGCACCATCAAACTCCACGAGTGTGGATAATGGGTGTGCATCTATATAGGTCTCATGAAAGTAGTTCTGGCTCTACCCCTTATGGCTGCAGACAGAGTGGGTACCAATCTGGGAGCTGGCAGATCAGCTAAATGGAACCCCGGGCTGCACTGGCTAAATTACTGCTCTTGAATTAGTTGACCTTGTAGCTCATGCCTCTGAGTAGGAAGAAGTTAGTGAAAGGTGTGAGCAACAGCCTGAAGGGCCACTGAGGTTCTTCCTTTTGGTGCTCATGCATCCCCAATCCTCTTTGAAAATAACAAGCATAGCCAGGTGTTGTGGAGTGTGCCTTTAATCCCAGCACTCGGGAGGTAGAGGTGGGTGGATCTCTGTGAGTTCAAGGCCAGCCTGGTCTACAGAGCGAGCTCCAGGACAGTTGGTACTAAAAGGGAGACCCTGTCTCAAAAATACCAAAAAAAAAAAAAAAGGAAAAAACTGAAAATAACAGGCATAAAGTATTCTTTATCACTTATAAAAACAAATGCTCAATAAATGATGTGGTCAGTATTAAGTTAATTCAGATTTCTCTGTGGGAAAATAAATAGTAGCATGGAATGTTTCCAGGCAGGTAGAAATACCAGCACCTGGCACTCACAGAGTGCTGCACAGGGCCAGACATGTACTAACCCATGTACTAATTCATTTAATTCTCATAACACTAAGTTTAATATTAGTAACCTCAATTCTACAGATGAGGGGGATGAGACACAGGAGAGTAAGTGGATAAAGGTGAACAGCCAGCATTCGTGGGGAGGAGGCAACGATGGCAGTGGGGCACTGTCAAATCCGGATGGTCTGGCTATGAGGAGTATGACCTTAGCTACCCAACAGTGTCCCAGCTCCATGCCTCGCTGGCCCAGGACCAGGTATTCTGATACATCTTTAGACTTTGTCTTACAGATAAGTTAGCTGGGATCCCCCCAAAACTGCAAAGGATTTGACTATGGGGCTGGAGAGATGGCTCAGCGCTTAAAAGCATGGGCTGCTCTTACAGAGGACCTAGGTTCAGTTCCCAGCACCCACGAGGCAGCTGGTTCCCATCTATAACTCCAGTTCCAGGGGATCTAAAACCCTCTTCTGGTGTCCTTGGGCACTGTATGGCACAGGTGCTCTTACATACATGCAGGCAAGACACTCATACATGTAAAAAATACATATAAAATATTTTTTAAAGGTGTGGCTATGAGCTCTGCTGAACTGGAATGTTCTAGTCACATTAATGCTTCAGTCTGAACTTCAGAATTATACAAAGGAGAAAAACAATGAAAGAATCACAGAAAATGTTCACTAACCTAGAAACCATGAGACAAAGAAATATTTAGGTAAGAACTAATAGCAAAACCTGCATGGCACTGGAAGTCAGAAGGGGAGATGAAGGTTCTGAGTCAGAATTGAGCATTATAGACTCTGGCCCTCAGCTCATGAAAGAGTGGCCAGGAATCAACTGATATAAACATATGAACAGAAAGACGCATCTGTTGTCCCCACCCTGACATCCAGGAAGCATCTAATAAATACCGATGGGCTGAGTTGAATAATAACAGTCCTGAGAAACTACTCTTAAAGCCAATTCCTCCTGGAGCTGTTAGCTCTAGACCACTCCTGAGTAATTTCTGCTGCCTGTCTATTATCTGAGTTGTTTCTGAACCCCTTTCTAGGTTCTGAAACACCTTCAAAGTCCACACTGTGAAATGCCTCATAAGAAGTTTATTACTTTGTCATTTTATTTGTTAGGATAGTTGTGATATGTCAGAGGGACATCAATAATCCCATTCAGTTGAAAAAGAAACGCTTTTCTGCAAGTACTCAAACTTTTCACATTTCAAAGTCCTTTCATGCTTTTACCTAAATGCTTTGTTGTGATTTTTTTTTTTTTCATGGCTGGAAGAAAAGACACAGGAAACAAACAACTCAGGTGACCCTTCAGAAGAAATCTATTCATATCTAGCTCACCTCTGTCATCTACTTCTCAAACCTCTGTCTGTTTGCCTTACCCTGAGAAAATGTGACCATCTTTCCATATTAATCCGCAGCCACCTTCCCAAACTGAATCATTTTCTTGCTTGGAATGAAGAGATAAGCTTCCCCCTTTCAAGTTCAGTTTTAACAATAAAAAGATGAGATAAAACACCAAATAACCCAGAGGTGCAGATACCAGCTGCTCGCATCTTTGTTTTGCTTTCCTTAAGTGTTTATAGTCAAGCATTTCAGCTTGTTCCAAGAGTGGGAATAGAAAGTGAAATGGACTTGATGCAGACCAATTTCATGTTTCTGTCAGCATCTCATGACAGGCCCGTGATAAAGCTCATAAACTGTGAAAAATGGACAATTCTTGGTTTCGATAACCTAAACTGGGATGAGGACCAAGGCGTTAATATCTCTGGAACCGGGAGTTTATCTCACTTGTTTTTCAGTGATTAATCCCAAGCTTATCTTATTTCGTCAACAGTTTCAACAAGCCAAAAGGGAAATTTTAGACATCTGGCTGCAGTCTCTCTCTCAGCCAGGCTTACTGGTGCCAAATGAAGTGGTGATTAACCAAAAGCCACCCCCATGTTTTTGTGGCATGCAGGATCGCAAGGCAGCAAATACTCCAGAGAATGCAGACCTGGCTGAGATCTGCAAACAGCAGGTTTTTAGGTAGCAGGGATAGCACCGGAGTTCACAAGGAGTAAGAAGCACAAGGGTCCAGGGATGAGGCCATGGGAAAGCAGTGAGGTAAAGCTGAACAGGGGTGTGTGCATCCTATGAAGAGCTATAGAGACTTCTGGAAAGAAACGAGGGCCAGGAGAGAAGTTTCAGAGTGAGGAAATGCAGAGATAATGTCAGGTGGGAGATGGATTTGAAAGCCCACAATAAGAAATGTGGGCACAATACGATGGCCACAGGGAGCCATTTCATGCTCTAGCATCTGAGAGTCAAATGACTTGAGAATGGTTAAGTTCATAGTAGCAACTAGTGGAAGAGACTACAGCCAAGGGGTCCATGTTAGAAATATAGCAAGAGTTGTGGCAAAAGATGATGAGGATAAGCTTCTCTGTGGTATTCTTCCTGGTTCAAGTATTTCCCCAACTGCAATCCTTTCTCATCATCAGTGAACTCTGCCATTAATGCACAAAGCCTGAACCACTACTTACCTACTACGTACTATCCACAGATAACTTGTCTTATGTTTCTGAAGGTGTCTGTGTTGGGTTCTGCCTATCTGTGAAATCACAAGCTTAATATACTTCATATAGAAAGGCTTGAGGCTGGCCCCAAGACCTTTAATCATTCGCTTTACCGGATAAAACTGCGTTGGCGACGGCCGGGTATGGGCCCGACGCTCCAGCGCCATCCATTTTCAGGGCTAGTTGATTGCTGGGTGTGGTGGCGCACGCCTTTAATCCCAGCACTCGGGAGGCAGAGGCAGGTGGATTTCTGTGAGTTCAAGGCCAGCCTGGTCTATAGAGTGAGCTCCAGGCCAGCTGGGACTAAAGGGAGACCCTGTCTCAAAGAATACAAAAAAAAAAAAAAAGGCTTGACACCAAAACAAGCACACAGCTAGCAAGATGAGATATCTGAGTCTCACTTAAAATCACATCAGACTAGGGCTAGAGAGATGGCTCAGTGGTTTAAGAGCACTGATTGTGCTTGCAAAGAACCCAAGTTTGGTTCCCAGCACCCACATGATGGCTAACAACTACAACTTAAATTCCAGGGGACCCAACACCCCCTCTGGCCTCTGCAGGCACTGCACACATATGGTACACTTACACATATGTAGGCAAAACACCCATTCACATAAACTAAAAAAATTTTAAGTATTTTCAAAATCATCTGAGACCTCCAAAGGACAGATATAAGTTGGGGAAGGCTGCCTTTGTTCATGACTCTTAAGAGCTTAAGGGCTGGAGAGATGGCCTAGTGGTTAAGAGCACCAATTGCTCTTGCGGAGGACCCAGTTCAATCCCCAGCACCCACATGTCAGCTAAGAACCGTCTTTAACTCCAGTTCCAGGGGAATCTGAGACCCCTTCTGACCTCCAAGGCATTGCACAACACGGGTGCACAAACCTACATGCAGATAGTACATTCATACACATACAAAAATAAATAAAAAAATTTTAAAAAGATTATAGTCAAGGAAGCTTTTGTTTACCCCCCCAAATGCACACACAAATTCTTTTCCAGAGAACTCACTATATGTCTGCATAGACACAACTTTTCCTATCATTTCAAGTTGACAAACCTTGGATTAAAACTCTCTTGACTTATCTGCAGTTTATAGAATATAAATTTTGGCTTCTAGGCAGGCCAGGTAGTTGAAAAATCTCCTCAAATATCCCTGTTGCCTTATGAAAGTCCTACTGGGAGCCTGCAGTGCCCTCTGGGAGACCCTGACCCATACAGCTCCTAGAACATTCTGTGGTGAAAGCCATCCCTCTTGGCTCTGCGGACACCCTTGCTCTTTGCATAGGCTCCTACCTGACACTGGCCCTCAGGAAACTCTGAGGTGCTGCCATGCATAGGCCAGATGGCAAGGTGCATGCGCGCACAGGGCAGAACCAGGCGAGGTGAGCTCTGTGTGTGTCTGTCCCCTATCCTGATGCACAGGGAGGAGGTGGGCTCACCCGTGCCTGTGATTGCTCTGTCAAATCAATTCAAGAGACCATAAAGATATAAGCGCTGAACAGCATCATCATGGGACTCCTTTTTTTTTTCTTTCCCCAAGGCTCCTTGCCAGATATAACAAGAATAAATATGAACTGGCTTCATATTCCAAGCATGAACTAATGTTGAGGTTGTGGCTGATAAGGAAGGAACAGCTAAACAGGCTTTGACACGGTGACTCTGGAGAGAGCGGTGTTCTCACTGGAAGTGGGGGTGTGGGGATTTACGGGGGCTGTTGAGGACGGAGCTGTCTGGAAGAGGTTCCTCCCTCATAAAAAACCCAGGCCCCTGCTGACTGATTCTCACGTTAGGAAAACACGGGTAAATCACCAGCACAATTCAAGAACCGTTCCCTTCTGCACACTGGGCGCCACAGCCTTCTGTGCTGATCTGTTTCTGATTTTCTTCATGGGTGCTGTTCCCAGTCCATTAATTGAAAGGATTTTTGGCTAGAAGCCCATGACCCACCTGGACAAAAACAAAACCCCAAAGGCTCATATTCTTGTGTCTCAGACAAGTAAAAGGAAGGAGGATGGCCCCTTCCTGAGTCCCTGCTGGGTCAGGAGCTGGTGCCCCTGCCCCCGGCACAGGTAGGGAGGACCGACTGGCTGGACACCATTCTGTGCAGGAAGCCATGGTAAATCACTGGCTTTCAGAAAGTCCTCTGAGAAAATAAGGCTGTTACGAGGCTTTTAAGATCAACCATAATAGACTCCCGACAATTTGGTTTTCTTTGGCTGCTTTTATGGACCCCTCTGGGCCTCCCTCGTTGCTGAGTCTGACACTGCCCAGCATGATGCAGAGGTAAGAGAGGGGCTTTGGGGGCAGTTAAGCAGATCTGAGTCAAACACTGCCTTGATGCCCCTCACTAGGCAGCCTTGGCCATGTGGGTTCACCCCTCAGCCGGGGACTGAATGTTTGTGTTCCCTGAGAAATCAGATAGTGAGACCCTGACCTCCAACAGGGTAGCATTTAGAGTTGGGCCCTCTGATGTGTAGGTGAGGTCAGGAGAGTAAAGCGTTGATGATGATGGTTTTGGAGAACTTACGGACACAGTGGGACAACAATCTGGTCTACAATGTGGAAAGAGGGCCTCACCAAACCTGACTGTGTTTATACTCCAATCTTACTCACCTCCAGCCTCCAGAACTGTGAGAAGTAAATGCTCATTTAAGATACCCAATCTGGGGCCTGATGAGATGACTCAGTCAGTAAAGTGCTTGATACCAAACATGACCTGAGTTTGGATCTCCAGAACCCACAAAAAAAGCCAGGCACAGTGGTATGTGCCCGTAAACCGCAGTGATGGGAAGGTAGCGAAAGGAGGATCCCTGTGGCTTGGTGGCCAGCAGTCTTGCTTAACTGGTGAGCTACAGGTTGAGTAATGGACACTGTCTTAAAAAATTAAGGTGGAAACTGTTCAGCTGATTGCATCGTTTGGTCAACATCTCTGCATAACACATCTGCTGTGATACCTAACTAACATTCTGAGTATGAAAAAAGACTGTCAGCATTTTTCTTAGTCTCAAAGTAGGAGATAATATAGGTATTATTAATTTAATACCATATAAACAAATGTTCTTCAGAGTTTAAAACAAATTAATGTGGGGAATGACAAAGGAAGACAGGAATATGAACCTCTGGCCTCCATATGAGTATGGCTACTCATGCATTACACACACACACACACACACACACACACACACAGATGCAGATATGAGAGAGAGAGAGAGAGAGAGAGAGAGAGTCAGTCTATGGTGTTCTGTAGTGCTACTCTGAGCTAAGACAGATTTTGAGTTTCAGTTTCTATAAAAGGGGGAATGTAATCGCTATATTCCAGAACAGACAGAAGGATTCAAGGAGATGTAGATCTCCATGTAAAATGTGGAGTTCCTGACAAGTGATAAGCTTAACATTGATCACCATAACCATTATGGTTGCCAGCAGCAGCAGCAGCAGCAGCAGCAGCAGCAGCAAAGCATCTTTCCAATGACTCAGACCATGGCGGAAAAAGAACAGAAACACTGCAGGCAACTCAGCTCAGCATCATTTACAATGGATTTGCAGGTACCACTCAGAGCCACACCAGGTGTGGCATGCCTGCCTCCATTCTTCAACTAGGTAATTAGGACAGAAGAGAAGACAAACTGTAACATTCATTCAGTCATGCACAAATACTGTATTTTTATGCTTTGGGCACTCTTCTAGAAGTGTGGAGGAACTACAAGGAGAACAGATACAGTTCTTGTCTCTCAGGAGAGTGCTGTCACCTTTGCCATTAGGAGCAGAGACAGGTGTGGAATAGAGCCCTGGAGAGCACAGGGCAGAAGGCTCAAGTGCAGCCAGAGTTACTGCTTGAGTTCAGTGTTGCACCCAAGTTGGCAGCACACAGAATGGATCAGGGCTATGGGAATTTATGAGCTATATTTTTTTCCCAAAATGCCCATAGGAAATGTCACTGGTGTTTACTAACTTCTGTTCAGTATCAGGCACTATGCTAAACTGAGAAGAGTCACAGGGATCAAGGCAGGCACAGTGCCAGATTCACCAGAGATTGTTGCGTACACAGAGAGGAAAGACTGACTAGTAAGAACCACCCTGCCTAGATGGCTGAGCCCCGGGGCATCTGCTTTTCACTCTTTTCCTGGCCCTCAACCCCACACCATCTTTCATAGTGGTGCGACGGCTAACCTGGCCTTCTCTCCTAACCATCTATTGCATCTACAAGGTAAATTTTCAATAAGGAGGGCAAAGATGAACTCTCTCCACTGAATAGACGGGCAACTAAAGAGTCAGACCCGCATTCTATCTGGCTGTCCACAGACTGGTTCCTGACAGTACAACTCCCCCATGGGGTCCATTAGGAAGCTGCTTCTCCCCCTTCTGTCTTCACTATGCCCCAGCCTCCCACATCAGCACATAAGTTGTGGTCTAGGACTGAGACTGCTGTGTTTTTAAATAGTTAAATCTTTCATTGCAGACCAATTAAAATTTAAAGCCTCTCTCTCTCTCTCTCTCTCTCTCTCTCTCACACACACACACACACACACACACACACACACACACACACACACGCACTCCTGGCTCTCTGAGCGCAGAGAACTGATAACAATCTGATAATTACTACTAGAAACAGGACTTCAAAATTTGATAAGGGGAAACTTAGTTCTTCTATTTGATGGCTCCTTTCTAAACGTCCCTAAAAGAGCTTGCTAGGCAGAACCTGGACCTCCTACCCCATACTCCTGTTCCTGGACACTGCAGTCAGCTCTCTGAACCTTCTCAGCATTGTACCTGGCAGACAGCATGTGCTATGGCTTGCGGCTGTGGCACACAGCTATGCCCAGCCCACCCCTGTGCACTCTGTAATTCACAGAATCTGGAAAGCTCTCCTATTCTGTCATCAAGACCCAGGCTCTCTGCCTGGATCATGAAACACCATGCTTCTGTCCCAGCACTATTCTACAGAGCCTCTGAGCCACAGATAATAGACCAATGGGATATTAGGTAGTGCCTGAGAGCCTTCTGGACAAGGAGGGGTATAAGCGTATTTGTGTGATACCTATGCACGTGTGTATACCTGAAAGTGTAAGCTCTTGAGTGTATATCAGTCTATAAACTGCAGTCTATGTGCCTCATGGGAGTTTAGTGACTAGATCTGTTACAACCTTGACTTGTCAAAGCAGAAACTTCTCAGTATCTTCTCTTGCTGAGATCTGTTGGAGCTGGAAATGGCTCTTCTTCTCAAAGTGGTTTATTTTTATTTTAAATGTTTATTAATTGATTTTTTTATGTGTATGAATGCATGTAAGTGCACCCATGGTGTGCAGTGCCAGTGGAGGTCAGAAGAGGGCATCAGAGCCTGGAATTGGAGTTATATAGATGGTTGTTAGCTGCCATGTGAGTGCTTGGATTCAAACCCAGGTCTTCTGCAAGTGCAGCCAGTGCTCTTAACTACTGAGCCATCTCTCCAGCCCCAGGGTTTGTTTTTTAAAGATTAAAAAATTAATTATTTTTTATCTGATGTGTATGAATGTTTTGATTGAGTCTATGTCAGTGCACCATATTCATGCAAAGCCCATGGAACCCAGAAGAGGGTGTTGGAGTCACTGGAACTAGGGTTGCAGGCACCAGGTGGGTACTGAGAACCAAACCTAGGTCTTCTGCAAGAGGAAACAGTGTGTCTGTGTGTGTGTGTGTGTGTGCGCGCGCGCGCACATGTGTGTCTGTGGAGACCGGAAGAGGGCACTGGATCCTCTAGAATAAGTTATAGGCAGTTGTGAGAAGCCTGACATGGGTGCTGGGAACCAAACTCAGGTCCTCTGGAAGGGCAGGAAGTGCTCTTAACCGCTGAGCCATCTCTTCATTTTGAAAATCCTGCCACAGAGGAGTCAGGAGGCTTAGTGAAGAGGCTGCAACCACAGCAGGAACTGGCCTGTGGAAGGAGCCAGAGAAACACACAGAGCTCTTGGTCAGGTAACCAGGGACCAGACCTGAGGACGTGGCTGGGTGTCTGTATTAGAAGAGAGGCTCTGAACTCCATTATTGAGTCCCTCAATCGGCCAGACTAGCTGCTTGGTCTCTCTAGGCCGCATCATCTTCTTTCAAAAATGGGAAATATTTTTGCCTTTCCTCTGCCTCGCAAGTATGTTACTGCAGAACAGTGTCAGCAACATGCTCAGGAAGCCTGTATGTTCTGGGAGCTGCAGAAACACTTGAGCATATTTCTTATGAACCTCTCTCCCAGCACCTCATGGTGAACATATTTATGGGCTGTAATCAATCTACGTTGACCTGATGAGGAAACTAAAGTGGAGAGGTGGAATAACTGGTGGGAGGTCACACAGCTGGTAAGTAGTTGAGCTGAGAGTTGCATGAAAGCCGCTTGACCTTTCTATATTCAAAGCAATGTGTCAAGGTGAGCAGGAATTACTGCCCTTTTAAAGGGAAGGCAGAAAGGTTAATTAGGAGAGATCACACCAGCAAGTGTAAAAGCCCTGCAAAGCTGTGAAGGCAAAGGATGGCTCTCTCCCCTCTTCTCACTCTCCATCCACCTACTCCCCTGCACCTTCGGAGACCAACAACATGCTAATTCACTTTCCAGATTCCATGTAGCTGTGTCTCTGGGTGATCATAACTTGGTTGAGTCAGCAGACAGGCTCTGCAAGGCTCTTGGAAAGATGTCATTAGTTGGAAATGATGCCAAATGTCACAATGGGGAGTCAGTTTACAAATACTCTTCCCTACTTGTCAAAAAACAAGCATTGTGTGTAGCCTCTGGCTTCTTTCTGAGGGACTTTCTGAGCCAGGCCCCCCAGCATCACCCACACATTTTTAGGCCAGTGAAGATGACCCGCAGTGAAGTGAGGAGGAAGAATTTGGTCATCTTCTAACACTGACAGTGGTCCCCTTTCCCAAAAGGTGTTTCAGACAGTGATAGCCTTGCAGCTGACTGAGAGTGAATCCTAAAATTCCACTAAGCGCCTTCGGCCATCAAAATCAGCTCAACAAACATTCCTTGAAACCTTGCAGTGAGATATCAGGCATGATAAAGTAAGTGCATCTCCGAGTCTTAAATGTAGGAAACAGCCAAGAAAAAAAACACCACTGCGCTAAATGGTTGGAACACATTCAGGACTACCAACCTGTATTTGCTTTTCAGCTATTATTCATGGCTGATTTAGTACTGCAAAGTCTCTAGAACTTTGGCCTAGACTGAGTGCTAGTCATTATTTTCTGGCCACAGATTCTGAATGGCCTGGATAGAGGAGGTAAAGTTGTCAATGCAGGATGCTTTGTCCTTGATGCCGTGCCTTTTTATTTAGTAAACCCTAGACAGAGCTTGAAATATAAAGTTAACAATACAGTGTGGACAGAAATTCATCCCTGAATCTGTAAAATGGAATTTGTGAACTGGGATTCATCTTCATTAGAAAATACTGCCTTTTATTTTCAGAGCACCTTACAGTGAAGGAAGTGCCTGTACATAGGCTGTGTCATTTGATTCTCCCAGTAATACAGAGAGATGAGAAATGTGACTCTAATTATTTCCAGAAAAAGAAACAGGCTCCGGGAAGCTAAGCCCTGCTGAAGGGTCCAGGTCCACGTGGGCCAGGACTGTAACCAAACCTGCTTCAGCATGAAGTTCCGGTTGGCTCGGGGACCCTTCTTGGCTTCTGAGTCACAGCCTGGCCCAGGCTCCAGCATCTCAGAAATTATATCACTAAGTTCAGTTCCAAAATATCTCTCCCCAAATTGTGGGTACCATGAAGTTTTAAGTACATCGACTTCCAGATTACCCCTCTTGGACTCGCAGGGGAGCCAAACTCTGAGCATTTTATTTGGCGAGGCAGCCAGTCACTCCTCCATCTCTTATAGCTCCCAAGGAGACTTGGAATAGGTCTTGCCACTAGGCCTTTGGCTTTTCATCTTTCAGGCCAGGTGACACCTTCCTATGCGGACTGCTGGGCTCCTCTGAAGCTCAAGGAAGCTAGGGAGGAAGGTGATTTATGGAGAAGAGAGCAGTGCAAAGAGAGAGGTCAGACTCTTGGGGACACCTAGGAGACTCCTGAGGTGGAAGGCTGAAGAATGTGCAGCCAGCATACTCAAGACAGCCATTTGCCTGGGGGAGCCCCCTCTGCCCCCGTCACACATGAAGGTTTTACACATCCTAAAATTTTTACTTATGGACATCGGGTCAGCGGGAAGGGAAGAAACCCAACTGCACTTGAATAGTTACCCATGGCTGCCGTTAGCAAATGCTCCACAGATGGTTCTGCCATTACCAAAGTGCTTCTCTCTGTTGTAGGGAATAATGAGAATATCACTGCCCACTTTGATAAAGATTTCAGTTTTCACTCTACAAAGGGGGTCCAAGCAGGATAACGTTCTTTCCTTTAAATTAGCTGTTAGATGATAGGAACCAGTTTTATTGTCACTTTGCCTTTTTAATACCTTGAAATGTTATAAATATTATTTATTATCTACTATGTTGTAAATACAAAGCATCTTTCTGATTATTGGAGGAAGCCATTTCGGGGGAAGTGAGAGAGAGGGAATCTTTTCAACGGGGAAATAGAAGAATGTCGATGGTCACCAAGAGGACTTCATGATTCTAAAGCAAGATGACAAAATGCTCTGCTGGCACTGGTGTCTGACGCTTGTGTCTGAGCCCTTTTTTCCAGGGCTGCACTCACTGGTGGCCACAAGCTGCAAGCCTGTCCTTGGGAAGAGGCCACTTTAAAGCACAGGGCAGGCCTTGGGTGGGTACTTCTCATGGTGTGGGGGTCCTTCTCACATTTCCAGCTTCTAAAACTAGCTAGAGAGTCAGCAAGGCTAAACTTATTCTGGGATTATCCCTCCCTCCTTGTGCCTCAAGTGGGGTAGAATATAAAAGCAGGGGCCTGCAGACAACCTGTACACTGGGATTCCATTAAGGAATTGTTAACATCTACTGGAGCAAATGAAAAGACAAATCCAGGAAACCATTAAGAACTGGGCTAATTCTGGAGAACTTTCCATATCGAATGTCTCCAGGAATCACTTCTAACACTTAAAATGAGGATCCTCTTCAATTTGTCTTATGCTGTCTGTACAGAGCAGAGGCTGTAGCTCAGTGATAGAGGACTTGCCTGGCCTGCATGGGTCCCTAGGTTAATCTCCAGTGCCACAAAAAAACAAGAATTGATAAAGCCAATTTGTGAGGGACATGTGTGCTGTGTCCACCCAGGATGAGTCCTGACCACTGTCCATAACCAGATGACCTTGGGCACATCTAATCTCATCTAAAGCAGGAATAGCACTATAGGTTAAGGATCCCTAATCCAGGGACTGGAGAGATAGCCTAGCGGTTAAGAGCACCAATGCTCTTGCAGAGGACCCGGGTTCGATCCCCAGCACCCACATGGCGGCTAACAACCGTCTGTAACTCCAATTCCAGGAGAACTCCAGTTCCAGGGGAATCCGAGACCCTCTTCTGAACTCCGCGGCATTGCACGACACGGGTGCACAGACTTGCATGCAGACAGTACATTCATACACATACAAAGATAAATAATAATAATAAAAAAAGAAGCTTTCAAAAAAAAAAAAAAAAGGATCCCTAATCCAAAAATCTAAACTCCAAAATGCTCTAAAAGAAAACTTTTTTTCAAGCAGTAACATTGGAGCACGAGCGGACTAGTGCATACCTGACCTATACCACAGGCAAACCACAAAATATGTATATTTGGTGTACATATGTATACAGGGTATAGGAAACATACATAAAGTTCGTGTTTCTACTTGGGTCTCAGTCTCAAGATATCTCATTATGGATATGCAACTATTCTAAAATCTGAAACAATCCCAAATGTGGACCAGTTCTGATTCTAAGCATTTACTGAAAGGGAATTGCCAACCTTTACGACTCAGTGAGACAGTGAAGACAATAATAAAGACCACATTCATAACTCCATGCCCAGCATACATCGTGTCAAAATGTAAGCTGCTAATGGAGGTCTAACTCCATGCCCAGCATACATTGTGTCAAAATGCAAGCAGCTAATGGAGGTTTCCTGCTGGCTGGCACTGTCTCTACTCTCACTGCCTTGGTCCAGCTCATCAGATAGTGAGAACCTGGGGAAGGAACGACCTGCTCATACCCTAGGCCTTGAAAGTTGACCCATCCTTTTGTGACATGGTAATTGGAGACACAGCTCACAACTACATGCTTTGACAACCCTGAGGCCAGACCTGCCCTCCAATCTTCCCACCATTCCTTCACATACCACATCTGGGTGTTCGCCTCCAATCCTACCACTTTGTGAGCCTGAAAATTAATTTGAGTGCCATGGTGAGATGGATTCAGAGCAGCAAGCATCTGCATGAGGTAAGCACTCCAGGGCCTGCTGGATCAGAGACAGGAGGGCCTCTTCCCAGGGAAGCTGAGACTCAGCAGAACAGGATGGAGGCAGGGCCATCTCCTTGGTTCCATAATTAAAGCTGAAACCTGAGACTTCTGCTGGGGGAGACCGAACCAGGGGTTTCATTTTTCAAAGGGTTCCCTGGATCCTTATTAAAAGCTGACTTGTGCCCAAGACTGGGTCACTTACTCTCAGCAGCCACTTGACCTCAGCTGCTGCTTACGCCCATTCTAGGGTGAACACTTATGTGCAATTCAACCAACCCTGGCTTAATAGGAGACCCAGGGCAGTTCCTCAGTGGCTGAGGACATCTACGGCTTGGTCGCCTAGTTCAGGTCTCTGCTACTTCCTGGATCCCCAAATACAAAATCACACACTGTTTGTCACTTATTTACGTTTCCCTCTTCTATTTATCATGCCATGGACTCCAATTGGCTTCCTTGTTGACTGCCCCCTAGACTGTGAGCTCCCAGAGAAGAGGGAGGCTGCCTGTGTTGCTCCAGGGGGCAGCCCCCTGCTCCACAGACATTGCAGTCAGGGAATAAGGGGAAAGAGAAAGACTCAAAACACCGGAGGAAATCCAAGAAGCCTGCCTACCAGTGGGGCTTGGATTACAGAGAGTGTTCCGTTGATGAAGAAAGGAAGGAGGGAAGGAAGGAAACAGAGTTGTGCTTTTAATCTTGCCATTCAAGCTTTATGATACATTCATAGACTGACCATGTTCCTTACAACAGGATACTCAAAGGAGCGAATGACTCAAGAAGATAAATTTTTCTCGTGGTATGACTTGTCATTATATTATACTTTTTTTTGAGACAGGGTCTCCTTTAGTTCCAGAAGGCCTGGAGCTTGCTATGTAGACCAGGCTGGCCTTAAACTCACAGAGAGCCACCTACCTCTGCCTCCCAAGTGCTGGGACTAAAGGCGTGCGCCACCACACCCAGTCATGACCTGTCATTATATATTATATGTTTTCTCTCCCTCCCAGCCCCTCTACTTTCTTCCCTCTTTTCTCACATCTCTCTCTACTCCTTTCTATCCTTTCCCTTAGAGTTAGCAAATTTTCTGAAGCCAAATAGCCAGAGCCTGGATCTCAGTCTATATTTGATGAACATCAAGAAAACTAAATAAAGTGTTGGTGGGAAAAGGGTGGTGAGATAGAAGAGGAAAAAAATCCCCATGAAATCTAGAAAAACAAAAAAGTAACAGTCTGAAGTTTTCCTTTGACTGAATCTCCAACAGACTAAAGCCCAGCAGGTCAAACACACACTACACTAAGCTAGGGTGCTTCACTGGCCTCCCCTTCACTGGAAAGCTGTCCTCTGAGCACAGAGCAGCTGAGGAAAGAGACAGGGAAGAAAAGGCAGGTGGCTGCCTTTGCAGGAACATGAGATAACCACAGTGGTACTGACTTTTTTTTTCTTTTTTTAAATTTTATTTATTTATTTTTTTTTTCAATTTTCATTTTTTATTGATGCTTTGTGTATTTCTTACATCATTTTCCAATTCAGTTCAGGCATATATCCCTTTCCCTTCCCCCCACCCCATCCCAACCCATCCCAGATCATGGATTCTGCCGTAACTTTCTTGCATCTTTCTCTGTTTTTTGTTTTGTTTTCATTTTTTTTAACAATAAGTGATAATTTGTGAGTACAAGCATCCTTCCTGTAAAACCAATTGTAAGCTACAGAATAAAACTTCCCTGGTAAGCAGAAGGCAAAACCTGGTCATGGATGAGGCTTCCACCCAAATAAAGAACTAACTCAATAAAAGAGTAATATCTTCTACAGGTTGATATACTGGCCCCAATGTAGCTTTTCTGTGCATTAGGAAAACTAGAAAAGAACAGGCCTGGACTATTCCCATGTCACAGTGACCCTTGGGTGCCTGCTGCAATGCTCAGGACATACAAACTCCTGGCAAGCCAGCGTCAGGGCATACCTTCTGGTGAGGATGCATCCAGCAGAATGCTCCCACAGTGGTGCGTTGATGGCTGGGGGCCCTCTGTGGAGGGGCACTGGGATTCTGGGTTCCTAAAGTCAGTCAGTGATAGGGGTCCTATCTGTCAATATGCACAGGTTCATGCAAGCAGGGATAGGCTAGAGAAGTTTCTGTCGCCCTTGTCCTAAAGTCATGTGGAATGCATAGCTATGTAACTTTGTACAATTCACATCTCAGGAACTTTCTAACCTTGTCAAAAAGGTAAAACATTGTAATATATGCCCCCAAAGAATCTTCAGTTTGAAATGGCCTTTATCTAGGAAAAACACTACTCTCTAGATTGTTCCCTTTTCTCCACCTTGTTTTTCCTGCCTTCTTGTTGCCTTTCTTTTGCCCTATCTTTGTCAAGACTCCATCTGCCTCACAAGGGGCCGTGAGCCGCAGCAGCACACCAGGGAAGCCAGCAAGTCAGGAATTGTGTCCACAAGTCTGGAGCACCAGATACCCGAGCTGATTTAACTAACTAGTTCTGAGGCCCAAGACAAATCCCCAAGTCTCTCCCTGAGTGATAAATAAGAAAACCAGACAGTAAAGTTATCCTAGCTAGGTCCTGGGGATCAAGAGCAACAAAACAGCACTTGGACCTCGATGCAGGGACTGGCACAGAAGCACAGATGCATGCAGGAATGCAACCTTTTTGCTGCAGGAAGCAAGACAAGCCTAATGAGTGTAATGGCCAGCAACTAAGGATCACGCTGATTACAGGGAGTGAATTTTATAGATCCAAAAAGCCTTATTAGGAGAGGGCCATTAATGTGCAAGTTTAGCGAAAACTGGTAATTAAAACCATCATTCTCTATTAAGGGCTCTATTCCTATAAAGTGAGCAATCACTCCATTTGGAATAGACCTGTCCAGTAAACATATAATAAGTGCAACTGTCATCTATTGAACACTACATGCTATGATGCTACGCTCCTTATACAAATTTGTCACCTAATCCTCACCATAAAGTGGGGGGCTGATGTTAACAGTCTATCTGTGACTATGTTTGTAGTCACAGATTCTGCCTTCTCTACACCCCAGTTCTTTCATCTGTGAAATGGACCAGATCATGCCACATGCCTCATAGGCTGGATGTGATTCCTTAAGCTTGTGTAAATCGCTTAATGTAGTCTTAACACTATAGTAAATGCTCCATAAATATTATGTTGCACCTTTCACATATGGATACTTTAATGCCTGGAGAATGTTGATCCAAAGTCACAAAGCTGGCACAGTGTGAATCCAGCTCTGACTCAGGTCCACGTGGTGCTGTCCTTTGTGATGTAAATGATCATTCCCAAATCCAAGTTTTCTTCACAGAAACAAAAATGTCCTATAGAAATGGATGACCTGGGCTGGAGAGATGACCTAGCGGTTAAGAGTGCCGACCGCTCTTACAGAGGACCCGGGTTCGATCCCCAGCACCCACATGGCGGCCGAGAACCATCTGTAACTCCAATTCCAGGAAAACTCCAGTTCCAGGGGAATCCGACACCCTCTCCTGACCTCTGCGGCATTGCACGACATGGGTGCACAAACTTGCATGCAGACAATACATTCATACACATACAGAAATAAATAAAATTAATAAAAAAAAGAAATGGATGACCCAAGATTACAAAATAATAAGCTTAGTCTTCGTTTTCCTTTTAAATTCACTATCAGAACTTTTATTGTCTGTGTGTTCAATGTGGGTTTAGACACCACAACATTCAAGCAAAGTTAATACAACTAGAGGAAAGAATGTCTTCATAGACTCAAAGGTGAATTTTACCCCTCCTTGAAGGCTTCAGGAATAATTACGTATCACAGAGAAGGATCCAAAAAGATGTCAGTTTTGTCTACTTTTTTAAAAAATATTTTTAAATTTTTTATTATTATTTTTTTTTATGTGTACTGTCTGCATGTAGGTTGGTGCACCCGTGTCATGCTAATGCCACAGAGGTCAGAAGAGGGTGTCAGATTCCCCTGGAACTGGAGTTAAAGATGGTTCTTAGCCGCCATGTGGGTGCTGGGAATTGAACCCGGGTCCTCTGTAAGAGCAGTTGGTGCTCTTAACCGCTGAGCCATCTCTCCAGCCCTGGTTTTTTCTACTTTTACTCAGCATCTTCTTGAGTGTCTCATGGATTGGCTTCACCATGTGGGAAATCAGCATTCAGTGAATTTGAATTATGAAAAATAAAAATTCCATCTTGGAAAAAAAAAGAAATGGATGACTCAAAGGTATGTGCTGCAGCAGTAATGCTGGGAAAGGGGGCAAAACTAGCAAGAGTATGGACCCCAGGGGGAAGTTTGTGTGTGGGAAATCTGTGTTTGTCAATGGGGGCAGGCAAGCATGTGGGGGCCCTGGGTTTGATCCTTTGTGCTGCAAAATGATAATGTTGATGATGATGATGACTTAGTACAACTCGGCATCTTCTATGTGACTTGTACTGCAAGCTGACTGTAAAGTCATATGGATGTATGGTTCAAATTATTTGCCATGGAAAGATAAAAGGCAAAGGTGTCACAGACAGGCAGTCTTTAATTAGAAACAGAGACAATCTATGGTCCCCTCACTGGTATGGTGGACTAGACTGCTTTGTGTTTCATAGTTAGTTCTAGAACTTGATTCCCCATCCAGCTTTCTGGTTGAGGAACATTCCCTTCGACTCCTTCCCAAATGTCCGGGCTCACACTGGGCAATGGGGTCCAGCCAAGAGAAGCAGGGTTGTAGAATGGTCAAGGTAATGCATGGGTATGGCAGCACTGGTAGCTGTCATCAAAGGAAACGTTGGAGGCAAGGACAGCAATCCCTGGGCAGCGTAAGGAAGGGTCACAGCATGTCTGGCAGTTCCTGCACGAGCAGGGCTAGAAAGCGCAGGCACATTGCATTCACTCAGTGGCTATCTCTTCAAAGTCAAAGGATGCTTGCTCCCTGTGCACCTGGACATAATCATGGGGACAAACATGTCCTTTAGAAGTGGATGACCCCAATGGTGTGTGCTGCAGCAGCAACTCTGGGGAAGGTCACAAAAATATAGCAAGAATAAGCAGGCTCATGAGGAACTTTTTTTTTTTTTTTTTTTTTTGGTCTTTTCAAGGCAGGGTCTCCCTGTAGCCCCAGCTGTTCCGGAACTTACTCTGTAGACCAGGCTGGCCTTGAACTCACAAATATCCACCTGCCTCTGCCTCCCAAGTGCTAGGATTGAGGAACTTTGTATAGGAAGTTTGTGTTCATCAAGAAGATAACTTTGTCTAGAAAGCCAAAGACTTAGCATCTCCTAAGGGTTATCTGATTTATTTACTTTTCTAAAAAAGTCAGAGAAGTAATCCAGAGCAACTGAGACTCACAGAAAGGGAGATGGGCTTTGGCAGGAGGAAAATTCCAATCGGATAAAGTCGCTTTGAACTCAATCTGCTAAGACCGTTGAGTTCCATTGATGAACAAGTTTATGGTTGTACCCATAAATCTTCAAGAAGCAATTCCAAAACATAACCAATTCTCCCACCCCTAGAATTAGAATCCCTTATGCTAACTATGTATGTTACTGTCCCAGAGTGACCTGTATATCACACTTCTGCATCAGGAGCAGCTGGGGAGCTAATGGAAAGTCAGGGTCTCAGGCCTCAGTACACATTGACTCAGAACCCTGAAGAGGGGGCCCATTACCCACAGTTCTCACAAGCTCCAAGGTGAATCTCCTAAGATCTGAAGTCACTGGGAAACCCCCATCTTTATGTGAGCAGTGAACCAAAGTTTGTGTAAGTCTTTTCAGCTTGAGTTTTCTAAATGTATACATCTGCCCAGACTTACTTGAAGGCTTCCGGAAAAGACAATAAAAAATCAAGGCTGCTTTTGCCAGAGAGACGAGTTACTCAACTGCCAGAATTCGACCCTGGGTCAGGGCATCCCTTGGCAGCTGAGCTGAGGAACAGGTCTTGGCTTCTACACACCATGTTCCCAGGCAGGCAGGTAAGAGGAGGCCGCTAGGACTTAGAGATGGGGATTGGGGGAATGGTCTGGTCAGTTAAGTAAATTTTCATGCTCAGATGTACAGAAATCATACTTAGGCACAAGACTCCTTACCTCTCCCAGAAAAGGAATCTTAGGGGGTTGTTTTTTAAATTTTTTTCTCCCCTATCTGAGTTGGGTGGTGACTGTGGAAACAGACTTTATTGATTTGCTCTTTAGTCTTCAATGCTTTGCAATTTTCTTGCTCAGAGAATCTAAGATAACCCCACCAATGCAGATGGCAGGCAACTGGCTATGTCCAGAGGATAGTAGGGATCATGAAGGTAGACTTCTTTTTCCTTCTATTTCCGCTAGGTCTTTGGACCATGAACAGTTGGGCTGACATATGGGACTGCCTTCTCTGGGTACTCCAGAGGTGACCTTCTCAAGGTCATTTACAATGTGTTTGCCTCCTCCTGCTGGGGTGATCTCAGTACCCTGCACTGATATCCAGGGGGGTAAGAGGCTCCTCTTTGACTCTCCTGGCCAATTAGCCTCCTCTCATACTGGTTGCTGGGAAACAGAAGGGAAGCCAACTGAAGACAGAATGTTTAGCTGCACCATGGCAAGGGGAGGGGCAGAAGCCACAAAGCTTAAGGAATGAAGAACCCGGTGTCCCAGTAGTAACGACCCTGCCACAGGCACAGGCAAGGTCCCTTCTTGAGCCCAGGGTGGGACAGTTTATGGAAGAGAGAAGCAAGTGTTGAAGGAACTGACAGAAGCCTAAGCGCTGGCTGGGTCACAGTCTGGGTTGGTGCTTTTGACTCTCCAATGAGTCACATCTTCAACTGCCTCAGAGCACGATTTATTACTAGTGTCCCAAGTTAATGAATTTTTTTTTTTAATGAGAAAGACCTGTAAGGTCCTCCCATTCTTTTGAATCTTGGTGGTTTTCTTGCAATTTTAGCATCCCGAGATGAGCAGCCTTGTGCACAGACTGCCTTTCTCTACCCCTGTGTCTTCCCCAGCACTGTATAAGGATCGGGGGACACCAGTGACTCAGCTGTATTTAGCGAACTGTTTGCCTGTGTTTCTTCCACTTGCTTCAGCAGGCAAGGAACACGCAGACAACACACATTCTTTGGCTCCACTCCAAAGATACCAAGGGTGGAACCGGAAACTTACATTTTTAAATAAATCTTTGTAACTATCACTCTTTTCTTTCTAAACATAGTGAGAATCCCCCCCCCCTTTGAGACATGGTCTCCCTATAGCCCCAGTTAGCCTGGAACTCACTCTGTAGACCAGGCTGGCCTTGAACTCACAGAGATCCTCTTGCCTCTGCCTCCTGAGTGCTAGGATTAAAGGCTTGTGCCACCTGGCAAACCATCTCTCTTTTATAAAGGCTTAATTAAATGCTTTCCTGGACTCCTCTTATGTCCCCTTAATCTCTTTATATTTACTGCTCCCAGAATCCAACAGTTCACTTTTTATATATATATATATATATATATATATATATATATATCTTCTTTTATTTCATTTTTTTAACAATAAGTAGTAAGTTATGAGTACAAGCATTCCTTCATGCAAAACCTAATTGCAAAAAGTTGTGCCCAACCACCCAGCCCAAGGTTCCCCATTCCCAGCTGGAGGGGCTTGTATGTACCTCATGTCGATCAAATAAGAGTCCAGACTATATTGCTGTAGTTTCACCCATTCACCCCAATCGCAGCCCTTACATTCTACCACGCCTGCTCTTCCCAGATTGTTTCCTAGGCTTAGAAAAAGGGGCACAGGTGGACGAGAAGCAAAACAGTCTACTTTCTCTGGAGATGTCATTTTGGACTCTGATCAGTTCTGGCTGTTTCCTTTCATGGGCTGACAGTTTGTCCAGGAATAACCTTTCAATCCTACTAATGAAGCACAAGCAATTAGATATATAGGTATTTAAACAGTACTAATTATTATGGTAGGTTACTTTGGTATAGACACAGATGTTTGGATGGTATGCTAATCCAGTTGACCAATAAAACTTCACAGATGCTTTTTTGCAGTTCTTTATGAATAGTCTGAAATGTTCTTGTTTTGTGTTTTGCTGGGGAAGCATTTTTCCTGAACTGTAAGAATGGCTGATAAACTATAGTCCTGGGGCCATATTTGGCCACTACCTGTTTGAGGAATAAAGTTTTATTGGAACAGCCCTGCCATTTTTAAAAGCTTTTTTTTTTAAAGTTCATATTGCAGTGGCAGACCTGGGGGGGAGGGGAGATGGCGTGGCCTGCAAAGTCTGAACTATTTATTTTACCAACTGGCCTCTAACAGAAAACATTTCCCACGTGTTAGTTTGGAAGAGTGGCATAGGCTGGCTAACTTTTCAATAAGTGCTTTCCTAGTTTCTTATCTATACTACATTTCCCAGCCTTCCTTGTAGGGAGGCCTGATCACGTAGCTGGATTCCCATCAAGGATGCAGATGAGGGAGTCACAGTGTCTAGCTTGCACAAAAATCTCCCCATGCCGCAGACAAGCCCAGCACTGACCTTAGAAGCCTCTTGAAGGTGTCAGGACTCTTAATCTTTGCTCTTGATCATTACTTGGGTAAAGAGTTTGGTCTCCTTTTTTAAAAACCATTTTATTTATCATCTTTATTTTATGTGTATGGGCGTAATGTCTACATGTAGGGTAGGTGCACTTACGTCATGCAATGCCTGCAGAGGTCAGAACAGAGTGTCAGATCCCCTGGAACTTGTAGATGGTTGTTAGCTGCCATGTGGGTACTGGGAACTGAACCCCAGTCCTCTGTAAGAGCAGCTGGTGCTCTTAACCACTGGGCCATCTCTCCAGCCCCAGTCGCTTCCCTCTTAATTGGAGACAAACCCACTGACCAGTAGGAAAAGCCATTTTGATCTTTACATGAGACAACTAAAGTCTTTATGCATTCTATTAAATTCATTTGTTAGAGCAGCTTGAATTAATTTCACTTAAATACTGAGCTTCCTCCTTTAGGCTAGAAGTTAAGCGTTAAGGAGTAAAGCCTTTTTCTCATTGGGAGCAGTCCTAGCAACCCTCAAGCATGAGCGAGGACGGTAGGGTCCGCCACTTCTGTTAAGGAGGAGGGAGAGAGAAAAACCAGGGAGGGGAGTGGTTGTGGAGACTATTTTGTCTGTGGTCACTCCTCACGTCCGACAAACGCTGGGATAAGAAGCTTGTGTCCCCCACTGCTGACCTACTGGGTGTCCTTCTGCCACACTGGCTGGAGCAGGAGGTGTGTCCCTTTCTCCAGGAAATAATTATTTCCAGAGGGAGATGGGACACTCCAGGTGTCATGGTTAAAATGCTGTAGAAACCAGCTGAGTATAAGGGAACAAATTCTGAATTCACAAGGGAGTAGATTTAAGACTTTCCAAGTGAAAACTGCAGAAGCTACCCCTTGGAGGCCATGACTTGTTCTTCTATGTAAGTCTACATCTCAGCATGTCAGACCCAGACTGGATTTCAGGAATAACTAGATGAACGGTTTCCAAAAGTCAGTTCCCAGGATGCCTGAGATCCTTTAACACTTTCTCAGTAAACCCCCTAAACATTTAGGGGCTGGGAAAGGCTCGGGTTCGAGGCTCCTCAATGATTTGAGTGGCAAAACATCACTTTTTGTATGTTTGTGGTGGGGCAGAATCTGAAGTGTTCATTGATAGGGTTCATGTTGCCCACTCTAGACAGGCACGCCCTTGTGCCTGGGAAGCTAGGATATAGTCCAGCTTTGCCTTGGGGTTGGGTTATCCCAGCCCAATGAGGAGAACAAAGACTTTGGTCTTCAAGTTTAAAACTCTAGAATCATCTCTCCAATATGGTGGTCTCTAGACACATGTGGCTATTTGAATTTAAGTGAAATAAAGTGAAGCATTCCATGGTCACATCATTCATGAGGCTGAGGCCACCATGGTGAAACAGAACATGTGAAACATGCACATCACCACAGAATGCTCTTTTGAACAGCACTGATATAAACTCCGAGTATACTCACGGTGCACTTAATTCACCAGAATCAGGAACCCTGTGCGCCTGAGGATCTCCCCACCTGGGGAGAATACTAAAGAGGTAAGGAGGGGACCACACACAAGAGTGAGGGCTTAGGAAGATCCTTTCTTTTTTTTTTTTAATTTGTTTTTTATTAATTTTATTTATTTCTTTATGTGTATGAATGTACTGTCTGCATGCAAGTCTGTGCACCCGTGTCGCGCAATGCCGCGGAGGTCAGAAGACGGTCTCGGATTCCCCTGGAACTGGAGATCTCCTGGAACTGGAGTTTCAGACGGTTCTCGGCCGCCATGTGGGTGCTGGGGATCGAAACCGGGTCCTCTGTAAGAGCGGTCGGCGCTCCCAACCGCTAGGCCATCTCTCCAGCCCCAGGAAGATCCTTTCTTAACCTTCCTCTGCCAGGCACAGGCTGAGGACTGAGGAGAGACAAAGTCCCTGTCCCAGGTGTGACCAAGAGGCAGAAAAGCCTCTTGGCATTCCCTCAGCTGCTCTAGCCTGGAGCAAGGGAAGAGCAATAGAGTCAGAGCACTAATTAGCAGCCTGGCTGAAGAGAGAGCCTTCAAACTTTCCAAGCCCCTCTGAAGGGCTAGGAAGACATCAGAGGAAGGACTGCCTACACTTTCAAGAATAGAATGGAAGAGGGCTGGAGAAAAGGCTCAGGGGTCAAGAGCACTGGCTGCTCTTGCACAGGAACTGGGTTCCATTCTCAGCACTTACAGGGCAGCTAATACCCAGCCTTAACTCCAGTTCCAGGAGATCCAGTGCCCTCTTCTGGCCCCCGTGCATACTGCATGCACACCACGTGCTTACATACACACAGGCAAAACACTTGCACACATAAAATAGAAACCAATAAACAATTAATTAAAAAAGAATTGAAGGGAAGAAGTGTCACACTAGGTGTCAAGATAGACAGACCAAAAACCCATCCTTATGTCAAAGGCACAGGGCATCAAACTTAGGGCCATGTGCATACTAGGCAAGTGATCCACCACTGAATTCTTTCTCCAGCGCCTTGCTTTAGCTGGGTTAACAGTGGCTAACTCTGAAATTTGCACGTATCTCTGGGAAAGAAGGTGAGGAGACCTGGAGGTACCTGAAGTTTTATGTGGAAAGTGGACATAAGAGGGAAATTTTTATTTATTTTTAAATTTTTAATTAATTAATAATTAATTAATTAATTTTGGTCTTTTTGAGACAGGGTCTCTCTGTAGCCCCAGCTATCCTGGAACTCACTCTGTAGACCAGACTGGCCTTGAACTCACAAAGATCCGCCTGCCTCTGCCTCCCAAGTATTAGGATTAAGGGGGTGCACCACCACGCCCAGCTTTTTTTTGGGGGGTGGAGTCTTAATTTATTTTTGTATGTGTATGAATGTACTGTCTGCATGTAGGTCTGTGCATCCATGTTGTGCAATGCCTCGGAGGTCAGAAGAGGGTCTCGGATTCCCCTGGAACTGGAGTTCTCCTGGAATTGGAGTTACAGATGGTTCTTAGCCACCATGTGGGTGCTGGGGATCAAACCTGGGTCCTCTGCAAGAGCAGTCGGTGCTCTTAACCACTAGGCTATCTCTCCAGCCCAAGAGGGAAATTTTTATAAGCTAAGTCATCTTCCTTGGATAGTGACACTTGCAGACTGAGTTTATGTTCACTATATATTTCTTATATTTGCTTTGTACAAAAGCATTCCTGTTGCTAACACAATAAAAGATTGAAAATTCAGTGACTCTCAGTCTCTATTTCTCCCATCTATAAGCATATTAGTGGATATGTTAGGATTGAGATAACGGGAAAGTACAAGAAGAAATCAGATGTGGAGATGTCAGAGTTCTACAATATGTGCCTTGACACCTCTCCCAAGGGCAACGAGAGTCAAGCCAATAAAAAATTGAGAGTGTGCTCTAAGGCTAAGCATCTAAGTGGAACAAAACACACGTAGAAGCAAAGAACATACGTTTACCCAGTTGGCAAGGCCCTAGCCCAGGATCTTAATCCCAAGAGCAGCAGAGTACAGTATGTGAACACAGCATGTTCAGCAACGAGAAGATGTCAGCATAGTCGCCCTACCTCTGGGAGGAAGGGGAGGGGGCAGTAGAAAGGCTAAGATAACAGCATTTATTGGTCTCCAACTATGCAACTTGTCTAGTAAGCAAAAGAACTGATATTTAGCAGGGATTTTGTGTCTTCTAATATATTATGCTGCTCCAAATGTTATCTGTAGGTAGATACAAATTCTCTAACATTAAAACAGGACTGTCAATCAAAAATGTCTCATCAGGCAGTGAGGGTGGATATGTACTTTTTCTTGCTGGAAGCTGCCAAAACATCTTTGAGACTTTTAAGGTTGATTAGGGGAGGATTCTTCTACAGATCCTGCTGTTATCTCAGAGCAACAGCATGCAAGACTGGGAAATACACCCAATTTATCAGAGTATTACTGGATGTGGACAAGAAGGTGAGCAACTAGGAAGTGTGACACGGCTCGGGCTGTGTCCTGTCCAATCTGTCACTCATATCACATTCTCCAGAACAAACTGTGAACCACCAGGAAGTAATCAACCCCTTGCTTGTCTTTAAAGGAGATCAAGAAAGTGATGAAAGAAAGACACAGTAAAGAAAAAAATAGAAAAGATCAATCCAAGACATGGATTTGGCTTTGAAGCAGTTCTAACCCAGTTGTACAGAATCCTCCCAGAGCCATGGACTGGAGAAGGCTTTGAGACACTGCTAAGCCTCATGACTTGGAAACAAATTTATAAGCCTAGATTACTATTCAGAGGAGCATTGTTTGTTATTGGAGCTTGTACTTTCTTGAAATCTGAATGGAAGTGTGAATCAGAACAGAGTGCTGGAAGTTTCCAGAAGCAATCCATTCTGTTTCACTAATAAGTAGACCAGTATCAGAAAGGGATGTTTAGAGGGAAATATTATAGATAAGGTTCTAGAATTGATGAAGGGTTAATTTTTCAAAATGGTCTTGAATTTATCTGAAATTTTGAAAACATTCCTCAAGAAAGTGTGTGTGTGTGTGTGTGTGTGTGTGTGTGTGTGTGTGTGTGTATGTGTTGGGGTAGTCATTAAAAATGCGTCCAGGCCCATATGAGAAAAATCAACATAGACTCATTAGGTCCTTTTGAATGTCTGTCTCATTAGATCTCTATCCTTATGGGAGTTTTGAAAACTTGTGTCTATGAGACCATATCAGCTGGTCTAGAAAAGTAGAGGTGCTCAAAGCCATCCCCCCAGAACAGACGGTGTACTGCACTCTTTGCTCCATTCCTTTCTCCAATCTTGTTGGCTCAGAGTTGCTTTTCTGGGATGGACTATGGGGCATTCCAGGAGCCTCATTCCACACTTGGTAGAGAACCCACGCCAATGGAAATCTGAACCCCTCGGTGGAGTCCAACAGGGTGCTGGAATCAAACACTTCTTTATAGAGGGAGAAACACAGCCCTTCAGGGGCCTCCTAGAGTCACAATATGCAAATAATTAAACAAATGGTTTAACAGAAATGTTGTCAGGAAAAGAATTTTCAGTTCTATCTCCATGGTGACAGCTCGTCAAAAAATATCTAAATGTAAATCTAAAAATTGCTTCATTTGGCTGATGGAAAATAATAAATTGGACTCCTGAAGTTTTACTTTGCATTCACAACGATGAACCACCCTGAACTTTTACTGGTTTCATCTCTGTGCCTGGCTTGGTTCTAGGATAACACTAACTCCTGTGACTCCCCCAGGATGAACTTGAGCCCATGAACTTAAAACAGTGGCTTAGTCATCAACCCCCCAAATCCCCAGCCTGCCTCCTCTCCCCAGGTTCTTGCTGGCATTCATTAACTTTTGACTCCAGGCTTATTGGTCCACAGTAGTTTCACAGACAGGTCTCTTATAGAAATAACTCTAAACAGTTGTGATGGCGACTCCCTGCGAGAGAATGTCCAATAGGAGACCGGACAAGAATATTTTGGTGGACTGAATAAAAAAATGAGCATTTTTGACTCCCTGCTATTCTGAGTGAAAGGCCACAGCCCAATTTTTATATAAAATTGAATCCTATATATTTAATTTACCCTAAAATAGACAAAGACTGTGTTGTGCCATTTCCAGAACTGCTGTCCAAGGAACTGTTGTGAGTGTGAAGTTTGCAAGAAGCTGTGTCAAGAGTGGAGTGAAAGACAAGTATCGAGTTGTAAGTATAGGAATACTTGCTGTTCTAGCTTGCCTTCAAATGCCTTGGTGAAACACTCTAACCAAAACCAACCTGGGGAGGAAAGGGTTTATTTAGTTTACATCTCCCACATCACAGTTCATCACTTAGGGAGCCCAAGGTAGGAACCTGGAGGCAGGAGCTGAAGCACAGGCCATGGACGAATGCTGCTTACTGGCTTGCTCCCCTGGCCCAAGCTCAGCCTGATTTCATATACAATATAGAACAACTTGCCCAGGGGGTGGCACCACCCACAGTGGGCTGGGCCTCCAACATCATGCAACAATCAAGAAGATGCCCCACAGACAGGGCCACAGGCCAGTCTACTGGAGGCAGTTCCCCAAATGAGGCTCTGTGGACCCAGGTGTGTCAAGCTGACACTAAAGCTATCCACCATACTTGCTGCATCTTTGAAGGGACAAGTAAATAGCAGGCAACATTCAAGCTTACAAACTGCAAACTAAATCTAGTTAATAGAACATTATGTGAGATTATGATGTAGAAACTAGAGAATTCTATGATTTTTTGAATAGAAAGAAAGATGCTCACCTTATAGTTCTGGCAAAACACCATGTTCCAAAGCAGCATGCATAACATAAATGGATTCAAAGCATATTATTTATTTATTTACTTTTTTTGGTCTTTTCGAAACAGGGTCTCCCTGTAGTCCCAGCTGTCCTGGAACTCGCTCTGTAGACCAGGCTGGCCTTGAACTCATAAAGATCTGCCTGCCTCTGCTTCCCAAGTGCTAGGATTAAAGCATATTCTTTTTTTTTTTTTAATTTTATTTATTTCTGTATGTGTATGAATGTATTGTCTGCATGCAAGTCTGTGCACCCGTGACGTGCAATGCCGCGGAGGTCAGAAGAGGGCGTCTGACTCCCCTGGAACTGGAGTTCTCCTGGAATTGGAGTTTCAGACGGCTCTCGGCCGCCATGTGGGTGCTGGGGATCGAACCCGGGTCCTCTGCAAGAGCGGTCGGCGCTCTTAACCGCTAGGCCATCACTAAAGCATATTCTTAAAGTACTTATTTTTACTTGACGTTATTCCCTGCATGTATGTATGGTATGAAACTGTACCACCCCTGTGCAATTTCCATGGAGGCCAGAGGCTTTGGATCCCCTAGAACTGGAGTTATGGATGGTGGTTAGCCACACATGTGGGTGCTGGGAACCAAACCTGGGTCCTTTGCAAGATCAGCTATTGGTCTTAAACCACTGAGCCATCTCTCCAGCCCCTTGTTTTTTTATACTTTTTATTCATGGAGGCATTCAAGGAGAAGACTAGAAGGCTACATACATACCACAATGTTGATGATTGTTTCGTCTTTTTGTCTTTATATAATTTTGTTGCCTAATATAGTATTTTATACAGTGAGCTTATATGACTACTATAATCAAAAACATCAAGCCATACAACTGCTTTTAGATTGGCTTTTCAAGAAAAAAAGTTACAAATTGCCTAGCATGTATCCACAGAACCCAAAGAATAATAAAGGACGGAGGTCATATCTCTACTACGTCATGTACTGTGGCGGGAACCTAAATGAGAAGTCTAGATTAAGTGGATGGTATGCATAGCCACAGGAAGGCCACAAACCTCCGAGTCAATGATCCAACTTCAGATAACAGTGGATCATGTCCACATGGGTAGACAGACATAGGGTGTTGAGTAAGAGGAAGAGATCATTGAGGTTCCCCCCCCTAGAGTGCTGGGATACTGGCTAGCTTGCTCATCTGCACCGAGCTTGTTTTCCCATCTGACAGTGGCATTAATAACAGCAGATGAGGTAAAGCACATAGCGAGAGGCCCTGCCCACTGTTAGCTCTCTATCATTCCCACCATGGGCTCTATGAAAGCCAGCGTGGGAACAGCTTTGGGCAGAAGAAAGGCGATCCTTTCATAGAACATCTCTTGATGCCCACAATCTTCTGCTTTCTGAAAAGACCCTGATTTGGCTTAAATGTTAAACAACTATTAAAATTAAACGGCACTCGTTTTTCCAGGAACATTCGGAAGTTTGGCTCACACTCCCCTGGCACAATGCAGTTTTTATTGAAGTGCATCTTCTGTTGCTGACTTAATCTGTTGCCGAAGCCAATCAAAGCCTTTTCTTCCTTGGCAATGACTTGTGGCACTCCAATCAAAAGGCACCTTTAATCTGATTTCTTTTCAGTCAACTTTTCGCCATGACCCACATGCCATTCCATTCCTCTTTCCCCCTCCTGAATGCAATCAGCCTGGTCCAATTTGCTTCTATAAACACTAGGCCAAGGCAGGGGATGTCACTTGGCCATAGCAGTTCTGTTTTTTAGACGTTGCCTCTGCCTTGTTTCCTGAGACCTTTCAGTAGAGCCAGACTTGGAGGAGAATTATATTAAACAGTTTGACTCCAAACCTAAACAGCCCCTGAAGCATTAGTAGTTCAAAGATCTCCTGGTGCATTTATGAAAAGCCATTGATCTGGGAAGAGGTGTTAGAAGACTTGAAATGCACTAAGAAAACTCCTTTGCTGGCAGGAGGCAGAGTGGTTTTCATTAAGGAGCTGCCCTTTATCTCGTCACATTACTGACCTGCCAAGGCCGAGATGGGCTACTTCCCCTGCCTTTAAAGGAGGCTGACTCTGGTCAGAAACGATGATAAGAAACCACTCATTTTTAAGATGTACAAAGGAGAGAAGTGTGACTCTATGGTGGCTTGCTTTTCTCACTTGCATCCTCAAGTATATTTGAAATTCTAAACCCTGTGACCACCTCCGATAGATTGAAGCTCTAAGACCACCATGGGCCATTTTTTCCAAGGTTTGTTAGTACTTTGGGTAAAAGAAGTTTGTGAATTCTAAACCTCGGGAGAACCTGAAATATCACACAGAGAAGCAGTATCCACTCATCAGCCAGCGTCACATATATCCGAAGGAAAATTGAGCCTCTTCAGAGCCCTGCAGGCTGCCTCCTTCCCTATTCTGCTGGGTGAACTGTGCTGAACTCCTGCCTCCACGTGATTTCTCACATAGTGACTGGGAAGTAGAAGCCTCACAGTGTTGTTGCCACGTGGCAACAGGGTGCTTGGGAAAAAAGTTGGCATCTGAGAAAAACCAGCTTTTGCTATTGCCTGTTATTGCCATATTATTACTGCTGCCATCTAAAAAGTTATATGGAACATATTGCATTTGATTGCACTTGTACCTTTTTCTGGGAAGAGGTCCATACATTTTACTTTCCTTTTCCCCTCGCAGAGTATAACCACTAAAGTAGCTTAGGCTAACTATCTTCTTTAATTGATAAGTAAAATCCTAGCCAGGACTTGAATGGGTTTGTTATTGTTGTTGTTGTTGTCTTGTTTTTCTTTCAATCCCACAGTAAGCCGGAGGCAAGGCCAGAACTAAAACCCCAAATCTTTTGACTAACTTTGTTCAGTGCTTTTACAGAGTTTTGGAAACATTAACAAAAGCAGTCCCCAGAGTTACTGAGCCTTGCACAGAAGTGACCTGTAAATAAACTCGGAATAGGATTGGACACCTATTGGTGGCCTGGAGGCAAAGAGGATATACAGCTGACTGGAGGTGTGAGAATTGTGGAATTGTGAAAAAATTACTTGACAATAACAATCAACAGATAAGAAAGGTGTGCAAACCAGAAAGGAGAGGCCTGTTAAAGCCCCTAGGCTGGCCCATTCCATTCCAAACCTCTCTCCCATGTTATACGGCAAGACATAGCAATCCCATAAGCCACCCACACACTTTATAAAAGCCAAGAGACTACGAGCACAGTTGACTTAGGAAATAGTTTTTCAGTCCATGAAGACAATATCTAGTCACCCAACAAGCGTCAGCCTTAGGACTTTAAGGATTGTCTTCTTTTCCTACGGCTAGGTTATCTAAAGTTCTTTCACGTTTTCCTAGTTCTGTGGTTTTCATAGTATGGCTCTGTGGTCAAGCCAGAGACCAGAAGCACCAGTTTTACTGGGTTACTCATTAGAAATGCAAATTGGGGCCCCTTCCTCAGAGCTACTCTGAGGAGACTCTGAGGTGGGCCTGGATTTAATGGGGTCTTAGGGTGATTTGGCACGACCAACTTTATGAACCACTAATTTGAGTCACTGGTGTGTTGAAGAAACCTAAAGGCTTGGAAAAGCCTTCTAAGAAACTGAATCCCTAGAATACCCTTTTTTTTTTTTTTTTTTTTTGGTTGAAATACACTGGAATTAGATTAGTAACCCAGAGCCTCCTGTATTTTGCAAACAAGAGATCTTGAGGGAAGTGGAAAATAAATTCAAAACCTTTCATCTCAGTTACAATGACACATTCATTTTAGTATTGTGTGGGAGGTAAGAAGAGAGGGAGGGGGGAAAAGGAGGGCAGAGTTGGTTTGTGGAGAGTACTCAGCTCCAAAGGAATCCACTGTAATTAGGGTAATTAGTGGCTGCACATTCTTCATCCACAAGGTTCCATTAACCGGGTTAATTTTTATATTCTAACCAAAGCCGACATCCTTGACTGTACTTGGGACCCTTTTAACACATTCTGTCCCCCAACCTTGTGCTGTCTTCTCCTTCATTGCTGATCTAAAGGGGAAAGAAATACCTTGTTGCTTGTATCCAGGGAGCCGCTTGGAAATCAGCCCTCTCCTGAGCCACACCCTCTCCACAAGGATGCTTCAGTGGTCTTGACGAGACCTGCCCTCACCCTGCAGTTACTCAAGTCATTATTGACACTTCCTTGCTATTTTGGGCAGCCTTCCCTGACTTCGTACTGCCCCACGGCTAAATAGCCAAGTGCTTGGATAATGCCAGTGCCCGCATTTCTGTCTTTTGACTCTAGCCAATCGCCTTTCGAAGGTTTCCACTTGATCCTTGGCATCCTCCCCACCCCACCATTGCTTCACCTTAACCTCCTCCCACCTCCTGCAGTTCACACTAAGGGCCCTATCCAAGTTTCTAGAATTCTATGGCCTATCAACTCACACTGCTAGAAAAAACAGATGACAAGGTAGGTTCAATCCAGTCTCCTGATACACAGGCACGGATCTGTTCCGAAACACTGTCACTTTCTGATCATCCACCTAATTCTATGGTGCCCATGACTAACACATTTAACTTTCAATGTGTTTGTCTTTGGGGTGTCTTTGTGTCTATGGAAATCAGAACATCTTCTTTCATTTAAAAGTCCTTAAGGAAAACAAATCGTATGTGTGTAATACAGGCTCAAGGAATAATGTGAAGTACTTCTACAGATTCAAAATATTTTCATTTTTATTTCTTATTTTATCCACAAAACGAGCCAGTGACTTAACTGTGATATGAAATATTATACTCAAGCCGGGTGTGGTGGCGCACACCTTTAATCCTAGCACTTGGGAGGCAGAGGTAGACGGATCTCTGTGAGCTCGAGGCCAGCCTGGTCTACAGAGTGAGTTCCAGGAAAGCTGGGACTAAAGGGAGACCCTGTCTCAAAAAGACCAAAAAAAAAAAAAAATAAAAAAAAAAAAAAGAAATATTATACCTAATTTAATGGTAAGAAAACTGAAATTTAGCTAATAAAATCAACTTATCAGCTCAGAGGTAAACAGCAGTATCATAGAGAAAAGGATACATAGTTCTAATTCTGGTGCTGTATTTATTTACTAGATACATGGTTTTAATACTGTGACCACAGGGCCACTGTATGCTACTGCAGGGACCCGAGGGGGAGCAAGGCAAATGGAGCAGACAGGGTTCTGGATATTCTACTCCAAGTTTATCTAGAGTATGCCCTCCCTAAAGCAACTTGGAAGCCACCCAGCTTCACATTTCCTGTCTAGAGTATCCAGCACAGGGGCTAGAGGATGGCTCAGTGGTTAAGAGCACATACTGCTCTTCAAACCTGAGTTCAGCTCCCGGCCCCTATGTAGAGTGGCCGACAACCATCTAACTCCAGCTCCAGGGAATCCAATGCCTTCTTCTGGACTCTGTGAACTCATGTACATTCAGACAGACAGACAGACAGAGAGAAGAGAGAGAGGCATTTAAAAATAAAAGAAATCTTAAGAATCTCCAGTGTAGGCATTGACTTTGGATACATACATTTTCATAAACTCTGAAGAGCCTTGAGGTTCTTGCAAGTACTATTTATTTATTTATTAATTATTTTTTATGTGTATGAGTGTACTGTCTGCATATAGGTTGGTGCACCGGTGTTGCGCAATGCCACAGCGGTCAGAAGAGGGTGTCGGATTCCCCTGGAACTGGAGTTAAAGATGGTTCTTAGCTACCATGTGGGTGCTGGGGATCGAATCCGGGTCCTCTGCAAGAGCAGTCTGCACTCAACCCCTGAGCCATCTCTCTAGACCCTCTTGCAAGTACTTTACACCTCCTGACTTATACTCAGTGTAGGCAGTAAAACTGCACCAGCCCCCAGGGAAGGGAAGCTACCCTTCTGCTTATTCGTATTCTTTTCATTAACTCAATAGTATTGAGCAGTTACTATGTAAGTACTATGCTAAGTACTCTGCCAGTAGAGTAGGATAAGAGTGGGTCTGGGATGAGAGTGTTAGGAAAATAGGAAGATGAGGCTACCTGTGCCCACGCAGAGTGCCTTCAGATAGACTTGAAGCAGCTGCCATGCCAGTAATTCCAAATAAAAACGAGAGCAACAAAGGAAAAGCCCATTGGCTACATGGAAGGGTAAAAGGGGTTCCATCCAACCAGGAGGCCGGAGGCAATGCTGAAGGCAGGTTTTCATGGCAAAATAAAGAGGAATCACTGTTTTGTTGCTGAGAACTGTGTTGCTCTGGCACAAAGGACCGAGTGCCCAGCCTGGCTAGGGAATCCAGAGGAGATACAGCTACCAGGGCCCTGCTGAGCAAGAGCAGAGAGGCAGGAGATGGGGAACAAGGGTCAGGCAGGACAGGCCTGTGGATTTCTGCAGAACAAGATAGGCAACCATGGCATGGGTTTCAGGAAGTAGGGTCAGGTCAGGACCGACTGACAAGCAGGATGGCTGTGGCCTTTGACTGGGGAAAAACTGATCCATCACAACAATAAATGAAACCAGGAGGAGGTTATCAGGTAGCTTTCCTTTGTCACATAGAGGTGTCCTTAAGGGATGTTACAATTTAATACGGAGGAGTGAGCAGGCGGCACGGACAGGTTAACAGGAGTGGCAGCAAATGACACAGCTTGGACTTAGATGGTGCAGCTCCCCCGCTGCATAGCAGCGTGGGCCTCCCTCTGGGCCTCATTTTCCCCATACAGCCTCAGTGGGTTATTAGGAAGCTCACTCAAAGCAGCAAAGTGCTTTGTCAATGGTTAAGCATGAAAATGTGGGCCATTAAGATCATTATCTGTGTCCATATATACAGTGAATAAAATTACAGTTCTGAATAAATATGGGAAAACATCTTTTAAAAATCCAAGTTGGATATAAGTTATTAGAAACTAAGAATTCTGTATTCTTTGTTATTTTTGGTCCTTTTGATTTTTTTGAGACAGGGTCTCCCTGTAGCCCAGCTGGCCCGAAACTCACTCTGTAGACTGGGTGGCCTTGAACATCCAGAAGTCCACCTGCCTCTGCCTCCTGAGTGCTGGGATTAAAGATGTGTACCACCACACCCAGTGAATTCTGTTTTTAAATTTTGAAGTATTCCATGAATCTACTTTTATAATTTTAAATGCTGACAATATGAAAATTGTTGAACTAAAAAAAATCTATTTCATTACTTAAAATGTTTGTGTAAACTCAGAGATGTAAACATATTTAGTTCAAACACTTTTTTTAAGCTTTGGTTATTCAAATGTTTAACATGAAGATCTGTTTTTTAATTTTATATTTATTTATAGCTAAGTTATATGCATTCTTACACTTTGTTGCTTGTTTACTACAGAGTTGAAAGTCGAGCCCAGCTATTTACATCTAGTTTATATGAATTCTCTTCCAGACTCTATTTTTATTTATTTATTTATTGATTGATTGATTGATCTATTGATGGTAGTGCTGAAGGTTGAACCAAGAGTCTCGCACATTTAAACAAGCACACTACCACTGAGCCATACCGCCGGCTCCCATGTTTTATTATTTCTAATTAAAAAAATGTTTATTTAGTTTTATGTGTATGAATATATTGCCTGAATACAAGTACATTCATGTGTGTAACACCCAAGGACACCAGAAGAAGGTGTCAGATCCCCTGGAACTGGAGTTATGGATGGTTGTGAGTCGCTTTGTGGGTTGTTGGGAATAGATCAGGGTCTCCGGAAGGGAGCAGTCAGTGCTCCTAACTGCTGACCAGCTCTCCAGCCCCAACTCTCATGCATTATTTTTAAAGAAATTTTTTTTTTTTAAATATTTTTTTTAATTTTTTTTAATTAATTTTATTTATTTCTGTATGTGTATGAATGTACTGTCTGCATGCAAGTTTGTGCACCCGTGTCGTGCAATGCCGCGGAGGTCAGAAGAGGGTCTCGGATTCCCCTGGAACTGGAGTTCTCCTGGAACTGGAGTTTCGGACGGTTCTCGGCCGCCATGTGGGTGCTGGGGATCGAACCCGGGTCCTCTGCAAGAGCGGTCGGCGCTCTTAACCGCTAGGCCATCTCTCCAGCCCTATTTTTAAAGAAATTTTAACCTAAACAGTATTACTCCTGAAACCAGAGTTGATAGGTTAGTAATAGTTCTTCCTAGTGCACATTAAAATAGTTGTAAGTCTACAGAAAATGTAACTAGCCAAATCTGTAAAACTATATGAAATGAGCTTATAAAACACCCATGGTAAACACTGCACCTGGGAAACAATAGTTTACACCTGTCATCTTTTAAGCCTGTTTCAGTATCAAACTTTCTACCACTTTACTTGGTCTTAACCCTGAAATCACCTGGTGAGCTTTTCAGACTCTTCCCACCTGGATGCTCAGTAAAATTAAGAAAAAATTCTGCCCATGGGGCTAGAGCATCAGTGCTGCTTAATGTTCTTTGAGACAATTCCTAGGTGAACTGAGGTAGAGAAACACTAGCCTAGTTCTTGGCTGCTTCTGAGAACTGTCTAGGACTTCCAGGATGGAGGGTGTGCTACCAAGGTGAACCCGGTGGATATGGAGCAAGTGCTGGCATCTCAATCAGCAGAGCATGGCCATCTTGATGAGTGACAGCACTGTGAGCTGAGAGTGACTGATGCCATTCATTCTGCGAACAACAATCAACAACGTGAGCATCACAGATATTTCCAGGATGGTCTGTCAGAGGCCTGGAAAGGTGTAGTGATTTACTAAATGTCACAGAGTAATGAGTACGTGACACAGATAGGATGGGAATCTTCTGAAAGGCAACCCCAATTTAAACCTTTTTTTTTTGTTTTTTTTTTTTGCTTTTTGAGACAAGGTCTCCCTGTAGCCCCAGGTGGCCTGGAACTCACTATGTAGACCAGACTGGCCTTGAACTCACAGAGATTCGCCTGCCTCTGCCTTTAGAGTGCTGGGATTAAAGGTGTGTGCCACCAAGCCTGGCAGCTGCCACACCCAGCATAAACCTTTTTTTTTTTAAGATAGGGTCTTACTATATTGTCCAGGCTGGTCATGAATGCTTGAGCTCCAGAAATCCTCCTGCTTCAGCCTTCTGAGTAGTTAATGGGACTGCACGTGCCTACGTCCATGCTCTCTACTGACGAATACTTTCCTGAGAGTCGTCTACTTAAAACAGTCACCTTTGGGTCTAGGTTCCTGCCTGTCATTTAAACTCCATGATCTCCTCTCTCTGTAGTTTCATTAGGCTTCTTTTCCTACCCCTAACCTTTGCAACGACAGTTCTTTCTGATGACAAAATGAAATCCATAGAGGTGACCTCTCTCTGGTCACCGACTGACCACATATGTGGTCTGGTGGGAGTGCCCTAACTTCTTCTGGATACGGGTTTTCTCCTCTGAGTTGGAAAAACAAACCCATCTTCCTTGTAACCGAGGCACTGGAGGAGAAGCATTCAAAGGGTTGAATCCCTACTGCTCTGGACTAAGAGGGAGCTCACAGCGGAGGGGCAGACAGAAGTCACCTTCCTCCTCTGGGATCCAGTTACACCCAACAGTCTTCAGTCAGAATGAGCACACCTAGGGAATCTCTGAGGCAGGCCTCGGTTTGTAGCCTTCAGCTCCAGGAAGGTGAGAAGCGGTTCAGACCTGCTGTTTTTCTAAAACAGAAATGAAAAGGGCACCCTCCAATCATGCAGCAGATACTGCTTCACAGTTGAATAAGGGGCATGAAATCGGATGTTTTCCAAGCTCAAAATAAAGCAGCGGAAAATCTGCCTCCTTTCTCTTGCTATAAAGAACATCTAAAGGCATAGCATTTAATTTCCGAATAGAGCAATGTTCCTTTTCAAGGGAAATGTTAAGCGGGGATTAGAGACAAGATGGGCTGTAACTCTATCCTCTGCCCTTTCATTGTTAATAGTATTTTTTTTGGCATCTGCCATGCAGAGATGTGGGAAAAACCAAAGTCTATGTAAATGAGAATCGACACACACTGATAAACCAAGCGCCAGACCTGAAGTCTTAATTACACAGGAGTCTAGATGTCAAAATGAATGCGGCTTATTGACGTTCAGAGATTTCACTAGGTATTAAGTTGGACGACCTTCTTCTGGGAGCAGAGAGCAACTTGCAGGTTTCTTGTTACTCAGGACCATGTTCACAAATGCCAAAGGGCTTTGGTCAGGCCTGGACACTATTCTAGGGGGCTGTAGCTTTGAACCCAAAAGCTCAGAAAAGTGTTGGAGTCGCCAACAAGCAACAAGCATATTGCCGCAAGTGAATAAGGGGTCGTAGAAGCTAACATCTCTGTTGCCAACAAGCAACAAGCATATTGCCGCAAGTGAATAAGGGATGGTAGAAGCTAACATCTCTGTTGTATCCCCCTCACCCTATGCCTGCTCCTGCCCATTCACCCAGCATCATTCATTGCGACTAAAACACAGGTATGATCTCAGTTCAGCAACTGATGCTCCCGGGAGAGACCTAAAAGTGTCAGTCGCTGGGGCTGGAGAGATGGCCTAGCGGTTAAGAGCGCCGACCGCTCTTACAGAGGACCCGGGTTCGATCCCCAGCACCCACATGGCGGCTGAGAACCGTCTGAAACTCCAATTCCAGGAGAACTCCAGTTCCAGGGGAATCCGAGACCCTCTTCTGACCTCCGCGGCATTGCACGACACGGGTGCACACACCTGCACGCAGACAGTACATTCATACACATACCGAAATAAATAAAAAAAAATTAAAAATAAATAAATAAATAAATAAAAGTGTCAGTCGCTGCCTCTTAATAAAGCTGAGGCATCTGCAAAGAAATAGTAAACACTGATGTGAATGCTGGGCTTGGGTCACTGACACAAGTTGCTCCTAGCGGGTTAGCATTTCACAGAGGTTTCTGCCCCTGCCTCCTGGCCTAGGCTCCTTTCATTAGAAGATACTACAGACATTGTTCTAATGGGGTACAGGCTGTTTCTAAAGGAGGAGAAGGCTACTTTCAGGCTTGAGCATAATCCAATAGTTCTCAGTGGGAGTTAGGGTTCTTGCCTTGAACTAGAAAAATAGTATACTCTTACCTCCTCCTCTCCCCCCTAATTAAAGTGTCAAGATGGAGCCCCAACACTGATTTGACACATGACATGACGTCCTGCGTAATCGGACATGTTTTATGCTCACATCAAAGCCCCGCCAGGGATAATGGAGCAAGATATTTAGTGTGTGTCTGTTGCAGTCTGACACATAACTCCTTCCAGCTTCATTCACAGGCCCTCGCTCATCGGGAGATTAACTGGTCAGGCTGTTGTGAGAAGGGGCAGAGCAGGCCCTGATAGGACGCCCAAGATGCAGGTAACACCGGAAACTCATCTACCTGCTTGAGGAAGACTCTCCTTACAGCTGCCACTTCTCAACCTCGTCCTCCTGGCAAGCATTTTCATAGCCTCTGATGTGGCACTGGGCCATGTATAACTTCCTGATGACATTATTTTACACCGTTGTGTTTGTATTATTGTTTAACAACTGCATGTGATCATCTTAGCCTGAATGACCCTTAGCACCTGCAAGGCCAGACTGGTTTCCACATGTGTCTGTACTGTGGGACTTCTCACATGATCTGTGAAGGGCCAAGCTACTATTTGCTAGGTTTTGTGTTGTCAATTTTTAAAAAATTGTCTACTGTATCATAAACTCTCAGTTTAGAATATAATGAACATGAAGCATTAGGAGTATCAATTTATATGTCTCAGCAGTGTCAAATTACTATAAATGTGTAAATGTTTACTCTCTATTTTTGAACTTGTCACAGACCAAGAACACACAGGGTGTCAAATAGCACCAGTTGGTAAATGATACTTAGTCCACCTGGGAGTCTCAGAACAGCAGGCAGCATGGGAGAAAACTGGTTGCATAAAGATATTTATGTGTATATGTAACATATGTCATATACATGCATTTATATGATTCGTTCATGTACAATATGGCTATATGTACGTACAAACTAAATTTTTTACTGTATAAGATATAATACTATGGGCTTATAAACTTCCTTGTTTAGATGTTGGTATTTCCCTTATATGCTAAGAAAGCTCATTAGTGAATTGGATCCAAGACCCAGAATATGGAAGAGCATGTGTGGTAAGACAACAGAGCATTGCCCCTTCCTGGGCTCCAGGCTTCCATTCCCCCAAAGTCCCTATGGGAATAGACCTGAGGTTTCCATTCCCCCAAAGTCCCTATGGGAATAGACCTCAGGCTTCCATTCCCCCAAAGTCCCTATGGGAATAGACCTTGGGCTTCCATTCCCCCAAAGTCCCTATGGGAATAGACCTGAGACTTCCATTCCCCTAAAGTCCCTATGGGAATAGACCTCAGGCTTCCATTCCCCTAAAGTCCCTATGGGAATAGACCTGAGGCTTCCATTCCCCCAAAGTCCCTATGGGAATAGACCTCGGGCTTCCATTCCCCCAAAGTCCCTATGGGAATAGACCTTGGGCTTCCATTCCCCCAAAGTCCCTATGGGAATAGACCTCAGGCTTCCATTCCCCCAAAGTCCCCATGGGAATAGACCTGAGGCTTCCGTTTCCCCAAAGTCCCCATGGGAATAGACCTCGGGCTTCCATTCACCCAAAGTCCCTATGGGAATAGACCTCGGGCTTCCATTCCCCCAAAGTCCCTATGGGAATAGACCTCAGGCTTCCGTTCCCCCAAAGTCCCCATGGGAATAGACCTCGGGCTTCTATTCACCCAAAGTCCCTATGGGAATAGACCTGAGGCTTCCATTCCCCCAAAGTCCCTATGGGAATAGACCTCGGGCTTCCATTCCTCCCAAAGTCCCTATGGGAATAGACCTGAGGCTTCCATTCCCCCAAAGTCCCTATGGGAATAGACCTCGGGCTTCCATTCCCCCAAAGTCTCTATGCGGCTGGTCCCCATAGTCTTGTCTTATCCCAGGGACAGTAAAACTCACTAGACTATGTTACTAAGGTCACATACAGATTTAGTGATGGGGATGGAGTTCAAATAGGAAATCATTTGGCTCTCCAACACACACACACACACACACACACACACACACACACAGACACACAGACACACACTCACACTAAACTACATCATTTGAGTTCAGCAGAGCCTCTCCAAAAGGAGAGAGACATGTTCCTACTATAGTCTCCAAGCAAAAGGAGCCATAAAATAATGAAATGGGCTAGACAAGGTAAGTTCCTTGGATGAGCTTCAGGAAAAAAAATCTACTCTTTCCCAAGACAAAGACCCAGAAAGAGATATCCCCTTGCTGGGTATTCATTCCATGGCTATCCTGGACTGAGCTGGAGGATGAGCCCAGGGCACCACAGAGTCAGATCACCAAGAGAACCGGTCAGCAGCAGAGCAGGAAGCCTAGCCTATCCCCAGCTGGAGTCCTGACCACAGGAGATGGTGCAGTATCTTATTTCAACACATTGGGTGGGAACTGCACTATTACTGTTGCCATAGCACCGTACCTCATGCAAGGTCAAAACACTGTAACAGCACGATACAGAACTTCACAAATGAACAAAAGCCAATGCTTGATCCATACTATTGGGCCAGAATTTCAAAGCGATTCTCTCTTAATTCGTGGCAACAATAGACATAACTCAAATAGCTCTTTGAAAGGAAACTTAGGTGCTAGGGAGCTTTTAGATGGAATTAGAAAGAGCTTAGTTTAGAAATTATGAATTAAAAAACAGAAAGCCTAGAGCATATCAGCAAATTCCTACTGACTACATTTAGGGTTTAGCTTAACTTCTGGGGTGCAGGACATCAAGGCCTGTGTGACTGCGGCCTATCAGCTCTGTTTAGGAATTTCCCACCTCCGTTGTGTTTACACAACTTAAAAACTCTCAATTTGGGCTCAGTAAAGCATTTCCTATTGAGACAGCAATGCTCATCTGTATTTATCCCCCAGCATGGAGGCAAAGTTATTTTAATAGTCCATTCTGATAACCGTAAAGCTGATAAATTGTTTCTAAACAACTCAAAACTTTCTCAGGAAATAAAACTGAAAAGAAGAGGCTTTTGCCCACCATCTAAGACAGTCTTGTCTATTTCGAGATTAATGCTAAGGTGTGGGTTTTTTTTTTTTTTCTTTCAGCTAAGCCCTCATCCCTTCTGCCCTTGACAGCTTAATTTCCTGTCCTCTTTGGGAGACAGACGGATGAATATTTAGTGTAGAACATGATTGTGATTAGGCTTCCAAATGTATCTTCATCTGGATTCCAGCTGGTACAGCATCGCAACCACTCCACTCCCCTGTGGAACCGTCGTATTGATGGAGTACGCTGTGCAGAGTGGCACTGGATTAAAAATCTCCAAGGACTCTCCAATCTTCCAGCCTCAATCAGTCATCCCTAATGAAGGGGGAGGGGAGTCTTGTACATACATATCATGACCTGAAGAATCCCACCAACAGACATTGGGCTGCTGTTGATTAACCTGAAAGAGTTGAAATCCTTCCTCTAGCCAGCTCCTGTATCTCCATCTCCCCATCTCTGCAAAGAATGATGGCTGTGTTCCTGCCAAACTGGTAAACCTGAGCAAGTGGTTACACTGTCAATACATGAAGAGTTACACTGTCAATACATGAAGGAGGTTGTAAAAATGTTCAGCAGCCCAGCACTTCTTTATTGGGCTCATATTCCATTTGTGTCACTCTTCTCTGTGACCCTGTATTACATGCCCAAACTCTCATAAGTTACAGGAGTACAGCATCGTTTTCCTAATTGATTCTGCACATATGAGATAGATAGCCACCTGCTATTTTCCAGCATCTTTTCTTTTCTTTTTTCTTTTCTTTTCTTTTTTTTTTTTTTTGTTCTTTTCGAGACAGGTTCTCCCTATAGCCCCAGCTGTCCTGGAAATCGCTCTGTAGACCAGGCTGGCCTTGAACTCACAAAGATCTGCCTGCCTCTGCCTCCCAAGTGCTAGGATTAAAGGTGTGCGCCACCACGCCCAGCAGCATCTTTTCTTTTGAGAAAAGGCCTTGCCTAATTTTCAAAGCTCCTTCATTAATTTGCTCATTTTTTGTATTCAACAAACATTTACTGTGTTCTTAGGCAGCGTGCTGAATACTGGGTACACATTTTCAAATAAGATAAACAAAGTCCTTGTTCTAATGGATCTAAGTGTGTGTGTGTGTGTGGGGGGGGTGTCTCAGACATGTAGAGAGGTAATCACAGAGTGTTGTCACTGCCCATGGCCAAGTACCAGATACCATGGGGCTTACACAAGTCACTTACCACAACTCAGGGGAAGGAACACGAAGGGTTTTCATAGCTTTCTTGTTGTCCATTTCGCCTACAGTTACCTCAGCACTTAGACTAAATCTTCCAACACAGACGAGTCATTTATTCCTTTCCGCCCTCTTTTTCCCTTTCCTTTTCCCTTTCCCTCTCTTCCCTCTTCCTTCCCTCTCTCCCTCCCTCCCTTCTCTAATAGCACATTTTCTTTTTTTTCTCCTTTATTTTTTAAGGGATTCTACAATATAATAGCACAGTTGTTTTCAGATAACATTGACATTACTCAGTTTGCCATACAATTAGGTAATTGGCGTTTTTTTTGAAGTGAGCCAAATTATTAAGCATAAGCAATGAATGGAAGTAACATTCATGTAAAACCAATTTGCAAGTATCTATGTCCAAATTTTGAACAACCCAAGGTTCCCATAGTCCAGTTGGAGAAGCTTGTATGCACAAGCATGTTGATCAAATAGGAGTCCAGTCTATATTGCTGTAGTCTCATGATTCACCCCAATCTGTCCAGAGCCCTTACATTCTACCATGCCTCCTCTTCTTCAAGTTGTTCCCTAGGCTTTGGGAAAGGGGCACAAGTGGGTGAGAAGCAAAACAGTCTATTTTTTTCCTGGAGATGTCATTTTGGACTCTAGTCTGTTCAGGTTGTTCCCCTTCATGGGTTGACAGCTTATCCAGGGATACCTTTTTAATCCTACTAACAAAGCACAAGCAATTAGATGTACAGGCATTCAAGCAGTACTAATTATTATGGCAAGCTAAGCTGTGAGCAATAGAACACAGAGGCTGGATGGTATGCTAATTCACAAACTGTGGTTTCTTTTATAAAGGGTGACAAGTTCTATGTGGTGGCTTATAACATTCCTAACCCTAGAGGACATAAGCTTGTGGCATAGCTCGTGAATTATTCCCAAGGAGAGAGCTAATAGCCAATTAGATTTTGGAGATATATAGACACAGGCTGCCATAGCTGTTGCACAGTATCTCCAGGCAGTTGAGGTGTTAGCTGATACTGATGGAGGAGGGGGAAATCCACAGAAGGCTGACCCATCTGAACATTAAAGAAAGGAGGAACCCCAGACTGCCTGAGTCACAGACCACTGAGCATCTCTCTGAATACTATTGGGGTTACTGTTTATAATGGCCCTAATGAAGTTTACCTTCCAGATGTTGAGAAACCTTCCTACCTCTCGCCTTTTTATAGGAAAAAAAAAAAACATGATGGTAATGAGTCTTCCCTAACTGAAACTAGAGCCAACTGTTATAGTGGTAATTTTCTTATAAAACAGGTATAACTACCTTTTTAAATTGACTGAAGACATAGGAATCTGTGAAGGATAATTCTCTATCTAGAGCCAAATTAATATAAAGTCTTTATAGCTGTGTAATTAAGCAAAATATATTTAATACAGGAAGCTCTGATATCAGCAAGGATTATTCCGCCTAGGAGATGTTGGCTAGGGGATCCAAGCCCCCCAAAATTATAAAGGCCTTTTGCCTGTAAGTGGGATATATGTAAGGAGAAAGGTGGTAAGTCCCTGTTGTTGAAGACCTGGTATAAGCATGAAAAAATGTTTTGAGACATCACTTGCTAATGACAACTGGCCTCTGAAATGCCAGAGAGCATTATCAAAGGCCACTAAAACAATAGCAAAATATTGGTCTCCTTGAGACAAACAAGGATATATTACTTTTCTGTTGCTGTGATAAAACACTATGACCAAGGCAACTTATAGAAGGAAGAATCAATTGGGCTCACAGTTCCAGAGGGATGAGAATCCATGGTGGTGGGAATGGTGTGGCTTGAGGCGAGAGCAGAAAGCTGAGCGCTTGCATCTATGAGCAGGCACAGGAAGCAGAGAAAGACTGGAAGTGAGCAGGCTAGGTATTCTCAGAGCCTGCCCCCAGTGACAGGCTTCCTCCAGCATAGCCACAGCTTCTTCTGAAGATTCCATGACCTGGGGCTGGAGAGATGGCCTAGCAGTTAAGAGCGCCGACCGCTCTTGCAGGGGACCCGGGTTCGATCCCCAGCACCCACATGGCGGCCGAGAACTGTCTGAAACTCCAATTCCAGGAGAACTCCAGTTCCAGGGGAATCCGAGACCCTCTTCTGACCTCCGCGGCATTGCATGTCACGGGTGCACAAACTTGCATGCAGACAACACATTCATACACATACGGAAATAAATAAAATTAAAAAAAAAAAAAAAGATTCCATGACCCTCCTCAACAGCACCACCAAGTGTCAAATACTTGGAGCCTAGAGGGAATAGCTCATTCAAACTACTACAAGATATTTGTAAGACACTCTTCAGTTACTTCACTTATGATGCAATGTTGGGAAAGAAAGGCAGGCTTAAGTCAACTTTCTGGATTTTTTGTTTTGTTTTGGTATTTTTCTTTTTTTTTAATTTTTTTTTAATTTATTTTTTATGTGTATGAGTGTACTGTCTGCATGTAGGTTGGTGCACCCATGCCGTGCAATGCCGTGGAGGTCAGAGGAGGGCGTCGGGTTCCCCTGGAACTGGAGTTGAAAACGGTTCTCAACCACCATGTGGGTGCTGGGGATTGAACCCGGGTCCTCTGCAAGAGCAGTCGGCGCTCTTAACCACTAGGCCATCTCTCCAGCCCCTGGTATTGTTCTTCAATAATTACAAATGACAGGGATTTAGAGAGCAGATTCAAACTGTGTGGGTGAGGATACTAGGGACATGCTCCTAAAGACAAGGAGGCTGAGTTTCCAGGCTCACAATGAAGTTGGTACCTTCCAGTTCCCTAAGATGAAAGAGACCCTTGCCTCTAACAACCAGACTCAAATATATGTAGCCTTTTAAGAGGCCAAATGAATGGCAGAGAACCCAAGACCTTTTCCTGGTGATAAAGAGGTAGGCGGTGGATAAGCTACTAGTCTCAACTATTCAAGTAAAATCTTGTGGCTCAAAAGAAGGGAACTGCTCAGGAGTGACACTTGTGTCCCCTGCTGGCCCTCCCGGTTCAATGATAGTGTGTGCATTGTTGGTACAGGAGGCATATAAATGGAAGGCGTTTACACAGTGCAAGGAAAAGGGAAGGTGGGAAAGAAGACTTGTTAGCAATGTGAGATTGTCTTTCTGGCTCACAAGGGTCTACTAGAGAATTGTCAAATTTCCAGGAATCACTTCAAGAATGTCACCAAAGGCAGAAGGGAGCTCTGCAATTCCTTCTTCACACGGAAACACTTAAAACAAATCACCCTGAATGTTTTTTCTTAAAGTCCTGAGAAAATAGAAGCTGAACAGTAGCCCAGAGCATTATGAACCCATGAAAATTTAATTGAATCCTCAAAGTCAGCACTAGTAAGTGCTGTTCTACATAACAAAAAGTTCTCCATTGCATTATTAAAAGCACTGCTTTGTACCAACCAATTAATTTCAAAGGCTCTACTCTTTGCATTAGAAGTTATCAAAGACAGATGTGCTAAAAGGATCCTCTCTATCAAATCTGGTACCCATCTGCTCTGCCAGGGTTATAATTGAGATTCTTATTATGGGTGGAGGACTTTCCCTTTCATTTTAACCTAAACGCTTTGTGAGATTTCAGTTAAATACCCAAAGGAGGAAAAGATTAGTAAAATCAGCCATTATTTTCCCTAAGAGTCAGTACCTCCTTCAACTCTGAGACTCAAAGCTTCCCAGGGGAGTTTGTTGTTGCTGTTGTTGCTGCTGCTGCTTACTGTTTGTTAGGGTCATTTGTAAACCAAAAAAAGCAAACAGGCATGCTTCATGCAGAGGCAGAAGATGGCTAGGATTCCAAACAAGTGTACCCCATCCCTACCTGAAGAATTATTGGCAATCAATGACTACTGGGAGGGAAGAGTCAGCCTTGTTTAGGGTGAGACTCCTGGTAGGTTGACCAGGCTCCAATGATGTACCTACAGTGAAGGGCATTTGGGCACACAAATTTGGCTCTATGGTCCTTAAAACACACACACACACACACACACACACACACGTGTGCACACGCACGCTTGGTAGGATCTAAACACAATCAAAGTATATTACATAAAGTTTGCAAAATTTCTATAAAATGCAAAAAATAAAAAAAGAACCTACCCTAAAACTTCAAATTTAAATTCCCTGTTTATTTGATTTGTAGTATGTTTTGGCTTACATAATTCTATCAATAATAAGGTTACAAGTAGTTTCTAAAAAAAAAAAAAAAAAGATACTCTGGGGAGGGACCCAAGAATGCACAGGGGCAGGATTGATGGTTATTTGGGTTTGCCAAGGAGGAAGCTTCAAGCACTTCCTTGGGGAAAACATGACATCTTTTGATTAAAAAAAAAAAAAAAAAAGAAAAAGAAAGAAAATCCTCCACCTCAGTTGATATGTGTATGTATGTTTATTAGGCATGTATGCGGTATGTATATATATGTATAAATATTTGATGTATTTGTATATATATATATATATATATATATATATATATTGAAGCAATACAAGTTGGAGAAAAAATGGAATTTCCATGTTAAAGCATCACTGTATTTTAATGCTTTTTATTGGTATCACAAGTTTAACTTATGTTACTTTGATGCTATGTGTACTCTAAAGTTCAACTTAAAATAAAATTTAAAAAAGACCTAAAAAAAGAAAAAAAAAAAAAGATATTCTGTCATTCAAAAATGCACTAAAGAAATGAGATAAAATGAAGTGACTGGTTTGTTTACAAAAGAGGATTCATCATGGGGTTCCTGGAAAACCAGCTCCCCAATCCAGTTAACATGTTTAATTATCCACAAAATGAAAATAAAAGAGTGCTTAACTTGCAATGTATTGTAAAGAATGATACATTAATTGTGTCACTATTAATGGCTTCCCTCTACTGGATACCTTCCATTACTGTAACTGTCCTCACGCTCAGAGTTTACCGAAGTCCCCTGAAGCCTACCTGGCTGTGCTGGATAGCTTTAGTGTCCACTTGACACACCTGGGTTGAGGGAGCCTTGGGGAATGGCTCCATTGGATTGGCCTATGGCCACATCTGTGGAGTACTGTCTTGATGGTTGAGCAGTGTGGGAAGGCCCAGCCCACAATGAGTGGTGCCATCCTGGGCAGGTTGTGTACTGTATAAGAAGGCGGGCTGGGCATGGGCCAGGGGAACAAGCCAGTGAACAGCATTCCTCCATGGCCTGTGCTTCAGCTCTTGCCTCCAGGTTCCTGCCCTGAGTTCCTGCCTTGGGCTTCCTGAGTGATGAACTGTGACCCAGGAGATGTAAGCTGAATAAACCCTTTCCTCCCCAAGTTGGTGTTGGTCAGAGCGTTTTGTCACAGCAATGGAAGATAAACTAGAACAGAAATTGGTACCAGAGAGTGAGCTGTTGGCTGTGAAGAATCTGACCATGTGGATGTTTGGAGAAATGTGGAAGACTTTGGGAACTTAGGGCTAGAAAAGCTGTTGACTACTGTAAGCAGAGCTTAAGGGGCCATTGTAGTAGAAGCCTGGAAGAAAGCATTGCTGCAAAAACTGTAGCTCCAGAGGAAAATAAAGACTTAGGCAGCAACTGGGATATTTTGATAAAGAGTCTGGCAGCAGTTTGCCCACAGCCCAAATGCTTGTCTGATGCTAAGTTGAAAAGCAACGGACTAATGTGTTTGGCAGCAGATATTTCAAGACAGCCGAATGTAGAAATGGTAGCGTGGTTATTAATGGTGAATACTGTATAGATCTACAGTGAAGAAGAGCAGATGGGGCAGAAAGAAATGCAGAATGTACAGTTTGGATCTGAAAACTGCACTAGGAAGATTAAAGGTGGGGCCCAGGCATGTGAAGAAAAGTCTCCCTTTGATAAGGAGACTAAAGTGATTAAGGAGGGGCCTAGCTATTTACAAGTAAACAATGGAAAAAGTGAGATTAAAGTGATTAAGGGGAGGCCTCAAGTAAACAAACTGTTCCTTCAGGGCAAGACCACACCCAGCTAATCCTCCAACTTTTGAAAGGAAAATACTGAAAGGATTTTCTGCTCCAAAAAGTCCAGGGCAGAGAAAAGTTGCAAATGTGGTTGAAATAGCCCAGGGTCCATCTCAAACTTGCAGCCAAACTCGGCAGTTTCATTCACGTGATGCTGGCTTTAGAGGCATGAAGTTTGCAAGAGTGAAGGGGTCATCAGTTCTTCCTCCACGGTTTCAGAGAGCCACAGAGGCCAGGCAGAGTGCAGCAGGAGTGTTCCTGAATAAAGAAGGCCCTGATAGGCCATTTCATAAAGCTATGAATGTGAAGCCTGGTTGGCAGCAGATACCCCAAGAAGACATTCGACATTCGAGATGCCAGAGCTGTGATATTTGCCAAGGAGAGCTGCATACAGGGAGTGGTACCAGCCTAAGGAAGAGATTCATGTTGCACTCAATCCTGGAAGAGCTGAGTCTTCTAAACCCTTTGGAAATAAATTCCCAGAAGTCACATATGGAACTACTGGACTTGGTGTTTGCCCTGCTGGTTTTTGGTCTTGTTTTGGTCCAATATTTCCTCACTATGTCTCTATTCCTCCCTTTTGGAATGGGAATGTGTATTCAGTTCCACTGTATGTTGGGAGTATGTAATTTACCTTTTGAATTTACAGGAGCTTACAGTAAAGAGATAAGCCTGGGTCTCAGAAGAGACTTTGGACTGTATACTTTTGAATAGAATTGAGACTGGTAAAGACTATGGGACTTTTAAGGTTGAACTAAATGCATTTTGCATTTTATATGGTCATGAGCCTATGGGGGACAGGGAGTGGAATGTGGTGGTTTGAATGAGAGTGTCCCCCATAGGCTTTAAGTATTCAGATATTTTGTCCCCAGTTGGTAGCACTGTTCTTGGAGGTCTTAGAACGTGTGGCCATGCTGGAGTAAGTACATCATTGGGGGCAGGCTTAGTGAGTTTAACAAGCCTTGCAGTCTCCAGCCTCTCCCTCTCTGCTTCCTGTGCTCATTGTGAGATGGGACCCTCAGCTTGCTGCTCCAGCCCCGGCCACCATGCTTCCCGCCACAATGGACTTTGATTCCCTGGAACTGTCAATCGTAAGCTCAAATAAACTCTTCCTTTTATAAGTTCCTTTGCTCATGGTGGTTTCATCACAGCAACAGAAAAGTAACTAATACACTGGCAGAACCTCATTTTATGCCAGGCAGAACCTCATTTTATGCCAGGCAAAACCTGTCTTGCCTAAGTTCCACCACTTAGCACCAAATAACAGTTCAAAGGCATGGTCTAGTTGGCTTTGTACCCCCTTTTCTTGTTAGAAACCAGACTGTCATACTTACAACCTCATTTGTTCAGACTGGTTAATATGCACAGAAGTGTCAATTTTCTAGAAAAATTTCAATTACAAAATGTCTACAGGTCATCCACAAACTGTACACAAGGAGTTGGTGATTTTGCTGTTTGCTGGGGATCCTTCAGGACTTAATTTAGTGGTAAGAACAGTCATAAGTTCAAGGCCAGCCTGGTCTACAGAGTGAGTTCCAGGACAGCTGGGGCTACAGGGAGACCCTGTCTCAAAAAGACCAAAAAATAAAAATAAATAAATAAATAAATAAATAAAAGAATAGTCATAAGGCAGGACCTCTGTGTATAAAGGAAATTAATGAACGTACTTGTCCCTTTAAATTAGTTAAGTATAACTTGATAATGTGCCTTTCAAATTCTCTGAGGACATTCTACATGAGCATAAGTTGAAGGATCACTATGGAAGCCTCTGTGTGATTGCCTTCTGAGGTGGTTTGAAAGAGTGTCCCCTGTGGGCTCCAAGTATTTGGACATGTGGTCCCTAGTTCAAGGTGCTGTTTAGAGAGGGTCATGGATCCTTTAAGGGGCATGGCCATGCTGGAGGAAGCACATCACTGGGGGCAGACTTTGAGAGTTCTTTTTTTTTTAATAAATTTTTTAAATTTTATTTATTTCTGTATGTGTATGAATGTACTGTCTGCATGCAAGTTTGTGCACCCGTGTCGTGCAATGCCGTGGAGGTCAGAAGAGGGTGTCGGATTCCCCTGGAACTGGAGTTCTCCTGGAACTAGAGTTTCAGATGGTTCTCGGCCGCCATGTGGGTGCTGGGGATCAAACCCAGGTCCTCTGTAAGAGCGGTTGGCGCTCTTAACTGCTAGGCCATCTCTCCAGCCCCAACTTTGAGAGTTCTTAAGCCTTCCAGGATTTCTAGTCTCTTTCTGCTCCCTGTGCCTGCTTGAAGATGTGAGCTCTTGGCTTTATGCCCTGGACACCGCTGCTGCCTTGCTTCCCCTGTCACAATGGACCCTTGCCAAATGGAACCATAAGCCAAATCAACTCTCTTACTGTAAGTTCTTTTGGTCATGTTGTTTTATCATAGCAACAGAGGAGTAACTAATAACATCTTCTAATTTCAAATGAGACGTCTTTGTATAGTTCATTAACTTCTTGGTTTAGAAGTAAAGTGAATCAAGAGACTACAGAGGAAAGCAATGAGTTTCTTCCCTCTTTACTCTAGTTGTCTGGGCAGGCAGAGTAGCTGTTGTGAGAGGGGTGTTACCCAAGCCCTAGCAAATTAAAGTGTTATTAGTCTACGCAGCAGCAAGGAGCATCTGGATGGGGAGGATGGAGATGGAACAAATCCTAGCCAAGGCAACCTTAAGAATGATGTAATCACCATAGGTAATATGCTTTCAAAAAACACTTCTTCTTTTTCATTCCTACAAAAAAAATCTAGATCCTATATCAAGTTAACCTATCCTGTCTGAGGAAAATGAGGGGAAAGCCTAGCATGATTAAATCAATGACAGATGTGAACATGTATGTACTTCTTCATATTCACTAGGACTCCTATGCTCAACACTGAAAAGACAATAACAAGTGTTGACAAGCACGTGGAGAAACTGGAACCCTCACACATTGCTGGTTTGATTGTCGATGTTGAAGACACCGTGGAGAACAGTGTGGCAGTTCCTCAGAAAGTTAAGCAAAGAATTTCCTGGGACCCAGTAAACTCACTCCTAGGTGTATGTTCAAGAAAACAAAAAAAAAATACTCCCACAAAAAAGCTGTATATAAATGTTCAAAGCAACATTATTCATAATAATCAAAGGGGGTGAACAACCTGAATGTATCTCAATGGAAAAATGAAAGTAAAATGTGGTATAGAGAAAAGCAAGGAATTAAATACTGATGCACACCACAGCACAGATGACCTTGATAACTGCTCACTTAGTCAGGCCCCAGAGGTTAGAAATTACACAGTCCCATTTATATGAAAGGCTCAAAGGCTCAACAAGTAGGTTTATCGTTGCTAGGGGCTAGGGAGAGAGGACTGGGGGACTGCTAATGGGGAGCAGGTTACTTTGGGAGCAATAGAAATGCTCTGGAATTAGATGGTGGTGATTGCTATACAACACAGTGAACATGGCAAAAAGCACTGAATTCTGCATGTTCTTTAATGTGGTGGTGAATTCAGTGTTGTTTGGGTTGTATCACAAGAGAAAAATGAAGACAAAAAAGAAAGCAAGAGAAATGACAAGGATTTTTCTGGAACGAGAGCAGCCCCAAAGAAGCATGCTCTCCCAATGCCAGCTCCCCAGGACCCAGGGCACAGACAGTGCTCATAGCTATAATTTTGTATCATCCACAATTAGCCCACTCCTGCCCCAGCTTAGCTCTGGAGAAGCTGCCTCTGTCCTCCACAGGGTGGGGAGACCCTCCTCCTCTGTGCACAAGCTTCTCAGGGGCAAGCCAGTCTCAGAGTCATGGGTCATGCTGAAGTTTTTGTTGGTTCCCTAACTAGTCTCCTCCTGGATTGTTGTTCTATTGGTCTGAAACCATTGTAGCTGGGCAGGTAAATGAGAGGACTTGAAGAAAAGCACAATATGAACATGGTGTATGCTGCTTACAGAAACTTCAAACACTCGACAGCAGTGGGTGATAACAATTCAAGGGTGGTTTTTTTGTATCAGTTGTGACAGCTACAGAGAATGTCAATATGTCCATGTATTTTATATATATATATATATANTATTTTTTTTTTTTTTTCTTTTTGATTTTTTTTGAGACAAGGGTTTCTGCCCCCTGTAGCCCCACCAGCTGCCCCGAAAAAACTCACCTCACGGTAGAACTGGGGTGCTTTAGAACCAAAGAGCATCCAGAATCCAAACCTTGCCCCCTTCTGCCATCCTGAAGTAATGCGTAGGGAATTAAAGATGTTGTACCCACCACAAGAAAAACCCCAAGTGAATTCCCTGGTGTTTTTTAATTTTTGAAGTATTCCAGTGAATCTACGTTTTTTATAATTTTAAATGCGTGACAGAATATGGGAAAAGATTGTTTGAACTCAAAAAAAATATATTTCATTACTTAAAATGTTTGTGTTGTGTAAACGTCAGAGATGATAACATATTTAGTTTCAAAGCACTTTTTTTTTTTTTTTTCTTTCTCTTTATTTAGTCTATTTTCCTTTTGATCTGTTTTTTTTTAATTTTAATAATGTTATTTAATAAGCTAAGTATATGCAGTTCTTACCCTTTGTTTTCTTGTTACCTACAGAGTATTGAAGAGTCGAGCGCCAGCTATGTACATCTAGTTTTATATGAATCGCCCTTCCCTCATTTCCATCCAGACTCTATTGTTTATTTTATTGAATTTTATTGATGTGATTGATGCATCGATGATGGTAGTGCTGAAGGTTGAACCAAGAGTCTCGCACATTTAAACAAGCACACTACCACTGAGGCCATAAACCGCCCGGCTATCCCATGTTTTATTGAATTTTCCCCTAAAAATTCAAAAAATGTATTATTTAAGTTTTTCTGGTGGATGACATATATTATGCCTGAAATACACAGTAAATTCATTGTGTGTAGACAAGAACCCAGACACAAGAAAGGTGTCAGAAACATTCCCCTGGAAAACATGGAGGTATGGATGGTTGTGAGTCGCTTTGTGGGTTGTTGGGAATAGATCAGGGTCTCCGGAAGGGAGCAGTCAGTGCTCCTAAAAACTGCTGACCACTATCCAACCACCAACTCTCAGAGCATTATTTTACAAAGAAAGAAATGTTTTTTTTTTTTTTTAAATATTTTATTTTTTTAAATTTTTTTTGAAAATGTAATTTTTTATTTATTTCTGTTATTTTTTTTTTTTTTTTTTTTTTGCATGTAGGTTTGTGTACCTTTGTTGTGCAATGTCGCGGAGGGCAGAAAGAGGGTCTCCCCCTCGGATTCCCCTTGGAACTGAAGATGCCCCTGGAACGTGGAGTTTCGGACGGTTTCTCAGGGCCGCCATGTGGGTGCTGGGGATCGACCCGGGGTCTTCTGCAAAGAAAGCGGTCGGCGCTCCTTAAAAACCGACTAGGCCATCTCATCTCCCAGCCCCCTATTGTTTTTAAAGAAATTTTAACCTAAACAGTATTACTCCTGAAACCAGAGTTGATAGGTTAGTAATAGTTCTTCCTAGTGCACATTAAAATAGTTGTAAGTCTACAGAAAATGTAACTAGCCAAATCTGTAAAACTATATGAAATGAGCTTATAAAACACCCATGGTAAACACTGCACCTGGGAAACAATAGTTTACACCTGTCATCTTTTAAGCCTGTTTCAGTATCAAACTTTCTACCACTGTACCTGGTCCCTTAAACCCGAAAATCACCTGGTGAGCTGTTCAACACTCCTTCCTCCCCACCTGGATTGCTCCAGATTAAAATTAAGGAAAAAAAAAGTCTGCCCGCATGCGGGCGAGAGCATCAGTTGCTGCTTAATGTGCTTTGAGACATTTCCTAGTGTAACTGAGTAAGAGAAACACTAGCCTAGTTCTTGGCTGCTTCTGAGAACTGTCTAGGACTTCCAGGATGGAGGGTGTGCTACCAAGGTGAACCCGGTGGATATGGAGCAAGTGCTGGCATCTCAATCAGCAGAGCATGGCCATCTTGATGAGTGACAGCACTGTGAGCTGAGAGTGACTGATGCCATTCATTCTGCGAACAACAATCAACAACGTGAGCATCACAGATATTTCCAGGATGGTCTGTCAGAGGCCTGGAAAGGTGTAGTGATTTTACGAAATGGTCCCACAGAGTAATGAAATCGTTTGACCATAATAGGATGGAATGCTTCTGAAAGGCAAACCCAAATTTAAACCTTTTTGTTTTTTTTTTGTATTTTATTTTTGTTTGTTTTTTTTTTTTTTTTTTTTTTTTTTTTTTTTTTAGCCCCAGGTGGCCTGGACTCACTATGTAGACCAGACTGGACCTGAACTCACAGATATTCGCCTGGCCTCTGCCTTTAGAGTGCTGGATTAGGTGGGTGTGCACCAGAAGCCCTGGCAAGACGGGCCACCACCATCATAAACCTTTTTTTTTTAAACGATAAGGTCCCTATACCTAATTGTCCCAGGCCCGGGTCAGGATGCCTGAAGCTCCTCGCAGAAAATCCGTCCCTGCGTTCAGCGCGTCTGAGTAAGTTAATGGGCCTGGCACGTGCTTAACGTCCATTGGCGTCCTCATACTTTTCATACACTGAACGAATACTTTTCGCTGATAGTCGCTCTTACAGGCACCTTTGGGTTCTAGGTGTCCTGCCTGTCCCATTTTAAACTCCATGATCTCCTCTCTCTGTAGTTTTCATGTAGGCTTCTTTTTTCTATTTTTTCCGCTACCCCTAAAACATTTTGCACGACAGTTCCTTGTTTCTGATGACCAAAAGGAAAATCCATTAGAGGTGAACCTCTCTTGGTCCACCGACTGACCACTATGTGGTCCTAGGTGGAGAGTATGGCCGAAACTTCCTTTCTGGATAAACGGGTTTGCTGCTCCTCGGATTGGAAAAACAAACACCCATCTTCCCGGTAAACCGAGCAACATGGATGAGGAAAGCATTGTAGTCAAAGGGTTTGAATCCTACTACTTGACTTACTAATCCCTACTATACATAGAAAAAAAAACTATTACGCTCTGGACTAAGAGGGAGCTCACAGCGGAGGGGCAGACAGAAGTCACCTTCCTCCTCTGGGATCCACAGTTACCACCCAACCATCTTTCGGTGTCAGGTCCAGGAAGGAAGCCGACAAGAATACCTAGGGAATCTCTGAGGCAGGCCTCGGTTTGTAGCCTTCAGCTCCAGGAAGGTGAGAAGCGGTTCAGACCTGCTGTTTTTTTGTTTCTAAAAAACAGAATGAAAAGGGCCCCTCAACATCATGCATCAGATACTGCTTTCACAGTTGAAATAAGGAGGCATGAAAGACGGATGTTTTTTCCAAGCTCAAAATAAACAGCGGGAAAATTGCCCTCCTTTCGGTTCTCTTGGCTGATAAAGGAACATCTAAAGGCATAATCATTTAATTTCCCGATAGAGCAAATGTGTTTCCTTTTTCAAAAGCGGAAAATGGTTTAAGCGGGGATTAAGAGAACAAGAGGGGCTGTAAACTCTAATCCCTCTGCCCCTTCCGTTGTTAATTAGTTTTTTTTGTTTTTGGGCATCTCGTGTCCCCTGCCATGCAGAGATGTTGGGGAAAAACGCAAAGTCCTATGTAGAAGGAGAATCGAACAAAACAAAACACACTGATAAACCAGCGCCCAGACCGAAGTTCTATAATTACACGGAGTCTAGAATGTCAAAGATGAAATTGGCGGCTTAATGAAACGTTTCAGAAAGATTTCTCACTAGGGTATTAAGGTTAGGACCACCTTCCTCTTGGAAGCAGAGAGCACCTGACAGGTTTGCTTTGTTACTCCAGACCATGTTCACAAATGCAAAGGCCCTTTGGTCAGGCCTGGACACTATTCTAGGGGGCTGTAGCTTTGAACCCAAAAGCTCAGAAAAGTGTTGGAGTCGGCGCAACCAAACCAAAGCAAGCCAAATATTTGGGCCGCAAAGTGTGAAATAAGGGGTCCGTAGAAGCCTAACATCTCTGGTGTTGCCAACGAAAGCAACAAGCCATATTGCCGCAAGTGGAAATAAAAGGTATTGGTATAAGGGCTAACATCGCATCTAGTTTTGGTATCCCGCCCTCACCCTATTGTGGCCTGCTCCCTGCCCCATTTCCACCCAGCATCATTCATATGCGACTTAAAACACAGAGTATGATCCAGTGTGTCAGCAACTGAATGCTTCCCGGGAGAGACATAAAAAGTTGTCCAGTCCCCGCTGGGGGGGCTGGAGAGATGCCCTAACAGCTGTTTTTAAAGAGCGCCGAACCCGCTCTTTAACAGAGGACCCGGGTTCGATTCCACCCCCCCCCAGCCACCCCACGAATAATGGCGCTGAGAACCGTCTGAAACGTGCCAATTCCAGGAGAACTCCCAGCTCCAGGGAAATCCGAAACCCTATTCTGAACTCCGCGCCAATGGCACGACACGGTTGCACACACCTGCACGCAGAAAGTAAATTAATACACATACCGAAATAAAATAAAAAAAAATTAAAAATAAATATAAATAATAAAAGTGTCAGCGCCTGCCTCTTAATAACTGAGCATCCTTGCAAAGAATAGTACACCCCTGATGTGAATGCTGGGGCTTGGGTCACGTGACACAAGTGCTCCTATCGGGTTTAAGCATTTCAACAGAGGTTTTCTGCCCCCCACCTGCCTCCCTGGCCTAAGGGCTCCCTTTTCATTAGAAATACTACAGACATTGTTTCTACAGTGGGGGTAGCAGGCCCTGTTTTCTCAAGTGAGGAGAAGAGCCCTTCTTCAAGGCGTTGAGCAAATCCAATAGTTCTACAGTGGAAGTTATGGTTCTTGCCTGGACTAGAAAAAATAGTAAATACTCTTGACCTCCTCCTCCGCGGTCCCCCCCCCTAATTAAAGTTGTCAAGATGGAGCCGCCAAACACCTGATTTGACACATGAACATGACGTCCCCTGCTTAATCGAGAACATGTTTTTATTGCATCACATCAAGCCCGCCAGGGATAATGGAGCAAGATATTTTAGGGTGTGTCTGTTTGGCAGTCTGACACATAACTGCCTTCCCAGCTTCATTCACAGAGAGCCCCTCCGCCATCTGGAGATTTAAACTGGTCAGGCCATGGTTTTGTGAGAAGGGGCAGAGCAGGCCCTGATAGGACGCCCAAGATGCAGGTAACACCGGAAACTCATCTACCTGCTTGAGGAAGACTCTCCTTACAGCTGCCACTTCTCAACCTCGTCCTCCTGGCAAGCATTTTCATAGCCTCTGATGTGGCAACTGGGCCAGATTAATAACTTTCCCTATGACATTATTTTACAACACGTGTGTTTGTTAATCTGTTTTTAACAACTGCTGTGATCATCTTACCTGAAGGACCCTTAGCACCTTGGCAAGGCCAGAACTGGTTTCCACATGTTGGTCTGTACTGTTGGGAAACTTCCACATGACCGGGAAGGGCCAAGCATACGATTTGCTAGATTTTTGTTGTCAATTTTTAAAAAAATTGTCTACTGTATCATAAACTCTCAGTTTTAGAATTATAATGAACCATGGAAGCATAGGAGAACATTATATTCTCAGCAGTGTCAAATTAACTATAGAATGTTGTAAATGTTTACTCTCTATTTTTGAACTTGTCACAGACCAAGAACACACAGGGTGTCAAATAGCACCAGTTGGTAAATGATACTTAGTCCACCTGGGAGTCTCAGAACAGCAGGCAGCATGGGAGAAAACTGGTTGCATAAAGATATTTATGTGTATATGTAACATATGTCAATATAACATGCATTTATATGATTCGTTCATGTACAATATGGCTATATGTACGTACAAACTAAATTATTTTAACTGTATAAGTATAATCTAAATGGGCTTATAAACTTCCTTGTTTAGATGTTGGTATTTCCCTTATATGCTAAGAAAGCTCATTAGTGAATTGGATCCAAGACCCAGAATATGGAAGAGCATGTGTGGTAAGACAACAGAGCATTGCCCCTTCCTGGGCTCCAGGCTTCCATTCCCCCAAAGTCCCTATGGGAATAGACCTGAAGGTTTTTCCATTCCCCCAAAGTCCCTATGGGAATAGACCTCAGGCTTCCATTCCCCCAAAGTCCCTATGGGAATAGACCTGGGCTTCCATTCCCCCAAAGTCCCTATGGGAATAGACCTGAGACTTCCCATTCCCCTAAAGTCCCTATGGGAATAGACCTGCAGGCTTCCATTCCCCTAAAGTCCCTATGGGAATAGACCTGAGGCTTTCCATTCCCCCAAAGTCCCTATGGGAATAGACCTCGGGCTTTCCATTCCACCCAAAGTCCCTATGGGAATAGACCTCGGGCTTCCATTCCCCCAAAGTCCCTATGGGAATAGACCTCGGGCTTCCATTCCCCCAAAGTCCCTATGGGAATAGACCTGAGGCTTCCATTCCCCCAAAGTCCCTATGGGAATAGACCTCGGGCTTCCATTCCTCCCAAAGTCCCTATGGGAATAGACCTCAGGCTTCCATTCCCCTAAAGTCCCTATGGGAATAGACCTGGGCTTCCATTCCCCCAAAGTCCCCATGGGAATAGACCTCGGGCTTCTATTCACCCAAAGTCCCTATGGGAATAGACCTGAGGTTTCCATTCCCCCAAAGTCCCTATGGGAATAGACCTCGGGCTTCCATTCCTCCCAAAGTCCCTATGGGAATAGACCTGAGGCTTCCATTCCCCCAAAGTCCCTATGGGAATAGACCTCGGGCTTCCATTCCCCCAAAGTCTCTATGCGGCTGGTCCCCATAGTCTTGTCTTATCCCAGGGACAGTAAAACTCACTAGACTATGTTACTAAGGTCACATACAGATTTAGTGATGGGGATGGAGTTCAAATAGGAAATCATTTGGCTCTCCAACACACACACACACACACAAAACACACACACAAACACACAAAAGACACACACAGACAGACACAACATCACATCAACTATCATCAGTTGAGTTCAGCAGAGCCTCTCCAAAAGGAGAGAGACATGTTCACTATACTATAGTCCTCCAAGCAAAAGGAGCCATAAAATAATGAAATGGGTCTAGACAAGGTAAGTTCCTTGGATGAGCTTCAGGAAAAAAATCTACTCTTTCCCAAGACAAAGACCCAGAAAGAGATATCCCCTTGCTGGGTATTCATTCCATGGCTATCCTGGACTGAGCTGGAGGATGAGCCCAGGGCACCACAGAGTCAGATCACCAAGAGAACCGGTCAGCAGCAGAGCAGGAAGCCTAGCCTATCCCCAGCTGGAGTCCTGACCACAGGAGATGGTGCAGTATCTTATTTCAACACATTGGGTGGGAACTGCACTATTACTGTTGCCATAGCACCGTACCTCATGCAAGGTCAAAACACTGTAACAGCACGATACAGAACTTCACAAATGAACAAAAGCCAATGCTTGATCCATACTATTGGGCCAGAATTTCAAAGCGATTCTCTCTTAATTCGTGGCAACAATAGACATAACTCAAATAGCTCTTTGAAAGGAAACTTAGGTGCTAGGGAGCTTTTAGATGGAATTAGAAAGAGCTTAGTTTAGAAATTATGAATTAAAAAACAGAAAGCCTAGAGCATATCAGCAAATTCCTACTGACTACATTTAGGGTTTAGCTTAACTTCTGGGGTGCAGGACATCAAGGCCTGTGTGACTGCGGCCTATCAGCTCTGTTTAGGAATTTCCCACCTCCGTTGTGTTTACACAACTTAAAAACTCTCAATTTGGGCTCAGTAAAGCATTTCCTATTGAGACAGCAATGCTCATCTGTATTTATCCCCCAGCATGGAGGCAAAGTTATTTTAATAGTCCATTCTGATAACCGTAAAGCTGATAAATTGTTTCTAAACAACTCAAAACTTTCTCAGGAAATAAAACTGAAAAGAAGAGGCTTTTGCCCACCATCTAAGACAGTCTTGTCTATTTCGAGATTAATGCTAAGGTGTGGGGTTTTTTTTTTTTTTTTTTTTTTTCTTTCAGCTAAGCCGCCTCATCCCTTCTGCCCTTGACAGCTTAATTTCCTGTCCTCTTTGGGAGACAGACGGATGAATATTTAGTGTAGAACATGATTGTGATTAGGCTTCCAAATGTATCTTCATCTGGATTCCAGCTGGTACAGCATCGCAACCACTCCACTCCCCTGTGGAACCGTCGTATTGATGGAGTACGCTGTGCAGAGTGACAAACTGGATTAAAAATCTCCAAGGACTCCCAATCTTCCAGCCTCCAATCAGTCATCCCTAATGAAGGGGGAGGGGAGTCTTGTACTACATATCATGACCTGAAGAATCCCACCCCAACAACATTGGCCCTTGCGTTTGATTAACCTGAAAGAGTTTGAAATCCTTCCTCTAGCCAGCCCTGTATCTCTCCATCTCCCCTCGCTCTGCAAAAATGATGGCTTGTTGTCCCTGCCCCAAACTGGTAACCTGAGCAAGTGGGTTACACTGTCAATACATGAAGAGTTACACTGTCAATACATGAAGGAGGTTGTAAAAATGTTCAGCAGCCCAGCACTTCTTTATTGGGCTCATATTCCATTTGTGTCACTCTTCTCTGTGACCCTGTATTACATGCCCAAACTCTCATAAGTTACAGGAGTACAGCATCGTTTTCCTAATTGATTCTGCACATATGAGATAGATAGCCACCTGCTATTTTCCAGCATCTTTTCTTTGCTTTTTTTTTTTTTTTTTCGTTTTCTTTTCTTTTTTTTTTTTTTTTGTTCTTTTCGAGACAGGTCTCCCGTAAGCCCCAGCTGTCCCCTGAAATCGCTTCTGTAGACCAGGCTGGCCTTGAACTCACAAAGATCAGCCTGCCCTCTGCCTCCCAATTGCTAGGATTAAAGGTGTGCGCCGCACCACGCCCAGCAGCATCTTTTCTTTTGAGAAAAGGCCTTGCCTAATTTTCAAAGCGCCCTTCATTAATTTATGCTCATTTTTTTTGTATTCAACAAACATTTACTGATCTGTGTTCTTAGGCAGCGTGCTGAATACTGGGTTACACATTTTCAAATAAGATAAACAAAGTCCTTGTTCTAATGGATCTAAGTGTGTGTGTGTTGTGTGGGGGGGGTTGTCTCAGACATGTAGAGAAGGTAATCACAGAGTGTTGTCACTGCCCATGGCCAAGTACCAGATACCATGGGGCTTACACAAGTCACTTACCACAACTCAGGGGAAGGAACACGAAGGGTTTTCATAGCTTTCTTGTTGTCCATTTCGCCTACAGTTACCTCAGCACTTAGACTAAATCTTCCAACACAGACGAGTCATTTATTCCTTTCCCTTTTTCCGCCCCTTTTTCCTGTTTTTTTTCTTTTCTCCCTTTTTTTTTTTTCTCTCCCTCCCTCCCTTCTCTAATAGCACAATTTTCTTTTTTTGTTTTTGTTATCCGTCCTTTATTTTTTAAGGGATTCCTACAATATAATAGCACATTGTTTGTCGCAGATAACATTGACATTACTCAGTTTGCCATACAATTAGTGTAATTTGGCGTTTTTTTTTTTGAAGTGAGCCAAAATTATTAAGCATAAGCAATGAATGGAGTAACATTCATGTAAACCAATTGCAAGTATCTATGTCCAAATTTTGTAAACAACCCAAGGTTTCCCATATTCCAGTTGGAGAAGCTTGTATGCACAAGCATGTTGATCAAATAGGAGTCCAGTCTATATTGCTGTAAGTCTCATGATTCACCCCAATCTGTCCAGAGCCCTTACTTCTACCATGCCTCCTCTTCTTCAAGTTGTTCCCTAGGGCTTGGGAATACAAGGAGCAAGTGGGTGAGAAGCAAAACAGTCTATTGTTTTTCTGGAGATGTCATTTTGGGACTCTAGTCTGTTCAGGTTGTTCCCCTTCATGGGGTTGACAGCTTATCCAGGGATACCTTTTTAATCCTACTAACAAAGCACAAGCAATTAGATGTACAGGCATTCAAGCAGTACTAATTATTATGGCCAAGCTAAGCTGTGAGCATAGGACACAGATGCTTGGATGGTATGCTAATTCACAAACTGTGGTTTCTTTTATATAAAGGGTGACAAGTTCCTTATTGTGGCCTTATAACATCTCCTAACCACCTAGAGGACATAAGCTGTGGCATCCGCTGTGAATTATTCCCAAGGAGAGAGCTAATAGCCAATTAGATTTGGATATATATAGACACAATGCTGCCACTGTTGCACAGTATCTCCAGGCAGTTGAGGTGTAGCTGATATCGATGAGGAGGGGGAAATCCACAGGAGAGGCTGACCCATCTGAACATTAAAGAAAGAGGAACCCCTCAGACTGACTGCTGAGTCACAGACACTGAGCATCTCTCTGAATAATCATTGGGGTTAACTGTTTATAATGGGCCCTAATGAAGTTTACCTCCAGATGTGTGAGAAACCTTCCTACCTCTCCCTTTTATATAGGAAAAAGAAAAAACAATGATGTAATGAAGGTCATTCCCTAACTGTAAACTAGAGCCAACTGTTATAGTGGTAATTCTTCTTATAAAACAGGTATAACTACCTTTGTTGAAAATTGACTAATAGACATAGGAACTGTGAAAGGATAATTCTCTATCTAGAAGCCAAATTAAATAGTAAAGTCATTTATAAGCTGTGTAATTAAGCAAAATAATATTAATACAGAGAGCTCTGATATCAGCAATGGATTATTCTGCCTAGGAGATGTTGGCTAGGGGATCCAAGCCCCCCAAAATTATAAAGAAAGGCCTTTTGCCTGTAAGTGGGATATATGTAAGGAGAAAGGTGGTAAGTCCCTGTTGTTGAAGACCTGGTGTAATCATGGAAAAAATGTTTTGAGACATCACTTGCTAATGTAACAACTGGGCCTCTGAAAGGCAGAAGAAGCATTATCAAAGGCCACTAAAACAAACACAGCAATATTGGTCTCCCTTGAGACAACCAAGGTATATATTACTTTTTTTCTGTTGCTGTGATAAAACACTATGACCAAGGCAACTTATAGAAGGAAGAACAATTGGGCTCACAGTTTCCAGAGGGATGAGAATCCATGGTGGTGGGAATGGTGTGGCTTGAGGCGAGAGCAGAAAGCTTGAGCGCTTGCATCTATGAGCAGGCACAGGAAGCAGAGAAAGACTGGAAGTGAGCAGGCTAGGTATTCTCAAGAGCCCGCCCCAGTGACAGGCTTCCTCCAGCATAGCACAGACTTTCTTCTGAAGATTCCATGACCTGGGCTGGAGGAGATGGCCTAGCAGTTTAAGTAGCGCCGACCGCTCTATTGCAGGGGACCCCGGGTTTCGATCCCCACCCACATGGCGGCCGAGAACTGTCCTGAAACTCCAATTCCAGGAGAACTCCAGTTCCAGGGGAATCCGAGACCCCTCCCCCTCTTGACCATCCCAGGCATTGCATTCCCACGGGTGCACAAACTTGCAATGCAGACAACACATTCATACACATAACGAAAGAATAAATAAAATTAAAAAAAAAAAAGATTTCCATGACCCTCTCACACTACCACACACCACCAAGTGTCAAATACTTGGAGCCTAGAGGGAATAGCTCATTCAAACTACTACAGGATATTTTGTAAGACACTCTTACAGTTACTTCACTTATGAGGCAATGTTTGGGAAAGAAAGGCAGGCTTAAGTCCAACTTGCTGGATTTTTGTTTTGTTTTGGTATTTTTTCCCTTTTGTTTTTTATAATTTTTTTTTTAATTTATTTTTTATGTGTATAATTTCTATGTGGTATGGTGCACCCATGCCGTGCAATGCCGTGGAGGTCAGAGGAGGGCGTCGGGTTTCCCCTGGAACTGGGGAGTTGAAAACGTTTTCTCAACCACCATGTGGGTGCTGGGGGATTGAACCCGGGTCCTCTGCAAGAGCAGTCGGCGCTCTTAACCACTAGGCCCATCTCCCAGCCCCTGGTATGTGTTCTTCAATAATTACAAATGACAGGGATTTAGAAGAAATTTCAAACTGTGTGGGTGAGGATACTAGGGACATGCCCTCCTAAAGACAAGGAGGCTGAGTTTCCAGGCTCACAATGAAGTTGGTACCTTCCAGTTCCCTAAGATGAAAGAGACCCTTGCCTCTAACAACCAGACTCAAATATATGTAGCCTTTTAAGAGGCCAAATGAATGGCAGAGAACCCAAGACCTTTTCCTGGTGATAAAGAGGTAGGCGGTGGATAAGCTACTAGTCTCAACTATTCAAGTAAAATCTTGTGGCTCAAAAGAAGGGAACTGCTCAGGAGTGACACTTGTGTCCCCTGCTGGCCCTCCCGGTTCAATGATAGTGTGTGCATTGTTGGTACAGGAGGCATATAAATGGAAGGCGTTTACACAGTGCAAGGAAAAGGGAAGGTGGGAAAGAAGACTTGTTAGCAATGTGAGATTGTCTTTCTGGCTCACAAGGGTCTACTAGAGAATTGTCAAATTTCCAGGAATCACTTCAAGAATGTCACCAAAGGCAGAAGGGAGCTCTGCAATTCCTTCTTCACACGGAAACACTTAAAACAAATCACCCTGAATGTTTTTTCTTAAAGTCCTGAGAAAATAGAAGCTGAACAGTAGCCCAGAGCATTATGAACCCATGAAAATTTAATTGAATCCTCAAAGTCAGCACTAGTAAGTGCTGTTCTACATAACAAAAAGTTCTCCATTGCATTATTAAAAGCACTGCTTTGTACCAACCAATTAATTTCAAAGGCTCTACTCTTTGCATTAGAAGTTATCAAAGACAGATGTGCTAAAAGGATCCTCTCTATCAAATCTGGTACCCATCTGCTCTGCCAGGGTTATAATTGAGATTCTTATTATGGGTGGAGGACTTTCCCTTTCATTTTAACCTAAACGCTTTGTGAGATTTCAGTTAAATACCCAAAGGAGGAAAAAATTTAGTAAAATCAGCCATTATTTTCCCTAAGAGTCAGTACCTCCTTCAACTCTGAGACTCAAAGCTTCCCAGGGGAGTTTGTGTTGCTGTTGTTGCTGCTGCTGCTTAACTGTTTTGTTAGGTCATTTGTAAACCAAAAAAGCAAACAGGGCATGCTTCATGCAAGAGGCAGAAGATGGCTAGGATTCTCCAAAACAAGTGTTACCCCATCCCCTACCTGAAGAATTATTGGCCAATCAATGACTACTGGGAGGGAGAGTCAGCCTTGTTTTAGGGGAGAACTCCTGGTAGGTTGACCAGGCCAATGATGTACCTACAGTGAAAGGGCATTTGGGCACACAAATTTGGCTCTATGGTCCGTAAAACACACACACACACACACAAACACACACAACCACGTGTGCACACAGCACGCACGCTTGGTAGGATCTAAACACAATCAAAGTATATTACATAAAGTTTGCAAAATTTCTATAAAATGCAAAAAATAAAAAAGAACTACCCGAAAAAACTTCAAATTTTAAATTCCCTGTTTTATATTTGATTTGTAGTATTTTTTTGGCCTTACTAATTCTATCAAATAAAGTTACAAGTAGTTTCTAAAAAAAAAAAAAAAAGAAATACACTGGGGAGGGACCCAAGAATGCACAGGCGCAGGATTGATGGTTATTTGGGTTTGCCAAGGAGGAAGCTTCAAGCACTTCCTTGGGGAAAACATGACATCTTTTGATTAAAAAAAGAAAAAAAAAAAAAAAAAAAGAAAAAGAAAGAAAATCCTCCCACTCAGTGGTATGTTTGGTATGTATGTATGGCATGTAGGGCATATGTATATATATGTATAAATTGTGTATTTTGTATATATTATATATATATATAATATATATATATATATTGAAGCAATACAAGTTGGAAAAATGGAACTTTTCCATGTTAACGCAGCACTGTATCTTTATGCTTTTTATTGGTATCACAAGTTTAATAACTTATGTTACTTGTATGCTATGGTGGTACTCCTAAAGTTCCAACTTAAAAATAAAATTTAAAAAGACCTAAAAAAAAGAAAAAAAAAAAAAGATATTCTTGTCATTCAAAAATGCACTAAAGAAATGAGATAAAATGAAGTGACTGGTTTTGTTACAAAAGAGGATTCATCATGGGGTTCCTGGAACAACCAGCCTCCCCCAACCAGTTAACATTTTAATTTATCCACAAAATGAAAATAAAAGAGTGCTTAACTTGCAATGTATTGTAAAATGATACAATAATTGGTGTCCAACTATTAATGGCTTCCCTCTCTGGATACCTTCCATTACCTGTAACTGTCCTCACGACCCATCGCTCAGAGTTTACCGAAGTCCCCCCGAAGCCCTACCTGGCTGTGCTGGTATCTTTAGTGTCCACTTGCACACCTGTGCGTGAGGGAGAGCCTTGGGGATGTGCTCCATTGGAAGGCCCTACCACCAATCTGTGGAGTACTGGGTCTGTCTGGTCAGCAGTGTGGGAAGGGCCCAGCCCACAATGAGTGGTGCCATCCTGGGCATGTGTTTGTGTCTGTAATAAGAAGCCAGGCTGGGGGCATGGCCAGGGGAAGCAAGCCCCGAGTGACAGCATTTGCCCCTGCCATGGCCTTGTGCTTCAGCTCTCGCCTCGAGGTTTCCTGCCCTGAGTTTCTGTTCCTTGGGCTCCCTGAGTGATGATGTGACCCAGGAGATGTAAGCCTGAATAAACCCTTTCCTTCCCCCCCAAGTTGGTGTTGGTCAGAGCGTTTTGCGTCCACAGCAATGGAAGATAAACTAGAAAGAAATGTGGTACCAAGAGTGAGCTGTTGGCTGTGAAGAATCTGACCATGTGGATGTTTGGAGAAAGTGGAAGACCTTTTGGGAACTTAGGGCTAGAAAAAAGCTGTTTTGACTACTGTAGCAGCCCTTAAGGGGCCATTGTAGTAGAAGCCTGGAAGAAAGCATTGCTGACAAAATGTAGTCCTCCAGAGGAAAACTAAAGACTTTGGCAGCATCTGGGATATTTTGATAAAGAGTCCTGGCAGCAGTTGGCCCCAGCCACCCCAAAGTCTTGTCTGATGCTAAGTGAAAAGCAACGGACTAATGTGTTTGGCAGCAGATGTTTCAAGACAGCCGAAGTTAGAAATGGTAGCGTGGTTTATTAATGGTGAATTACTGTATAGATCTACAGTGAAAAAGACAGATGGGGCAGAAAGAAATGCAGAATGTACAGTTATGTATCTGAAAACTGCGCACTAGGAAAGATTAAAGGTGGGGCCCAGGCATGTGGAAGAAAAGTTCCCCTTTGATAAGGAGACTAAAGTGTGATTAAGGAGGGGCCTAGCTATTTATAACAAGTAAACAATGGAAAAAGTGAGATTAAAGTGATTAAGGAAGGAGGCCTCAAGTAAACAAACTGTTTCCTTCAGGGCAAGACCCAAAGCCCAGCTAATCCTCCAACTTTTTGAAAAGGAAAATACTGAAAGGATTTTTCTGCTCCAAAAAGTCCAGGGCAGAGAAAGTTGCAAATGTGGTTGAAATAGCCCAGGGTCCATCTCAAACTTGCAGCCAAACTCGGGCAGTTTCATTCACGTGGTGCTGGTTTAGAGCATGAAGGTTTGCAAGAGGAAGGGGTCATCAGTTCTTCTTCCTCCAGGTTTCAGAAAGCCAGAGGCCAGGCAGAGTGCAGCAGGAGTTGTTCCCTGAATAAAGAAGCCCTGATAGGCCCATTTCATAAAGCTATGAAATGTGAAGCCTGGTGTGGCAGCAGATACCCCAAGAAGACATTCGACATTCGAGATGCCAGAGGTGAGATATTGGCCAGAGGAGAGCTGCATACAGGGAGTGTACCAGCCTAAGGAAGAGATTGTTTTTGCACTCAATCCTGGAAGACTGAGTCTTCTAAACCCTTTGGAAATAAATTCCCAGAAGTCACATATGGAACTACTGGACTTGGTGTTTTGCCCTGCTTGGTTTTTTGGTCTTTGTTTTGTCCAATATTTCCTCACTATGTCTCTATTCCTCCCTTTTGGAATGGGAAAATGTGTATTTCGTTCCACGTAGTATGTTGGGAGTTGTAATTTGACCTTTTGAATTTACAGGAGCTTACAGTAAAGAGATAAGCCTGGGTCTCAGAAGAGACTTTGGACTGTAGACTTTTGAATAGAAATTGAGACTGGTAAGACTATGGGAACTTTTTAAAGGTTGGACTAAATGCATTTTGCATTTTATATGGTCATGAGCCTATGGGGACAGGGAGTGGATGGAGGTGGTTTGAATAGAGTGTCCCCCATAGGCTTTAAGTATTCAGATATTTTTGTCCCCAGTTTTGGTAGCACTGTTCTGTGGAGTCTTAGAAGTGTGGCCATGCTGGAGTAAGTACATCATGGGGGCAGGCTTAGTGAGTTTAACAAGCCTTGCCATCTCCAGCCTCTCCCCTTCCTGCTTTCCTGTTGCTCATTGTGAGAATGGGACCCTCCAGCTTGCTGCTCCAGCCCCGGCCACCATGCTTCCCACCCACAATGACTTTTGAATTCCCTGGAACTGTCAATCGTAAGCTCAAATAACACTTCCTTTTTATAAGTTCCTTTTGCTCATGGTGGTTTCATCACAGCAACAGAAAAGTAACTAATACAACTGGCAGAACCTCATTTTATGCCCAGGCAGAACCTCATTTTATGCCAGGCAAAACCTGTCTTGCCTAAGTTCCACCACTTAGCACCAAATAACAGTTCAAAGGCATGGTCTAGTTGGCTTTGTACCCCCTTTTCTTGTTAGAAACCAGACTGTCATACTTACAACCTCATTTGTTCAGACTGGTTAATATGCACAGAAGTGTCAATTTTCTAGAAAAATTTCAATTACAAAATGTCTACAGGTCATCCACAAACTGTACACAAGGAGTTGGTGATTTTGCTGTTTGCTGGGGATCCTTCAGGACTTAATTTAGTGGTAAGAACAGTCATAAGTTCAAGGCCAGCCTGGTCTACAGAGTGAGTTCCCAGGACACTGGGGCTTACAGGGAGACCCTGTCTCAAAAAAGACCAAAAAATAAAAATAAATAATAAATAAATAAATAAAAGAATAGTCATAATAAGGCAGGACCTCTGTGTATAAAGGAAATTAATGAACGTACTTGTCCCTTTAAATTAGTTAAGTATAACTTGATAATGTGCCTTTCAAATTCTCTGAGGACATTCTACATGAGCATAAGTTGAAGGATCACTATGGAAGCCTCTGTGTGATTGCCTTCTGAGGTGGTTTGAAAGAGTGTCCCCTGTGGGCTCCAAGGGTATTTGGACATGTGGTCCCTAGTTCAAGGTGCTGTTTAGGAGGGTTCATGGATCCTTTAAGGGGCATGGCCATGCTGGAGGAAGCACATCACTGGGGAGACTATTTGAGAGTTCTTTTTTTTTTAATAAATTTTTTTATTTTAAATTTTATTTTTCTGTAGTGTATAGATGTACTGTCTGCATGCAGTTTTGTGCACCCGTGTTCGTGCAATGCCGTGGAGGTCAGAAGAGGGGTGTCGGATTCCCCGGAACTGGAGTTCTCCTGGAACTGAGTTTTCGAGAGTTTCGATTGTTCTCGGCCGCCATGTGGTGCTGGGGATCAAACCCAGGTCCTCCATGTAAGAAGCGGTTGGCGCTCTTAACTGCTAGGCCATCTCTCCAGCCCCAACTTGTAGGTTCTTAACCGTTTCCAGATTTTCTAGTCTCTTTTCTGCTCCCTGTCCTGCCTTGAAGATGTGAGCTCTTGGCTTTAATGCCCTGGACACCGCTGCTGCCTTGCTTCCCCTGTCACAATGGAACCCTTGCCAATGGGAACCATAAGGCCAAATCAACCTCTTCTCTGTAATTCTTTTGGTCATGGTTGTTTTATCATAGCAACAGAGGAGTAACTAATAACATCTTCTAATTTCAAATGAGACGTCTTTGTATAGTTCATTAACTTCTTGGTTTAGAAGTAAAGTGAATCAAGAGACTACAGAGGAAAGCAATGAGTTTCTGTTCGTCTCCTCTTTACTCTAGTTGGTCTGGGCAGGGCAGAGTAGCTGTTTGTGAGAGGGGTGTTACCCAACGCCCTAGCAAATTAAAGTGTTATTAGTCTACGCAGCAGCAAGGAGCATCTGGATGGGGAGGATGGAGATGGAACAAATCCTAGCCAAGGCAACCTTAAGAATGATGTAATCACCATAGGTAATATGCTTTCAAAAAACACTTCTTCTTTTTCATTCCTACAAAAAAAATCTAGATCCTATATCAAGTTAACCTATCCTGTCTGAGGAAAATGAGGGGAAAGCCTAGCATGATTAAATCAATGACAGATGTGAACATGTATGTACTTCTTCATATTCACTAGGACTCCTATGCTCAACACTGAAAAGACAATAACAAGTGTTGACAAGCACGTGGAGAAACTGGAACCCTCACACATTGCTGGTTGATTGTCGATGTTGAAGACACCGTGGAGAACAGTGTGGCAGTTCCTCAGAAAAGTTAAGCAAAGAAATTTCCTGGGACCCAGTAAACTCACTCCCTAGGTGTATGTTCAAGAAAACAAAAAAAAAATACAAAAAAAAAAAAAAAGCTGTATATAAATGTGTTCAAAGCCCAACATTATTCATAATAATCAAAGGGGGTGAACAACCTGAATGTATCCTCATGGAAAAATGAAAGTAAAATGTGGTAATAGAGAAAAGGCACAGGAATTTAAATAGCTGATGCACACCACAGCACAGATACCCTTGATAACTGCTCACTTAGTCAGGCCCCAGAGGTTAGAATTACACAGTCCCATTTATATGAAAGGCTCAAAGGCTCAACAAGTAGGTTTATCGTTGCTAGGGGCTAGGGAGAGAGGACTGGGGGACTGCTAATGGGGAGCAGGTTACTTTGGGAGCAATAGAAATGCTCTGGAATTAGATGGTGGTGATTGCTATACAACACAGTGAACATGGCAAAAAGCACTGAATTCTGCATGTTCTTTAATGTGGTGGTGAATTCAGTGTTGTTTGGGTTGTATCACAAGAGAAAAATGAAGACAAAAAAGAAAGCAAGAGAAATGACAAGGATTTTTCTGGAACGAGAGCAGCCCCAAAGAAGCATGCTCTCCCAATGCCAGCTCCCCAGGACCCAGGGCACAGACAGTGCTCATAGCTATAATTTTGTATCATCCACAATTAGCCCACTCCTGCCCCAGCTTAGCTCTGGAGAAGCTGCCTCTGTCCTCCACAGGGTGGGGAGACCCTCCTCCTCTGTGCACAAGCTTCTCAGGGGCAAGCCAGTCTCAGAGTCATGGGTCATGCTGAAGTTTTTGTTGGTTCCCTAACTAGTCTCCTCCTGGATTGTTGTTCTATTGGTCTGAAACCATTGTAGCTGGGCAGGTAAATGAGAGGACTTGAAGAAAAGCACAATATGAACATGGTGTATGCTGCTTACAGAAACTTCAAACACTCGACAGCAGTGGGTGATAACAATTCAAGGGTGGTTTTTTTGTATCAGTTGTGACAGCTAACAGAGAATGTCAACTTGACCATGTATTTTATATATATATATATATATATATATAATATATATAATTATATATTATATATATATATATATAATTTGTCTTTTCGAGATAGGGTCTCCCTGTAGCCCCAGCTGTCCTGGAACTTGCTCTGTAGACCAGGCTGGCTTTGAACTCACAAAGATCCACCTGACTCTGCCTCCCGAGTGCTAGGATTAAAGGTGTGCGCCATGATGCCCAGCTTTGTCCAAGTATTTTTTTCATGCCAAGCAAATCTTGATCTGCGAGGTGAGGGTCGGGTGTGAGAAGGTGGCTTCTAGCGGCTGGGCTTCAGGCAGGTTGGAGGATTAAAACTCCCAAGGGTGCAAGCTGGATCCAGCTTCACTTGCTTCACCCCCACCCCCTGGGCTTTCCAACTCTTAGCTGATGCTTCTCCGGGCTGCACAAGAGATCTCAGTATGCAGAGCCTCTCTCCAAGTACAGACGATGCAGAAGAAAAGTAGCCAAGATAAATACCATTTACCCAGAAATATCCATCAAGACCCGGTACACATCACCTCACCTCACCTTTGAGGGCATTGGCAGGCACTCAGCAGAGGCTTACTAAATCAGTAAGTGCTCACTGAGTATTTGCTACCATCTTGGTGAAGTTTTATGTTCATTATCCTGTTGATAGGCCCAGAGATGCAGAATGATTCCTTTGAGGTAATGAAGCTTGTAGACAGAAGACCTGGGAGTAAGACCTTTCTACCTAGAGAAGAGGCATTCCCTGATGAACCAGGGTGAGTCAGAGGCCTCCGCTCTGTGTTCCCATAACTCCCCGCAGTTCCTTCCACCTTAGCATCCTCCAGATCATGTTTTTTTTGCTTACTTTTCATTCATTTTGCCTGCTATATTGAGAAAGCTCCTAGATACAGTGGCTGTCTGTGTCACCCACTGGACTTAGGGTATCACTCAACAGAGACATACTGAACGAGTAGGAATTTATGACTTTGTAAGTAGGAAGTAAACCAGGCAGCATGGAGAAGACAGAAAGTGAGGAGAGTTTGATGGGCGAGGTCAAAGGCAAAGAATCAGAAAGCATCCATGGAGGGAGGTCCCTTCCTCAGCTCCCTAAGAAGCTTATGTGTACTTGGTTACAGGTAAAGGGGTGATAGTGCCTAGAGGGCCTATAACTAGCCAAGGATCACAAAGCAGATTAGGGGGCACTGGGGTCTGGGAGCAGAACATCTGTACAGCACATTGTGAGCGCCAGATGAACGGCATGCGCAGAAAACCAAAGATCACAGTGCTATTTCTGCAGAAATCCTAGATCAATATAAGGAGGGAGGTGAGGTTCCTTGAATCAGACACACTGCAGAAAATGCCGCTTCCTTTGACACCACTTTTAAAAGCCAGGGAGAGGTTAGTAAAATAGGCACAAGAGAGATCAACAACCTCTTCTGCATATTGGGAACTTCTCCAGACCTAACCTCACCCTTCCCTCCGAGCAGATCAAGCAGGACTGAGCACGGAACTGCAAGGTTAGAAAGCAGGAAGAAAACCACTAGGTGGCTGAGGCTGAAAACGACTTTATGCCTGCCCTTCACTGAAAATACATTCTTCTGAACATGGGAATGGGCTCAGCAGAAAGCCACAGTGCCCCCAGCTTCCCATGGAGGGAGGCTGACTCTTATCTCCCCATCTTTCTCTATTGCTGAGCCGTGCTTTTGCAAGTATTATGAACTCCATGTGTGTGAAATTAGAAACAAAAGTGATTTCTGAGAGATAATGCTCTTCCCCTCCCAGCTCCTTGTCCTTTCCATCACTGTTCTGCACTGACCCTACTGACAGCTGGGGGTCATGCCAGACTGCCCCACATACCATTTGCTTTCTTCATTCCTGATTCTTGCTGTGAGGGGTCCAACCAGCCTGAGTCAACACAGTAATTTTGATATTGTTACCTGCCACTTGGCTTCTTTAAGCAGGATTCAAATTCATTTGTAAATTAGAGCAATATAAAACAAAAACCCACATCAAGGCATATAGGTAAAACCATGAGGACTGTGCTGTTGGCTTATCCAGCTCAACAGGTCCAAGACTGCACTGGCCTCTTCCTAGGCACCTCCTCAAGCCATCAGCCTATTCTCCTGCTCTCTGTTACCCACCCCCCCACTGGTAGAACATCTTCCCCCCAGGTACACACAGGATTTCAGGGTGGACCCTGAGTGAATGTTTTTCTAGATCTCTCTCCTGCTTTACAAATCTGTCTCCCAGTCCTGGCTGAACCACCCACTGGAATAACTTTTGAATCCAGTATGAGACCCCCGTCTCTACTTTTCTATCTTTATTTTTAGTATTATCTTTTTAGCCTCTGTGTGTGTGTGTGTGTGTGTGTGTGTGTGTGCATGAAGGTTGAGGACCACTTGTAAAAGCTGGTTCTTTCCTTCTACCACATGGGTCCTAGGGATCAAACTCAGGTTGTCAGGTCTGGTGGCAAGCACTTATCCCCTGAGCCTTTTCCAACCCTCTCACATCTTTATTGTAGAGTCTGGCTTTGGCAGCCCGCATGTGACTTCCCAGCACTCCACTAATCGGCTTTGCCTTTCTGCCTTGTATCATCCTTGTCTGATGATGCTATGATTCCTTCAGTTGTGTGGATAAACTCTCTGAACTCTCTCACAATTTGCCATGACCACCTCTGCCCTGTTAAAGTTGGAGACCTCATAAGGGTGATAAGGTGGATAGGACAATATATAAAGAGGCGGATGTTCTTCAACCAGACACACCAGAAGTTAAGCATCACCCTCACAGTGCTGTGTGCACAGCAGTTATTTAGTTTGCCTACAGACTCTTCCGACATTGCCACCAGGCACTCAACATGGTACGGATGTTTTAAATCTTTGAATATAAAAAGCAACAGTAGGGGGCTGGAGAGATGGCCTAGCGGTTAAGAGCGCCGACCACTCTTACAGAGGACCTGGGTTCGATCCCCAGCACCCACATGGCGGCCGAGAACCATCTGAAACTCCAATTCCAGGAGAACTCCAGTTCCAGGGGAATCCGAGACCCTCTTCTGACCTCCGCAGCATTGCACGACACGGGTGCACAAACCTGCATGCAGACAGTACATTCATACACATACAGAAATAAATAAAAAAAAAAGCAACAGTAAACTTGAGAGCCAATGTAATATTATGCGTTAAACGACACGAGATTTTTTTGCTTAGCTAGTAATAACCATATTAAGGTGTTACGGATGTAGCCACTATTTCATATCTGCAAAAAAATGGGATTTTTTTTGTGGAAGGTATTCTAGTCTGAAAAGGGAACACAACTGTGTGTCCCACTGAGTCAGCTACCTAGAAATATCACTGAAATACTCATTGCTGACTGAATAAAGAGAAGAATTAGACACCCTCAGGAAAGCCAGCAGCCCATAGGGGCCAACGGAATTGGCATGGTATGTGGGCCATTTTCCATGTTACTCAAGCCCTATGTCACACCAGCTCTTTGAGGCCATATGTAAATGTTTAAAGTTGAAAAAAACAAACATTGGCCTCAATACACAAAGTTAAAATTCAAAGCTTTAAATTTTTCTGCAGGTGAATTATAGCTTAAGTGTGACAGAAGTATTATCTCCTAGAGTTGATATGCTGAGGGATGAGAATCTTGTAAAAGAAGAGGCTTTTATAGGTCCTAAGAAAACCAGAGCAGGCAACAGGAGTCAATCTACATGTTCACTGGCTTGGAAATGCGACTGACTTCTCTTAGGTTATTAACCCCTTCTCTGCAGTATCTCCTTCCATATCCCAGAAAAGTGTTATAAACATGAAAAGCCACGGAGAGCCGGAAATGCAGAGAGTATCAGTGGGTAGACTGGCCACATCACAGTTTCAATAGCTACTCTTCCAAAGTCCAGTCTAGGGCCCGATACTCCCTGCAGGGTGCTAGGATAGCTCTAACTGTCTGACGATTTATTGTAGTGGTAAGAAGAAGTGACATTAAAACATATAAACTGGCATTCGAGGTTGACAAATGACAGGCAACACACTTAAATCTGTTAGACAGAAACCTAAGTTTGGAAATGGGTGAAAAAAGAAATACAGTAAAAGTGCTATGTAGTTCCCAGGGTGGGTTTGTGGGTGTTTTTTATCTGGTGTTGTCTCTGTCTCAATGGAGAACTACAGCTATAAGGACTTGACCCTTCTAATGGAGATGCTGGTCCCTTGACGTCAGGCATGGACAAGGGTGTCCTGTTGTTCCCTTTTGGCCTGCCCTTTCCTCCCCATTTCTACTGTAAGTCAATGGGAAGGCTCCACAGGGGGGGCAAGGAAGAGGGTGTGTGTGGGTAGGGTTAGCATTTTCTACAGCTTCCCAAGGAGTGGCAGAGACCCATGAGGTGACCCTGAATTAAGGCCACTTTCACCTTTCTTCTCACTATTGATTCGACTCATCTAAAGGAGAGTCACATAAAAGTTGGGGATGCAGTGTTCCCCTTATAAACAAATACCAAAGTGTATGAGCTCCTTCTTGCAGGTGAACATTGAACTCTACTTGCCTATTATCTATCTGTTGTGCTTTGTCCAAAATAGAATCACATATCACTTGCCCTTCTGTAATCCAGTCCAATCCATCCATCCACCCATCCCATCATTATTCTCTCTGACCAGCTCACTAAGCATAGAGGTGTTTCTGTGTTTCTTTACCACTACTGGACCTGTGCCTGGAGAACCAGTTCATTCCATAAACATCCATCCAGTTTCTCTGACATGCCAAGCACTGTGCAAGATTATGGAGAAACAGCCGTCAGAGAACCAACATCATGCCTGCCCTTATGAAATTTACAACCAAATAAAATGCCAATTATTGTCAGGACTTACCTAACCACCACACCTTTGAAATGGATACTTTGCAGCCTATAATAGTACATTTTTTGTAACCACCTAATGCTCTTTATTGTAGCATGAAATTTCTTCTGTGATGATGAAGAATATATATATAAAAGGAAGAGATGTTATAAGTGTCACAACCAGATCATATCTATCCCTTCTAGAAGTTTCCATGTACCTGGCGCTCACTGGGCTCAGTCATGGGTTGAAAGATTTTGTTGGTTTTATTTCTTTTCGTTGGGTATATGATTCTGCATCATTCCAGCATTCGATTTTACTGAGTCTGGCTTACTATCTACCATCTCTCACTTGCTTTGGTTTTTATCTAGATGTATTTTTAGCAACCCCTCAAGACCTACATTTGAGTGATTAAAGAAGAAAGAAGAAAGGAAATTGAAAGTTGACTGTACCTGGAAGTTCAAGCCAACTTAATGGGATGTCCGAGCTAATAGAAGTCAGAATTGTGAGACCCCTTCAGAACCAGAAATGAAAATAAAAACAAACATTTCAAGAAATGAACTTAGATTCACAAAATACAGAAAGACAGGGGGCTGGAACGATGGGTCAGCAGTTAAGAGTGCTGGCTATTCTTGTAAAGGACCTGGGTTTGGTTCCCAGCACCCAACCGTCTGTAACTACAGTTCTAGGGGGATCTGATGCCCTCTTCTGGAGTCTGTGGGTACTGCATGCATAGGTGCACTTACATCCATGCAGGCAAAACATAAAATGAAAATAAAATAAGTAAATTTACTTAAAAAAAGAGAAAGGGGGAAAAAAATCAAAGCAAACAGACTTAGCACTATTTGGGGTCAAAAATAAATTACCATTTAAGAATGGCCTAGTCTTTTCCCCCTGACAAACCACGGCCAGGCTGCATATGACAGAGTAAACGGAGCTCTGGGTGATGCATCTCAATTCCCTGTTTAAGTTTCCTCCAGCTCAGGAGTGGCTCCAAAAGGAAATGAATCTCCACAGGGGTCCGGCAGCTGATTAGCTTTCACCTTCCACAGGAGGTGTCAATCATGTTAATTGGAATCAATAGACAGCCATTCAGGGGCCTGGGATAATTAAGCAAGTCATAAAGGGGGGGGGGGGACTAAAGCTCTCCTTAAAAATGAAAAGGGATCCCACTGTTTGTTAACATTTTAAGCCATCTTGTCCACCTAAGACCGATTCTGTTTTAAGCTCACTGATCAAAGTGTAGCTTCCTTGCATCCCATGGGAAAGGAGAAAATCCACCCTTCAGAATGAACTTGCTTCCCTTGCCTTCCTATGGGAGTCTAAATTTGCGGGTGTTAGAGCCGTGAGCTGGACTGTGTGTTAGAGCTAGGAGGAGACTGTTCTACAAACCCGAAGAGAGGCAAGGGAGAGGGAGCAAAGCATTTCTTACCTACTCCAAGCTTGCACACCCTGGGGATTCCCAACTAATCTACAGAGGTCCAATCTGTGACCCCCATCTTCCCAGAAGGGAGTGCAGAGCAAACTTCACAGGACCAGAAGGGAAGAAGACACTGACAGCAAATTACAATAACCGGACATCCCTAGCCCCCTTCAAAAAGATGCCCCTCACCAGTGACCTTCACAGAAATTCATGTGCATTTTTATGTCCCCTTTAAAACTTGAAAGGGAGCCCACATGCCCCACCCCACGTTTGCCTCAAGATGGAGAGGGATCCTTCACCCACATGGCAACATGAAAAGAAAATGAAATTCTGTCCCAAGGCTCATGAGTTTTTTTCCCCTTCCTTTTCCTGAGTCAATGAATGCCAGATGTTCTCACAAAACGTCTTCATATCTTCAGGACAGCCTGCAAGAATTCTACTTACTATTGCTTAGAGGCCAAAAGGCCATATCAGATTTATAAGGGGGCTGTGGTCACTCTTTTTGTCTCCTGTACTTAGAGCCACATACAATGGCCAGCATCACAGACAGCTCTTCCTTTTATATAATTTACTTCCCTGTGGCCAATTAGCCAGGTCAGATCAAGAGCAGAGGTGGTTAACTCTTGTTCTCCCCTACCCCCCACCAGGCAGCACCAGGCTTGCCAAGGCTGGTTAAGCCACAGAAGACTTTCTAACTGTCAGGAGAAAGAGGGAGGAAAAATACACGCCAAAAAAACCCAGAGCATGAGTACCACTGACGCCATCTGTCAACGATCTGTAACATGCGAGGTCACATTCTCCCTGGCCGTGGCCTTGACAAGGCCCCGGCACCACTGAGCCATTGCATTGCTGAGTCTTCCATGCAGAGGTGGGCTCCAAGAAGAAGGAAGGTGTCCTAGCACTTGGGAGGCAGAGGCAGGCGGATCTTTGTGAGTTCAAGGCCAGCTTGGTCTACAGAGTGAGTTCCAGGACAGCTGGGGCTACGGGGAGACCCTGTCTCAAAAAGACCAAAAAAAAAAAAAAAAAAAAAAAAAAAAAAAAAAGAAGAAGGAAAGTGGATTTCCTTCCACACCAGTCTTATGCTCAGACCACCGCTGAAATACAGTATCTCTGCCTCTGTCTGGTGCCTACCAATTCAAAGGGCCTTTTCATGGCAGTATCCCCCACCCACCCCACAGCAGTTCTGCTTTGTTACAAAGTAAAAGCTGGTGCTGTAGAGAGCGATGGCCCCAGGTAAGCATGTTGAAAAGTGCCTATGCCCAAGGGAAAGTGGTCTGGAAATCAAAGTGCCTAGGCAGTAGTAGGCACCGGATAAGCCCTGTCAAAACAAGAGCCCAGACCATCAGAGCTGGGGAAGGGAGTGTTACACCTGTAGAGTGACTCCGGCACACATCAATGCTTTTCTGAATGAGCTCTGGCCCCAGAGCTGGTGGGCCTTTTTCTAAATGTTCCAACCGAACAAGACACTTTATTCTAACCCAGCTCCTTCCTTTTCCCCCACAAGGAAAACTCTGGTTGTGTCTGTCTATGGCCCTAGCTTTTAAGAACTCAACTGAGTTCTGTAACTTGACATTCATTCCAGTTTCTGGTCTGAACTTTGAACACAACCTAGTGTTTTCCTTGCTTTATTGTTCAAGAAGCAAGTAGCTGCTTTGTTGTTGTTCCCCTTGGAGCCCTCTGGGTTACTAAGGTTGCTTTGCCTGATGAGCTAAGTGTGTAGAAAACAAGCCACGTCTCAGAGGATATATTCTATTTGTCTTGCAGTCTCCAGCTGCCGACTAGTGCACAAACAAAACAATAGCCTTTCTAGACAGCCCTCTGTTCTTCATGCTTTTGCATCCTTAGTGTCTAAGATTTTTTGACTCTATCTCTACTCAACTCTCACATTTCCCCCTTTCTTTCCATCCATTCTTGAGGATAGGTTGAACTGTATTGCTGTAAACAGATGTGGAACTCAAACTCCTGGTATCTGCCAGTGTGACTTTATTTTGAGAATAGGGTCTTTGCAGATATAGTTAAAATGTGATGGGGCTGGAGGGATGGCCTAGCGGTGAAGAGCGCCGACCGCTCTTGCAGAGGACCCGGGTTCGATCCCCAGCACCCACATGGCGGCCGAGAACCGTCTGTAACTCCAATTCCAGGAGAACTCCAGTTCCAGGGGAATCCGAGACCCTCTTCTGACCTCCGCGGCATTGCACGACACGGGTGCACAGACCTACATGCAGACAGTACATTCATACACAAAAATAAATAAATAAATAAATAAATAAATAAATAAATAAATAAAATAATAAAAAAAAATTTTAAAAATGTGATGACTGTGGGCTTTAGTTGAACATGACTGGCATCCTAGTAAGAGGAAGAAAATGCTACATGAAGACATAGATACCAAGGAGAAGAAAGATGGAAAGATGGAGGCAGAGAGTGGATTATTGACATGAGCCCAGGGATAAAAGTGCTTAACCTGTGGCCAGGAGGGTAAGGAGAACAAGGAGGAGTCTCGAGTCCCACAGTTCTTTGTCACTAGGCTCATCTGGTAAAGATCCTCTCATTTCCCTGTAATATTATAAGTTGGTGCCAAGTCCTTTGGGATAAATTCAAGATCCAAATTATAGCACTGCTTGACTGCTAAAGGAAATTATCAGTATGTATGTGTGTGTGTGTGTGTGTGTGTGTGTGTGTGTGTGTGATCAATATACTCAATCAAGAAATTTGACAAGGCTTTCAAGCATAAGTCAACTTGCAATCTATGCACTGTGGATATTGATTTGAACAAGATAAGGTCCTTGCTTTCCGGAATCTTCCACTGTAGGTAGAAAGGATAATAGTCAAGTAAATCTCAGGTAGAGACATACACTAAGAGAAAGAGGAGTGATATAACAAAGAATAACTGGTTAGGAAAGGCCCATCTGACTAGGACAGTTCAGATTAGACTTGAGTTATTGCAAAGTCAAGTGGACACTAGCAACAGATCTGAGCTCAGACACCGAGACAGGAACATTTTGATCAGTTCAGGCTGACGAAGGCCAGGATATCAAGCAGCATAAAGGGAGCTGGGAAAAGGTAAGACAGGAAATCAGAGAGGTAGGTAGCCCAAGTATCAATAGTGTGACGGCTTTGAAACACTCAGGTCCTCACAAACGCTTATCTCTGAGCCATACACCGAGCCAAGCCTCACTTTTCCATAAACTCAGTGGGCTTATGGATTATTGGCTGGGCAGGTTTCCCAGCAAGGAGAAGGGTAGAGTCCAGAAGATTCCTCAATCACTATGCCAGTTTTTGTCCCTTCTGCACTCCATTAAATGTGTGTTTATCTATGGTCACACCTCTACGTGGTGCCTTCCCAAACCACCTTTGGAGAGGCCCAGCACAATTGATTTGTCTTTTCAACATGCGTTGTTAAGTTGAATGATTTTGACATCACACTGCCATCAATAGGGAGGTTTGACTTACAAATTATTTAGTGCTTATGATGGATCATTGGCTACCTCCCAGACATTCATAGCTGGCAATCCTTTAAGAAAGAAAGATTAAGTGAGGCTCCCAGTGACTTCAGCATTCGCTGCTGGCTTCCAGGGTCTCTGCGTATTTGAGGCAGAATTCCTGCCGTCTCTGCAGCTGTGGATTTCATGCTTTCTACTTCATAATCACTTTAAGAGATAAGGGAGCAGATTGGTGGAGCTGATGGTGCCCCACGGGCGACTTCACAGTCCTGTGGAGAAAAGGGGCACCCTAGCAAGGAAGATGGCCTGGCGCCACAGAAGGAATGTGCTACCCAGAGTCAGAAAACTCACAGGTCTTCCTGGCTACAAAGAAGGTGTATGACCTTGGTCAGTCTCTTAACCTCTCCAAGACTCGGTTTCTTCAGCTTGGAGAATAAGAATATGCTTATTGGCCTTACCTGTTTCCATAACAAAAACTAAGCATATCCTAAGTGAAATGGTATTTTAAAGAAGTCCTGCTACACTTGGCATTTTTGGTAGGCAGGACTGCTCTTCTATGTCCTATGTGCCACAGAGGCCTCTCTGAGATTTGATGAGCCATGTGTAACCAAAGGAAGGTAAGGAGTGTTCAAGAGCTTCCTGTGGAAGATGTGGAAGGGGCTAAGAGCCAAAGCCTGTGGCTCTACAGTGAGACTCCAATGAGCCAAAGCAGTGGCCCTCTTAGCTGAAGCAGAGGGAGGGACAGACTCTGATGCCTGGAGGAAGCTCTTCACTCTGAGAGCTTGTGGAATGGAGGTGGGGTCAGACACAGAGATGGCAGGGGCAGGATGAGTCCCTTCTACCAAGAGAGGAGTTGGAAAGTTTCACCAGCCATGATTTCAGTGCAGCTGCCAGCCAATGGGAAGAGAAAGAGCCAGTGCACGGATGTAAGGATGCCACCTCCGGAGTGCACAGTGGTTAGATCAGGGACCTGCCAGGACCACCTGAAGCACAGGAGATTGCTACAGTGGGATCCCCATGGGGGTGACCCAGGAAACAGACCTGAGAAGAACAACTGAAGACTTATGCAGAGAAATTAAAGAATATAAAGAACAAGTCAGAGAACTAAGGAAAGAATGAAAAACTCAAAAAGGACCTAGAGGGAGACAATGACAAACTTCAGAAAGAACTAAAGGGAGAGAATGACAAATTTCAGAAAGAACTAGAGGGAGAAAATGACAAACTCCAGAAGGAAGTGGAAACACTGAAAAAGGAAGCCAACCAGCGAAGTAAGGAGCACCAAGAAGAGATTGAGAAACTCCAAAAAGAAGTGGAAATACTAAAGAAATCACAGGATGAAATGAAAAAGGAAATAGAACACTCATCCAATCAAGAGGAAAGGAATGGAAAAAAGCCTCAGAAATAGAATGGAAGAAGCAGAATAAAGAATATCAGGCCTGGAAGATAACACAGAGCAACTAAAAAGCTCAAATAAAGAATATGAAAAATGTAAAAATACACAAAAGTGAAACAACCAAGAAATATGGGACACTATGAAAAGATCAAACCTCCACATCATAGGAATAAAGGAAGAAGAATCCCAAGAGAATTCTATTGATCAGATCTTCAACAGAATAATAGATGAAAATTTCCCCAAACTAAAAAAGACAAACCCATAAAAATACAAGAAGCACACAGAACTCCAATCAGACAAGATCAGAAACTCCCCACACCATATCATAGTTAAAATGCTAGATGCCCAAAACAAAGACAAAATTCTGAAAGCCACAAGAGAAAAACAAGTCACATATAAGGGGAAACCCATCAGAATTACAACTGACTTCTCGGTGCAAACCATGAAAGCAAGAAGAACTTGGAGCAAACCATTCCCAGTGTTAAAGGACTATAGATGCCAACCCAGAATACTTTACCCAGCAAAAATGTCAATTATAGTTGAAGGAGAGAGAATCTTGCATGACATAGACAAAATGATAGAATACATGTCTGGAAAACCAACCCTTCAGAAAATACTTGAAGCAATTCAAAGGACAGAAGAGAGGAGCAACCATCCCCAAGCACTTAGAAAGAGAAATCAATAAAAGCATAACTGCAGAAGTAGAAACAGAGACTAAAAGTGCAAATGGATAATAAGGTGAAAGGAAGCAACATGCATCTTTCAATTATAACCTTAAATATTAATGGACTAAACTCCCAATCAAAAGACACAGACTGGAAGATTGGGTTAGGAAACAAAACCCATCTATGTACTGTCTACAAGAAACCCATCTCAATCTCAAGGATAGGCACCAACTTAAGGTGAAGGGATAGAAAAAAAATTCCAAGCAAATGGTACCAAAAAGAAAGCAGGTGTTGCTATTTTAATATCAGACAAAATAGACTTCAAAGTGATAGAAATAAAAAGAGACAAAGAGGGCCATTACATCTTTATCAAAGGAAAAATTGACCATGAACACTTCATAATCATGAATATATATGCACCAAACTCTGTTGCACTGAACTTTATAAAGACAATTCTTCAGGACCTCAAGGCACAGATTAACCCCAGCACACTAATAGTAGGGGACTTCAGTACCCCACTAAGTCCTTTGGATGGATCAACAGGGCAAAGAATAAACAGAGAGACATCTGAACTAAATGATACAATACACCAAATGGACTTCAGAGACATCTACCAAATATTCCACCCAAACACCAGAGAATATACTTTCTACTCAGCACCCCAAGGAACATTCTCCAAAATAGACCACATACTGGGACACAGAAAAAAAAAACTCAACAAATACAAAAAGATTGAAATAATTTCATGCATTCTATCAGACCACAGTGCAATAAAGCTCAATATCAACACCAGGATAAGCCCTACAACCTACAAGAACACATAGAACTAAACAACACTCTCCTGAATAATGAATGGGTCAAGGAAGAAATAAAAGCATTCCTGGAACTGAATGACAATGATAATACAACACAACCAAACCTATAGGACACTTTAAAAGCAGTCCTAAGAGGGAAGTTTATAGCCCTGAGTGCCTACATCAAAAAAACAGAAAGAGCACAAGTGAACGCTCTAACATTGCAGCTAAAAACACTTGAGAGACAACAACAAATGAACCCTAAATGCAGCAGACAGGAAGAAATAACAAAAATTAGAGCAGAATAGAATAGAAACAAAGAAAACCATACAGAAAATCAATGAATCCAAAAGTTGGTTCTTTGAGAGACTAAACAAGATAGACAGACCTCTAGCCCAGTTAACCAAAAGAAAGAAGGAACAACTCCAAATCAATAGAATCCATGATGAAAAGGGAAAATACCACAACAGTCAATGAAAAGATCCAGACAGTCATATGGGAATACTTCAAAAACCTATACTCTACTAAGTTTGAAAACCTAGAAGAAATAGATGAATATCTAAAATCCTGGGAATCACCAAAGCTCAACCAAGAAGAGATCGACAACTTAAACAGACCCATAATATATGAAAAAATTGAAGATATAATAAGAAACCTCCCAACTAAAAAAAGCCCAGGCCCAGATGGTTTCATGGCAGAATTCTATAAATTCTATAAAACATTTCAAAAAGACTTACAACCATTATTATTCAAATTGTTTAGAAGGATACGAACAGAGGAAATTCTCCCAAATTCCTTCTATGAAGCCAGTATCACTCTATTACCAAAACCAGGCAAAGATACAACCAAAAAGGAGAACTACAGACCCATCTCATTAAGGAATGCAGATGCAAAACTTCTAAACAGGATACTTGCAAATCACATACAGACCCACATCAAGAAGACCATCCATCATGACCAAGTTGGATTCATACCAGAAATGCAGGGATGGTTCAACATATGAAAATCAATAAATATTATTGTTCTAGTTTGTCTTCCATTGCTGCAACAAAACACTCTGACCGACACCAACTTGGGGAGGAAAGGGTTTATTCAGCTCACATCTCCTGGGTCACAGTTCATCACTTAAGGGAGCCCAAGGCAGGAACTCAGGGCAGGAACATGGAGGCAGGAGCTGAAGCACAGGCCATGGAGAAATGCTGTTCACTGACTTGCTCCTCTGGCTCATGCCCAGCATGCCTTCTTATATGGTACACAACAACCTGCCCAAGGTGGCACTACTCATTGTGGGCTGGGTCCTCCCACATTGCCTCATAAGACAATACTCCATAGACGTGGCCACAGGCCAATCCAATGGAGCCAATTCCCCAATTGAGGCTCCCTCATGTGTCAAGTTGACACTAAAGCTATCCAGCACAATCATCAAACATATAAATGGACTGAAAGACAAAAACCACGTGATCATCTCAATTGACACAGAAAAAGCCTTTGACAAAAGCCAGCATCCCTTCATGTTTAAAGTCCTAGAGGGAATTGGATTGGGGGGGATCATTCCTCAATGTAATCAAAGCCATATACAGGAAACCCACAGCCAGTATCATCCTAAATGGGGAAATGAAAGAAGCATTCCCTTTAAAGGTAGGAACTCGGTAAGGCTGCCCCGTCACCACTCCTTTTCAATATAGTGCCTGAAACACTTGCTAAGGGCAATAAGGCAAGAAATGGAAATTAAAGGAGTTCTAATTGGAAAAGAGGAAGTCAAACTATCCCTTTTTTAAAAATTTTATTTATTTCCGTATGTGTATGAATGTATTGTCTGCATGCAAGTCTGTGCACCCGTGACGTGCAACGCCGCGGAGGTCAGAACTCCCCTGGAACTGGAGTTCTCCTGAAATCAGAGTTACAGACGGTTCTCGGCCGCCATGTGGGTGCTGGGGATCGAACCCGGGTCCTCTGCAAGAGCGGTCGGCGCTCTTAACCACCAGGCCATCTCTACAGCCCAAACTATCTCTTTTTTAAAAAATTTATTTATTTTTGTATGTGTATGAATGTACTGTCTGCATGTAGGTTTGTGCACCCATGTCGTGCAATGCCGCGGAGGTCAGAAGAGGGTGTCAGATTCCCCTGGAACTGGAGTTCTCCTGAAATCAGAGTTACAGACGGTTCTTAGCCTCCATGTGGGTGCTGGGGATCGAACCCGGGACCTCTGCAAGAGCAGTTGGTGCTCTTAACCACTAGGCTATCTCTCCAGCCCCTCAAACTATCCCTTTTTGCTGATGATATGATTGTTTACTTAAGGGATGCTAAAAACTCAACCAGAAACTCCTAGAAATGATTAAGAGCTTCAGTAAAGTGGCAGGATACAAAATTAACCTAGAAAAATCAGTAGCCTTTCTTTACACCAACAAGCAACTGAAGAAGGAATACAAGGAGACCTTTCCACTCACGATAGCCTGAAAAACAATAAAATACCTAGGAACAACCCTAACCAAAGACATCAAAGATCTCTACAAAAAAATTTTAAACCCCCAAAGAACGAAATTGAAGAAGACATCAGAAGACGGAAAAACCTCCCATGCTCATGGATTGGGAAAATTAACATAGTAAAAATGTCCATTCTACCCAAACTCTTGCACAGATTTAATGCAATCCCAATTAAAATCCCCAAGAGTTTCTTCACAGGCTTGGAAAAAAAAGTCCTTAATTTCATTTGGAAAAACAAAAGACCCTGAATAGCCAAAACAACCCTGACTGAAAAGAGCTACACAGGGGGAATCTCTATACCAGACTTCAAACTATACTACAGGGCTATAGTCATAAAAACAGCTTGGAACTGGCACAAAAACAGACCTGTTGACCAACGGAACAAAATTAAAGATCCAAACTTGAGCACATACAATTTCAGCTGCCTCATATTTGACAAGGGGACCAAGAAGACACAATGGAGAAAAGACAGCATCTTCAGCAAGTGGTGTTGGCAAAACTGGATCACCACTTGTAGAAGAATGAAACTAAACCCCTACCTCTTGCCCTGTACAAAAGTCAACTCCAGATGGATCAAAGACCTCAACATGAAACCCAAAACTGAAGGCAATAGAAGAAAAAGTTGGAAGCAGACTACAAGACATAGGCGTAGGAAAAGACTTCCTAAATCAGACAGCAGCTGTGCAAGAAATTAAGGTCGACAGTTGACAAATGGGACCTCATTAAACTCAAAACCTTCTGTACCTCCAAAGAAACAATCAAGGAAGTGAAGAGAAAACCCACAGAGTGGGAGGAAACCTTCACCACAGAGACATCTGACAAAGTGTTGATTTCCAGAGTATATAAACAACTCAAAAAACAAAGAAGAAAGAAAACAAATGACCCACTCAAAAGATGGAGCATAGAGCTGAACAGAGACTTCACAAGTGAGGAATTAGAGATGCTGAGAAACATCTTAAGAAGTGTTCAACGTCGCTAATAATTAAGGAAATGCAAATTAATACCACTTTAAGATATCATCTCACTTTGATAAGACTAGCTAGGATCAAGAAAACAAATGATACCAAGTGCTGGAGAGGTTGTGGGGAAAGGGGAACACTCATCCACTGCTGGTGGGAATGTAAACTCATACAGTCACTATAGAAATCAGTGTGGAGAACCCTTGGAAGGCTTGGAATGAACTTGCCACCTGACCCAGCCATAGCACTCCTGGGTATGTACCCACATGACTCATCTTACCACAGAAATACATGTACATCTATGTATATTGTAGCTCTGTTCACAGTAGCAAAGAGCTGGAACCAACCCAAACGCCCCTCAACTGATGAATGGATAGAGAAAATGTGGTACATCTACACAATGGAGTTCTATGCAGCAGTAAAAAAAGCCAACATCATGAACTTTGCAGGTAAATGGATGGAACTGGAAGATATTATGTTAAGTGAAGTAACAGAGTCCCAGAAGAACAAAAGATGAATGGTATCCCTCATCTGTGGATGCTAGTGCCAATAACCTAGTTGTAAACATTTCTTGTTGGGAGTGATTGATATTGGAAAGAACAACAACACTAACAACAGAGGGGACTGCATCAAAGAACTGACTGAAAGGGTGAATCTGGTGGGGTTGGGGGGTTGGGAGAGGGACATGAGTCTGGATTCGATTTGTAACATAATGTTGTAGAAAAAAAATATATGTAAAATAATAAGTTAAAAAAAGAAGAAAAAAAAAGGTTGCCACCTCCAACCTGACCCCAGGCACCAGATCCATTTTTCTCTAAGCTTTGGTTAGGAAAACAATGAGTCACCTTATAACACTGAGAATTCCCACCAGGAGAATGCGTAAACCGTAAGGGGACTAACCAAAAAGAGATGGCTTTGGTTTTAAGCCAGATGGCTTGGGGTTTTCTTTTTCCCTTTCATAAGTATAGAGGCTGAGAATTAAGATTCGATTGGGGATTATTAAGTGTCCTGGATACTCACTGTAGGGTGCAGGGAATAAATGAAGAGCTCCACCTTGTGTAAGGTATAGACAGTTTGTTCTGTAGCGCCAAATGAGACACTGCAGGTGCTGCGATTGCCATCTTCGAGTTCTTACAAATACTTTCTCCCCGCATTCCCCAAATATCCTGCTTCTCCTGACAGTGACCCATCAAATCCCCATTCCTTGAGCCTTGTGACACCACTTGCATGAAGGTGATGGGGTAGATGCTTATGCACGTGCATTCCCAGTCTTGTCTCCCACCAGTGTTCAAACTGTAGACTCTCCCTGCCTGATTGCTTTGTGGGTGGTGCTTTGCATACTAGGGAGCAGCCAAGAAGGCAGGCTGTTTCATGCTGGTGTCAGAGTGAGATGACACACCATCCTAAAGGCATACCGGTAAAAGAGGACCATTGGCATATCTGGATGGGCTGCTTGGGAGATGTGGAGAAGCAGGAGGTTGTGCTTATACAAGTGATAGGGGATCTCAGCCATTCAGTCATGGATTAGGAATGGTTTTACATTGGAAGCTTAGAGGTACAGTTGTGCTGAAGAAGAAGCTGGTGCCCTGGGCCTGCAGCATTTCTTCGGAAGTCAGCGTGAATGCTTCACCACACTGGCATAGGCTGTGGACAGTTTGGCTCTATATGCACTGCATTAATTTCTAATCCTATTCCTGTTCTGAATGTGTTCCATGCAGAGTTTCGGACAACAGGCTGAGACCGGAAGGTGGCATGAGATGCCTCAAGTTGGGAAAAGGCACCTCCCCAGAGAAGGATTTTCTGTAGTTCCCAGAATACAGCAGGCCATGAAGTCATTGCCTCAGATCAAAGATGGTGAGGAGGTTGCAATGCAGCAAGTGAGGAGAGTATGTGCAGGAGAGTTCACTGAGGGAGAAGGACTGGCAAGGAGGAGGGTCTTCTCAGGCCTGAGCTCCCACTGTTCCTGTCATCCCTGAGCTGGTGCCAAAGAAGCTAATCACAAGCCCATGGCATACTTTGACCTTCTTAGTAAAGAGTCACCATGAGAATCCTCCTGACAACGAGAAGCCTGCATTTTCTTGGGCACTGGACTGCAGAGAGTCTATGGAGCATAGCATTTGATAAAGATCCCTCCCTTTGTCCTTTAACCAGGTAAGATACAAGTGCAGAATGAACATCATTGTGGGAAGTCTGCTGGAGGACTGTGTGAACCCTCTTCCAGGCTCTAGGATGCTATTGCAGCACAGGACACAAGCAGACAGTTTGATAAAGGTCCCTCCCTTTAACCGAAGTCAGGCAGAGTGAGGCAGCTTCCTGTTCACACTATACTAGAGAATAGGGATGACAAGATCCATGGGATTCATGCACTTCCTGCTGGACCAAACATTATACAAGGAATTGTGGGGATGCTGTGGGGTTCAATAAGGTCATCTTCTAGCAGGGTTCAAGGATCAACATTCAATAGATATGTCACTCTTATTTTCCCATGGAAATTTCCTTCCTGGCTCACTAAGAGGCATTTTTAATTTCACCATTTTAATTTCACTGATATTTCCTATGTGCTAGAAGATGATGTAGGTGAGGCTGTAAGTTCATCTGGGGTCCGGGTCTGCTCACACCTAGGGTTTTTATTCTGCACAATTTTTCTGTTACTCTTACATTGAGGCTCAACCAACATCCCTATTCTCCATGATCCACTGTGTGCTGGTGACTGCAGACAGCACCCTGTTGGCCACACATGAAGATGAAGATGTCTTCTTACAGCATTAGATCTCCTATTCTGTCTTTAATTGGTCTTATTACAGAACTCCCACATAGGAGGCCAAGAAGGGCACAGCTTGCTCTGGTGTGGTCAACAAGTCATTTCAATGCACATAGGATTCATGAGTACTTTGACTTTGAAGTAAGCTCTGGCCCTTCCTGGGAAAATGCTAGATATCACTAATATAAGATCATGACTTAGCCCTGAAGAAAAGTCCCTGATGAGAAAAATCATCCCCTGCCCCCACCATGGTCTCTGGGGCCAGAAAGATGCACAGAGACAGAACCTGTCCTTCTACCTTGGGGAGACTCTGAATGTACATCATGTCAGAAAGAACTCCATATAGTTAATTTCGTACATCTAACCACATTTTGGAATGAAAACTGTTTAAGCTGCTTTAATAAGTACCACTATTGCTGCGTTTGGTATATTCATTGGTATTTTCCGAACTCATGAAATCTGCACAAATTAGTGCATCAATGGCTGTAAATACCCAGAGGGGAGAGCTTTATGGTGCCAAATGTCAGCCAAGCCCTGTCACCAGCTGTGCAGAGAAGAGGACAACTGGCCACACGAGATGCAGGGCCTTGACAGTCACTGCTGTACTGCAGGGCATTTGGGTCTGTAGACTTGCTCTTCTGGCTGCTCCTAGAGCCATCTCACAGGGGGAACATGTATATCTCTCCTACCGGGACCACAGGGCATCTTTTCCCAACCTGCCTCACCTGTCTTCATGTCTTGAAGCCTTCCCATAGTCTCCTGATTTTCTTATGGCTGACTGATGGAAAGGTTAGGACAATTTTCTCAGAACACCTGTGAAATTCCACTATTTTTTTTTTTTTGGTCACCCTCCACTGTCTTTCTATCCTACCAGGGACCCTTGGCTCCAGGATCCATCCCACCTATGGCCATGACTGCCTTCGTCTCTTGTGTTCATGCGTGGGAAACGAGATGCTAGTGGAAAGTTTTATACGTGTGATGTGAACATCATAAATCAAGGCCGTGGCAGTATTTAAATCTGTGAAATGCAAAGGGAATTTAAATAACACGTCGGCCACACAGGCAGGTGGCCCCGTAGCTCCAGAATGTGCATCTCACCCTAACAGCTCGCACGGTTATATTAAGCACTGGAAGCAGAGTGCAGAAGGAGTGGAAGGTGTTAACAACTACTGCAAAATATTCCTTTAAGGATACATTGCCTCCATTTCCTCTCAACGTAAATTCTGACAACATAAATTCAGGATTTATCCACAAAACCATGTATCACAGAGGACTGCTTTTAATTTGTAGAGTGGCTTGAAAGAGCAGTCCCTTAATCTATATTGGGAATAGTTGGTTAATGTGATATAATTAGCAGAGTAAATTATTTTCACAAGGGAAGAGCTTAATTCACAAAACCAGCACACCTTTTCATTCTGCTTCGTGTTACAAAAAGGTATTGCCTTACCTTCTGTCAACAGAGTTACAGACACAACATCTTGTATTATTAAAGCCAAACTTTTAAGACTCACCTCTGACTTCCTGGAAGGATCGTAACTGAAGTGGGAAGGAAATTAGGGAAGAACAGTTTTTGCCTGCTCAACTATTTCTTGGCTCTGGGAAACTGTTCCTTGACTCTATGGGTGGCTGAAATGGAAACTTATTTTCTGCAATTTAGTCCAATAAATAGCAATCATGGTCCTAGTGGTAAATGCCCAGTGTGGCACAGGACCTGTAGCATGCAAATATTTGGGATGTGTCATTTGATTTGCTACTTATAGGAGCTGGCATGAAGGTTCCCTTTCTATAATAGAGATGTAACAGAGACCAGGAAGGTAAATGATTTTACTCTGGTTACATAGCTGGAAAGTGACTGAGACAAAAGGTCTTTGGCTGCCCGGTTCAATATATTTTTATTCAACAGTTGCCTGGATATTTTGTGTTGCTGCTTTCCAGGCCTGCCTGCAGCTACAGGCAAGGCCCGTCCATACCTGCTCTATGCATCTTCTGTGTTATGAGATGGGATTTCTTTCAGTATTGATTCCACCCTAGGAGTAGCAGCTAAGTTCCAGGGCTAAGCTGCTGATGAACGATTTGGATATGTTTCATAGGCTTCTACAATATCATAGTTTTAAGGAATGGAAGATAAATTTTCATCTTATCTCCTTGTGTGAAGGGATATAGGAGCTTCAGAGGCTTCTCCCTAGCAGTTTGCTTTACACTGTGATTTTGTACCTATGGTGCTTACTCTCTAACTTTATCCTTTACACTTTTGCTTTGGAAGAGGTCTGGGAAATATTAATATGGTTCTCGAAGGAATGGAATCCAGAGGAGAAAAAGTTCACATGGTTAAACATTCCTATATAATACTGGCAGGAAGTTTCAGTGTTCGTTCAGTCTGTGGATAGCACCTGAGATGCTCAAAGACGATTCCACAGAGTCTAAATGCTCATAAGAATAAGACTAATTGACGCTGTTTTTACATCAGCTCCAAATACGTTCATATCATTTACCATTCGAGGTGCCAGAATCAAAACCCACAGAAGAAACATTCTCCATTCAATGCCAAGTGGACAAGGTAGAAGGCACCACACTAAGCAGGCTCAAGTTCCAGCCAGTCTCAGGAAACCTATCCAAAGTATCTGCAGAGCTGAGCCAGTGTCCTGGTGTTCGCAGCCGTTCTGAGCCTGAGTCACTCGGGAATGCTTAAGAGGAACTGGACCATCCTCTTTTAACTTTGACCTCTGCCTTAACCTTGTACTTGGCCACATCAGACACCCTTCTTACTGCCAGGAAATGTGGAGGCCAAGTTGGCCTGCCCAAAGCACCCTTGGTTCTTGGGAATAGTTCTATTCCCATGGCTGTGGGCCAGTGTGGAGGTGAGAGCTCTAAGACTTCCTCTAGAGGCCCCATTCCATAGGAACCGGGAGATTTCTTTCTAACATTCGATGCACCGCTTCTCATTTGTGTCTTTAGCAGAGAGAAAGAGGGTGAGAGAGACCCTGGAGGTTCTATCATAGCAACTAGAAAGTGATATGTTTGATCAGAAAACCACGACCTGTTAAATGCCACAGTCTCTTAGAAGATAAAGGTGGTGTCTTTCAACGTCTTCTATCTTTGCCACAGGCCCTGTGCTTTGTAAGCTTTATCTAGTGTTCCCAGAGAAATCTTAGGGAGGTGTCATCATCCCATTGGACAGACAAGGCAACTGAGGCTCAGAGCGGTGAGGCAACCTAGCTGAAGCTCACAGAGCTAGTAAATGTAGACTCAAGACTCAGACCTGGTCTATCAATAGCATCATAAATAAAACCAGGGCTCGCCATAAAATTTACTGACTGATTCTAGCTATCTGGAATTGGTTAAATGTATTTTGCTGGACTTGACTGTCGGTATATCATTTTTTCCCTCCAATCTTCTATCTTCCCTTCAGCATGGAGTAATGTAGGGAGTGAGGGGCTTATTTGTTTTGGGGAAAGTAGTTCTGAATCCTCCCAAAAGAGAAATGACATGAAAATGAACGTCATAGGGTGGACAGAGAACCAAAGAGGTAGCATTCAAATAATTAGTTCAGTTCAGTGGCACACGCCTTTAATCCCAGCACTGGGAAGGCATAGCAGATGGATGTCTGTGAGTTCGAGGCCAGCCTGGTCTACACAGTGAGTTCCCAGCCAGCTGGGGCTACGTAATGAGTCCCTATCTCAAACACAGTGGTCAACACATCCTTGAAAAATGTTCTCCTAACTGTATGACAGAAAAGTGCAAATTAAATCAACTATTATTCTCTGTGCCTTGAAATCTAAAAATAAAGAAAGAAAAAATATTTCAAAATGAGAATTCCCATGCTGGAAAACATATAAAGAGTCATTCTTCATATAGTAAAAGGTTGTAATTTGCTCAGACCTTTTTTTTTTTTTTTGGTCTTTTTAAGACAGGATCGGGGGCTGGAGAGGATGGCCTAGCGGTTAAGAGCACCGACTGCTCTTGCAGAGGACCCAGGTTCGATCCTCAGCACCCACATGGTGGCTGAGAACTGTCTTGCCGGGCGTGGTGGCGCACGCCTTTAATCCTAGCACTTGGGAAGCAGAGGCAGGCGGATCTTTGTGAGTTCAAGGCCAGCCTGGTCTACAGAGTGAGTTCCAGGACAGCTGGGGCTACAGGGAGACCCTGTCTCAAAAAGACACACACACACACACACACACACACACACACACACACACACACAAAGACAGGATCTCCCTTTAGTCCCAGCTGGCCTAGAACTCGCTATGTAGACCAGGCTAGCCTTGAACTCACAGAGATCCACCTGCCTCTGCCTCCCAAGTGCTGGGATTAAAGGCGTGCACCACCACGCCTGGCTGCTTAAACCTTTTTGAAGGCAATTTTGGAGCACCTGGCCAAAGTACTGGCATTCTCTGCTCCCTTTGACCAACAACTAAAATTTCCACCCAAGGAAAGGATTACGGTGTGTTCAAATACTATTTTTATGAATTGATGTATGCCAATAATAATATAACACTTAACATCATCCAAATATCCAACAAAAGGCAGAATTAATAAATGATAGTAGCGGCTGGAGAGATGGCTCAGCAGTTAAGAGCAGTGACTGTTCTTGCAGAGGACCAAAGTTCAAATCCTAGCACCCACATGGTGGCTAACAAGCATCCCTAACTCCAGTTCCAGGCAATCTGATGGCTTCTTCTGTTCTCCATGGGCATTGTACTATATGGCATGGATGTACTGACATACATGCAGGTAGAACACTCATGCACATAAAATAAAAATAATAAAATAAATAATAAAACAAAAAATAATTGATGGTACATTTATATGACATCCTGGGCAGTTCTTAAAAAATGATTTTGTAGAAGATTTAATGCCATGGGAAACATTCATGATATATTATTAGGGCAACAACATGATGGCATTTCTGAAAAAAATAACAGATATAAATTCATGCCTAAAAAAAGACAGAATAAACAGACAATATTAATAGTAATTGCAAGTGTTGTCTTCCTATTGGGCCATTCTGGGTTTTTCTGTTTGTTTTTTGGTATTTTCCAGACAGGGTCTCCCTTTAAGTCCCAGCTGGCCTGGAGCTTACTCTGTAGACCAGGGTGGCTTTGAACTCACAGAGATCTGCCTGCCTCTGCCTCCTGAGTGCTAGGATTAAAGGCGTGCACCACCAAGCCAGGCTCCTCTTAGGCTATTCTGAATGCACACAAGTGGCCGCATATTGGTGAAAACACAGCTCTCCTTCCACTGATAATCTTTGTTCTTTATCTTCTCTGTCTTTCCTTTCTGTCTATATACTTGTAATTGGATATACCATATTCTGGGTATCTAGATATATACATTTCATGGAGGTCATCATGGCTGGGGAAGGGCATCAGTTGGTAAAGCACTTGCTATCCAAGCATGAGGAACTGAGTTCAGTCCCCAAAACTCATGTAGAAAAGCCTGCTATGGTGATACATGCTATAATCCCAGTGCTGGGGAGTAGGGACAGGAGGATTCTGAGGGCCGGGTGGCCAGCCATCTTAGCCTAATCCCAAATCCTAGGCCAGTAAGAAATCTATTTAAAAAAAAAAGCAAAAACCAAAAAACCACCTGAGGATCAACACCTGAGGCTGACCTGTGCCCTCCACATGCATGTGTGTGTATGGAACCCCACACAGATGTGTACCTGCACACACATGAACACACACACACACACACACACACACACACACAAAAAAAGAAAGATTATCACCCCACAAGAGCACTGACCCTCCTGGGATAATCCATCCACCTGTATCCTTCCTAAATCAGAAGCACTGAGAGGCAGGGAGGAGGCCACAGGTTCCACTTCAGTCCAGTGGACCTTGCTAATCCCGTGAGCACCCCAGCCAGCTATCTGCAAGCTCATGAACATCCAGGCGGTTGACCTTCCAACCTACATCCCAACTAGTGAGCTAACTATACTTGCGGAAATATTCCAATAGGGTTAAGCTTTCTAGGAACCTTGGACATCAGAGAAATGAAGTGGAGATGTTTTAATTGGCACCATACAAAAAACACACATCCATGGCTCAGGGCTGGGGTTTTCTGAGCCTGCAGGCTTCCCAGCCTGGGATTGTCACCAGCAGCTCTGTGCAGAGACAAAGAGCAGGATCGGGCCAGCTGCCGCCAGGGCTCGGGGCATCACACTGAGCTAGAACACTTGAGGAGAATTATTTAGTTATGATCATTATTGGCTGCTTTTAATTACAATAATGAACTAATACAGCAGTACTTATACTTGGGAAAGCCAAAGAGTATCCATTAAAAATCTAATTAAAAGCCAGCCCTTAAGAAGAATCATGGCTTATTTATCTGTCTATTAGGTAATATAAACTAGTGAACTGTGCAGCTTGGAAACTTTCCACCAGTCACGCTGGTAAGCACTATTCCCTTCTCGGTTGTAAAAGTACAATAAATCCTGCTTTAAGGGAACTCTTGTTATGTTTTAAGAAGAGAGACAATGAGGGAGGGAAAAAGAGGGGGAGAAAGAAAAATGAAACGTTAATAATAATATTTATATGTTGCCATTTTCCAAAAAGTTACAGACGTAGATTTCTATAGAAAGAGAGAAGGAATGAAAGAAAAAAAAAAACAACTATAAAGAACATTGTTAGCAACAGACTTTGATGCTTTCATGTCACAGGAGACATGTGGTGGGAGATGTGGATGAGGAACAGCCCATAAAGGGCCCCAGGCAGCTGTGTGAAGAGACTCCAGTTAGTCACTGCAGGTCAGACCTAGAAGGATGAATGGAAGCCTTGCAGGTACCATTAATCTCCATCTATTGTATGCTGGAACAGTGACCATGTGCCAAGTCCTTCACAGATCACTGGAAAGAGAAGGTCACTAGTTTATGGACCCAAAGGAACTCAGCCCTGAAGAGTGGTCCCAGAAAGCATGTATCTGTGGCTCTGGAGCCTGAAAGGTGCCTGAGAGCATGTTCGCTGTGCAGTAAGGTTGTTATGGGTGAAGACAGGAGACTGTACAGGAGTGTAAGGCAACACGATCTATCTTGGATGTATCAGGGCTTTGGTATCAGAGGGGATGCAGAAGAAGGAGAGGAAGAGGGGAGGAAGAAAGACACAGAATAACTATGGAAAGACAAAGTATTGGAAACACGTACAATAGGTTGACCAGAGAAGAATCTGTACCCTCCTCAACTCAAAGGTGGCAGGGACCCAGAAGGAAGATTTTAAGTGGTCAGAAGGACATTTTAGAAAGGCTGCTTCTGTGCAATGGGGCGTATACACGTATACACAGGATGCTGGGAGGACGTCATGGCTCAGACAGGCCAGAAAACAGGTGCCCACATGTGATTAAGGAAATCAACAGTAGGACAGAAAAGGACTGGACGTAAACAATAACTAGGGAATCAGAGCAATCTCATTATATTTGGGGCAAGATGGAAGTTTGAATCTGATCCTAACTGGATGGCTGAAGGACAGGATGTAGAAGAGGGAGGTGCATGAACAGTCTAACACTGTGGACTAGATGCAAGTGCTATGCACAGAATGTACCTGGACATACTTCCGGGGCTCACGGGGGGAGGGAGTCTATATAGTATATTAACCTCTGTCAGAGTGACTGCTGTCACTGCTATGTTCCAGGTGGGACATCTGTACTGGTCAGCTTCACCTGTCAACTTGATACACCTGGGAGGAGGGAACCTCATTTGGAGGCTTTCTGCTAGTGGACTGGCCTGTGGGCATATCTATGAGGCATGTTCTTGACTATTGAGTGATGAGGGAGGCTCAGCCCAGTGTGGGTGGTGCCACCCACAGGAAGGAGGGCCTGGATTGTATAAGAAGGAGGCTGGTCAAGGGCCAGAGGAGCAAACCAGTGAGCAGCGTTCCTCCACGGGTCTGTGCTTCAGTTGCTACTGCTTGAGCTCCTTTCCTGGCATCCCTCAGTGAGGGACTGTGCTGTAAGTGGAATTAACCCCTTCCTTCCCAAGTTAGTCTTGGTCGCGGTGTTTATCACAGCAATAGAACAACACCTAACCCGTAGTCTGTTCCTAGGTGAAGAGAACCTTTCGATCACTGTGCGTCTTGTACCCTGCCACTGACCATATGTTGGAAAGAGGATGAAAATTGGAGATCTTGGCTAAAACTCTCACCAGGGAAAAGCAAAAGGCAAACTTGCACTAATTGCTCTGTCAGTTGAAATGACCTTTCGAAACAAGTTTGAACTTTTTGTCAGCGTGCTATCGGTATTTCCATCAGCAAGTATTTCAAGCAGCTAATGTTTGCCAACTGCGAGGACCAAGGGCTTGGTTCAGCACCAGGGTTTCTGTGCTAATCTGACCTTCCAAGGTATTTAAAGATTCAAAGGCCAGATTCATCACTTGAGTTCCCAAATCCACCAGCTGAATGCCATAGACTTTTCCACTAACATTGGACTAGACTTTTCTCACTACTTTTTCCTCCACAGAAGAGCTTGGAGCCCTAACCTTCAAACCGACCTTAAAAGCTTTTTAGACTCTGTCACAGGTCGCTTTGACCATCATCCATCAAACTTTATCCTTAAAAGGCAGAGGCCATAGCTTTGGGTACTTGGTATGCGGATTCAGAATGCTGGGTTTGAATTCTGCTTTCTTACTTTCTACCTTAAAGCTAGGTACTTAAACTGCCTTAAGCTTTGGTTTCTCCATCTGTAGAGAGCATCTTGTAAGAGGACCTACTTCAAAGGCAACATACATGTGATCATAGCCCTGAGAATAACATATGGTGTCTTGAGGCCACGTGTCTTGGATTGTACATGTGGCTGACTGCCGATACCCATGGTCATTTATTTTTTTTAGGCTCTTCAGGATAAAGTTTACTTCAGGGTAGCCAGGGCTAGGCTCAGGGGAAGAACACATGGTTATTAATGTCAAAAGCCTTTACTACACTGACCCTCCCCCAGAAAGTACTGTTAGTTTCCGTCCCTGAGAAGGACTATTATAACTGACACAAAACAGGCTCTCTGCTTGTTCTCCTTCTTCGGATACAGAAGCAACCGATGAAGTCATTCCTGCACAGCCTAAGACCTCTAGCTGTATTTCACTGCTCTAAGAGGCGATGGCAGAAAAAAAAAACAGTTTAATTAAATTCTTATTTTGGGCAAAATAAAGGAGAAAGAGCCTTTGAGGGAAAGATAGTTCATAAAGCACTGATTACTGTGTTCAAGGGCACACTATGTGATCAATGGCTAGAGTAGAAAACCATATTAGAACAAGACTTTTCTCATAGGGTGTTTTTTTTTGGCGGGGGGTGGTCAGGCAGCTAATGAACTTGCTCTGTACCCCACATTTCCTCCTGACAATACTGGCTGTGGCTTTAGGGGAGGTTTCTGAAGTGTCCCTGTGACACAGAATCACTGCTGTGTGTAAACTCTGCCTGGCCTGTGTTCCTGCCCTGCAGACCTTGCATTCTTGAGTTACCAGCAGGACTTGTTTGGTATCTTGTTTGGGGAACAGCAAGTTTGGCCTTCTCAACTGCTGTGGGATCTGCTGGGAGGGCAGGAATGGAGGAGCCAAGGGAAAGTTATTGGGTCACCGTGGCTAAAGGATAAAGAGGGAGAAGAGACAAGTACAAGGCTCTTGGAATATCACAGAAACCTTCGAAGGTCACATAAGCTCCCTTTGATGTTACCTGGATCTAAATTGGGCTAATTAGAATTAGAACAATAGCTTGGTTTTGATCCCCCACAACCGAAGGGTCCTTTATGCATCACGCTGACCAAATTCTTCCAGCGTTCAGGTGGGGGAAAAGAAAGTATCCTGCAGCTAAGAGAGGGGACTCCCTACAGTACCACAGTACCAGAGGCATGGTGGGGGTCATGAATAGCACTCTATGTTGCAAAGTCTGCCTGCATTCTCTGTGATCCTTCCACCTGCCTCCCACTCTACTGTGTCTCTAGGGGCCAGGCAAGTGACCAAGGGGAGGGACAATTGCAGTGGCACTGGACTGAGCTAATATTCAGAGCAGTCTTCTAGTTACAGCTGTGTCACCTTGGAGAAGCTTCCTGAAGCCTAGACGCAGACTCATGTAAATAGCCATGAGCGTTTCCTGGAGTGTTGTGAGGACTGAATGACTTAAGGCGCCAAGGACTCTCAACAAAGCCAACTCTCTCATTATTCACCTCAGCTCTCTAGCTCCAAAGGGGCTGTGATGAAAGGTGAGTACAAATGAAGATGTGACTTATTATTCAAGATTAAGAGTCTCCGATGCATGACACAGAGTCACCGTGCAAGTACCAGATCTCGCCTATCCAGAGAGGTTTTGTCATCCTGATGTCACTACCCATGGAGGGGGTTGGGGATGTTCCTAGACTCCAGATATCAGAGGTCAGCTGGCAGCAATAAGGACCTAGCCATGGCTGATAAAGCTTACCCTGGATCACCCAAACACCCAGCTGAGTCACTAGTGGGCCAGTGGTCCCTTGGGCATTTTTCTGCCCATCCTGCTCTGAATGTCTCAGAAGCTTTCCCTGCTGTCATTATCCATTGTCTCTAATGTGCTTCCCTCCAATCTAGCAACAGTTACTTCTGCAGCCTTTGTGGCTGACCCCAAGCACTCAGGGAACTTCAGGTGACCAGAGGCTCATCCAGTAATTATAGCAATTCATTTAATATTTATAGGCAAAATGTTCATGAAGTGTAGGAAGTTTGCAATCACAGAGATTTTTCCCTCAGACCACACCATTGCATCTCATGGTTCTGCTTTAATAATATAAATATATATAATTTTTATTTTATGCATATGAATGTATTGCCTACATGTATCATGTAAAGCCTGCAGTTGGCCAGAAGAGGGCGTGAAATCCCCTGGAACTGGTGGTTGTTAGCTATCATCTCTCCGGCCCTTCTGCTTTGGTTCAGAACTACCTCCTTACCCCCCAGTGGCCTCTCTAACACGAGTTCCTCCTGGGCTGAGGGAGTCCTCTATCTCCTAACTTTCCAAAAGGACCCACACACTGATCAAGAGGGCAGTCTTCTGTAAGTGCGGTCGGCGCTCTTAACCAATAGGCCATCTCTGGGGTTCGATCCCTAGCACCCACATGGCAGCTGAGAACCGTCTGAAACTCCAATTCCAGGAGAACTCCAGTTCCAGGGGAATCCGACACCCTCTTCTGACCTCCGCAGCATTGCACGACACGGGTGCACAAACTTGCATGCAGACAGTACATTTATACACATACAAATATAAATAAAATAAAATAAAATTTTAAAAAAATTAAAAAAAAAAGAGGACAGTCTTTTACCCAGCAGAGTCTATGTCTGGGGTCCGGTTTCAGGTTGAGCCACAAGCCAGTCATACAAACGTGATGCTATCCAGCCTGCATCTCCATCAGGACACTTGTCTCTTTTGTCACCCTTTCTCACCTGTAGCCATTGTACTTATGCTTTCCAATATCAGTTTCTGATATCTGGGGACCTCTCTTCTCGTTGGGTTCACAGAAATAGGCTCTAGATATACGCTTTCCCACACTTTCTTACCGCAATGGCAAGAATGAGCTATTAAGGTTCTGCAAATCAGAAAGAGCATGTGAATGAGGGATGAGTTCCTCAAACAGCAGGAATTTGGAAGAATCCTCTCTATAGGCAGTAGCAGCTAGTTGATCAAGGTCAAGTTTTGGGGTAGTGATGGCTGAAGAAAACAGAGTTTAGAGTCCCAGACTGTGATACCTAACACACACTCCACAGTTGGATGAGGACTCGGAGTTGTCCTCGCAGGGCAAGTCTCCTGGGAGACACTGGGTATTGTTTAAGCCAAGTGATCTTTAGGTTTTCTTTTTTTTTTTGTTGTTCTCTAAACAAGCCTACAGGATACTCAATATTATTTTTAATGTATTTCTTTTCTGCTAAAATCACCTACGATCTGATTCTGTGGCTTGAAACTAGGATTTCTGCACGATATACCTCAGGTATAAATGACACAAAAATATCAGAGCTAACATCTATTGTATGTCTCCATATCCCAGGCACTATCCCAAACATTTTTCATGTAAAACTCGTTTCATGTAGAACACATCCTGTGAGGCGAGTCCTATCAGCAACCTAATTTTACAGCTGAGGAAGTGGCAGCTCGGAGGGTAAGTCTCCGAAGCTCTCACCTAAGGAGGCTTCAGCACAGAAAGAAAATGGAAACTATCATCCTTGGAAGTCTATCTAAGGCTCCTCCATGTTTGTACCTGGGGTGAGGACATTTGTGTGGTTGGAACTCGTCCTGATATGGAGCTGAAGCTTATCCCAGAGTGACCAAATGATGGCCGGTGGCCTTCGGCATTGGTTCAGACAACTGGAATAAGGACCCAAAAAGGGACAGGGCATGCACCTGTTGCCCCTCAGTCCCAGGTCCCCTGAGAGTTGCAGCCGTAGGACAGGCAAGCTGCTGGGAAGACAGAAGGCACTCTCTGGAAATGTCATCACTGACCTCTTTAATTACCACGCTGTGATTGAATTAATCAGGCCCAGAGCCCTGGATACTGAACTACTCTTATATGTGGAGTGTTTTTATAATTCAAGGAACTTATCACAGAAGGCCAACTGTCAAGGAGGGCATCAGATATAAACATAATTCATCAACCAGAGGTTCTGCTATGACTGGTCATCAGTGGCTACCTGGGGGTGATTGATGGTCTTGTTCTCATTTTGGACTAGATACTTGGGGATGGTGGCTGGCTTTGACATTTCTACCATCATTTTTCATCCCACGAGGAAGTCCAAAGTACCTGTGGCTACAGCAAGAGGAAGAGGAGCCTGGTGATGTCTGGATTTCCAAGTGTTTTCTTGAACCAATGATATTAAACATTCACTGAAGAGAAAAAAAAATCTTTCTGTAATAATGGCAATCGAGGACCCAGAGCTCTCCCTATGGATATGTTTTTTGTGAGTATTGATATATTAAGGCCAGGAAATACTGGAAGCTTGTTTTAAAGTTTTGGGATGCTGGATATATGTTTTTCCCAAGAACAGCTGCCCTCTCCACTATAAGAAAAGTGCTCATCCATACTGCAGCTCTGCCGGAGGGAGCTATATTAAAGTTTTTGCTACAGAAAAATCTGTGGTGTGCTAACTGAGCCTAGTTCATTCATTTAAGGCAGAAGCACAGAGACTCAGCTTCTTCTGTACCAGTAGAAGGCCAGAGCAGACTAGATGAACCTCAGCACTATCTTCTGGGCCTTGGGAGATCTGGCTTTGTTCTGCTTCCCTCTCAGCTCTCAGATAGTAACTTCTCCAGTCCCATTTATAAAGAAAGACTATCAACTAGTGAACAGATCTATGACGTCTGTCTCCATAAGCTTTGCTACATACAACAAATAGCAAGAGGGAGGTACTAAGAAAGGTGTCCACATGTTAGAATGGGGTGAGGATGGAGATCCTCACTTTCTTTAAGAATCTGCTGTGGCATGAGAGGTTACGGTCCCGTAACAAAGTTCAACCTCCCTCTTCTCCTTGGAAGACCACCAAGAACAAGAGCCCTAAGGAGGTTTCATGTAAGAGATGCTGCTAATCTTTGTGCTGGGTTGGTTCGGTTCATCCATGTGCAAAGCAAGTTGCTGGGGGGGGGGGGCATGGGAAAGAGGACGACTTGCATTTCTCTAGTAGTTTATGAGGAGTATCATTAAAGGCCAGGGGCATTAAGGGATTTTTCATATTTACAAGAGATTAGGATTTATTTTGGAGCTGGCATATAACAGGCATCCAATAAATAATAGTCAGAGCAGTGACTCTGCAAGCCTTAAAGTAGAAAAAACAGCATGCTGGTTTTCTTCTGTCTTCCCCTTGTCCTTTCCCTGCAGTACAATCTGAATGTTCTCTCTAAAGTTCACATTGAAATTTAGTTGCTCTACAATGATATTCAGTGCTGGAACCTTAAGGAGGTGCTTAGACCACCAGGGCTCCACGGTCATGGTGAGGGTTAATAATGTTATAAAAGTGTTTGTGGGACAGCGTGCACTCTCTGCCTGTCCACCTTCTGCTAGGTGATGACACAGAAACTCTTACAGGATACCATCTTGATGTTGGACTTCAGAGCCTCTGGAACTATGAGAACATAAACCTTTGTTCTTTATAAAGTGCTTGCTCTTGTATATTTTGTCATAGCAGCATAAATGGACTAAGACACACTGCCTATTATTTTCTTCTCTCTCTCTCTCTCTCTCTCTCTCTCACACACACACACACACACACACACACGCGCGCGCACACACACACACACACACTTTCCTTTTGTTCTTACTTCTTTCCTTTCCCCTGCCTCTTCCCAGGTTTTGAAAACTTGAATTTACAGAGTCTATTCAAGGAAGACATTTTCAGACCCTAACCTAAAAGGAAAGAGGGGGCAGAAGAAATTCATCTGTAAACCAAACAGTGATAAGCTGAGGCTTCAAGGAGTCAATGAATTTCAGCAGCCCACACACAACCTTTTCTGACTCTAGATCAAGGTTTTCAATAGCAAAGAATGTAGGGGAGATAACAGACAAAAAAGCAAATTTCCCATTTTAGCTTTTAAATAAGATGAGAGGGAGAGAAAGAGGGGATGGGAGGAGAGAGAAGGGGTGGAGCGAAGAAGAACAGAAAGGGGCCCCTTATCCTGCTGTGACCAACACAATGAGTTGATGCATTCTTTCCCTGCCCTCTTGGGGAGCAAAGGCTGTCTGGATCCCAAGGAGTTCAGCTGTATTTGCCTGGGTGGCTATGCAGGTCAGAGGGAGGGGTACTCTGCTCCGTCCACACCTGCCTCCTTTCAATTCTGCTTTTTGCTTGTTTGTTTAGTTTTCAGATTTCACAGCCTTGAGCTCAACAAAAAGTCTTTACTTTCTATCCTTGGTCTCTAAGCAGACAAAATTTCAATTTCTTCAGTTAAAATGAAGACTCTCACTGCCTAGGCCAAGCTAGCAGAGTCAGAATAAGATTGTAAGTGTGGGGGGAGAAGAGAAATCAGAAAAGAGGATGGAGAGAGGAAGACTAGGAAGAGGAAGAGGGCGAGGAAGACTAGGAAGAGGAGGAGGGAGAGGAAGACTAGGAAGAGGAAGAGGAATAGGAAGACTAGGAAGAGGGAGAGGAAGACTAGGAAGAGGAAGAGGGAGAGGAAGACTAGGGAAAGGAAGACTAGGAAGAGGAAGAGGGAGAGGAAGACTTGGAAGGGGGAGAGGAAGACTAGGAAGAGGAAGAGGGAGAGGAAGACTAGGAAGAGGGAGAGGAAGACTAGGAAGAGGAAGAGGGAAAGGAAGACTAGGAAGAGGAAGACTTGGAAGAGGGAGAGGAAGACTAGGAAGAGGAAGAGGGAGAGGAAGACTAGGAAGAGGGAGAGGAAGACTAGGAAGAGGAAGAGGGAAAGGAAGACTAGGAAGAGGAAGAGGGAGAGGAAGACTTGGAAGAGGGAGAGGAAGACTAGGAAGAGGAAGAGGGAGAGGAAGACTAGGAAGAGGAAGAGGGAGAGGAAGACTAGGAAGAGGAAGAGGGAGAGGAAGACTAGGAAGAGGAAGAGGGAGAGGAAGACTAGGAAGAGGAAGAGGGAGAGGAAGACTAGGAAGAGGAAGAGGGAGAGGAAGACTAGGAAGAGGAAGAGGGAGAGGAAGACTAGGAAGAGGAAGAGGGAGAGGAAGACTAGGAAGAGGAAGAGGGAGAGGAAGACTAGGAAGAGGAAGAGGGAGAGGAAGAAGAGGAAGAGGAAGACTAGGAAGAGGAAGAGGGAGAGGAAGACTAGGAAGAGGAAGAGGGAGAGGAAGACTGGGGAAAGGAAGACTAGGAAGAGGAAGACTAGGAAGAGGAAGAGGGAGAGGAAGACTAGGAAGAGGAAGAGGGAGAGGAAGACTAGGAAGAGGAAGACTAGGAAGAGGAAGAGGGAGAGGAAGACTAGGAAGAGGAAGAGGGAGAGGAAGACTGGGGAAAGGAAGACTAGGAAGAGGAAGACTAGGAAGAGGAAGAGGGAGAGGAAGACTAGGAAGAGGAAGAGGGAGAGGAAGACTGGGGAAAGGAAGACTAGGAAGAGGAAGAGGGAGAGGAAGACTAGGAAGAGGAAGAGGGAGAGGAAGAAAAGCAGGAAATGGACAAACAGGGGAGGATTATTCCGTAGAAGACTTCATCCACGGGGTCTTGCACAGGGAATGAGACTGGGCTCACATACATATTTGCAAGCTCTGGGCCATGTACTGGCCAAGATACCTACCTATTCCCTGTGTTTTTTGTTTTCTGAAACAGGATCTCCTTATAGCCCCAAAGTTACTTGCTATGGAGAGCAGGCTGGCCTCATCTCACAGAGATCTACCTGTTTCTGCCTCCCAAGTGCTATTAATGCTGTGTACCACCACCCAGCATTCCCTGGGGATTCATGGGATGCTTTATTAAAGCAGCTGGTAGCTTGGGGACATTCATACATCAGAGTCTTTCAGGCTGACCCACAGACTCTGCTCTGGGAAGACTGTAGTCCTCCAGATGATCTACACACTGGGCTCATTCAGCAGACGGCCAGACCAAGGTTGAGCTGCTGCAGGGGAGTTGGTAGTAGGATACTGGGCAGAACCAAGTATGTTCAAAGCAGATACGAATGCCCTAACTTTATCAGGGCTTCACTTGGGGACAGACCCTACTCTTTAATCTTGTCTTTTGTCCATGCATTGTCTCAATGAAGAGGCATCATCAACTCAGTTTCTCATTTGTGAAATCTAAAGCTCAGAGGGCCTCAGTGATCTTGCTAGAGCCACACAGCTAGATGGTCACAGAGCCAGCATCTCCACAAAGTCAGAGTCTAAGGCTGTACGTGCTGTTGCACTGAGTGAGCTGTATACAGGTAATAGATGTTCATTACCCCTAACATAAGCAGTACTCCCAGGTCCCTGTTAGTAACAGATTTCACAGATGAGCCAAACAGCTTGGGGAGGCAGAGGGATATGCATCGGGCAACAGAGTGAGTGTCCTTCCCAAGGTCCCTGTTACCATGACAACAAAACAAACCTAATGCTTTCAATGGTCAGTTTTAACCACTCCCCCCCACCCCCAAGTTTTTCTAGCTTTTCTCCAGGCAAAGTCACAGGCATAGAAGATGCAGAACTCCTGTCTCATGCTGAGTTAAAAAAAAAAACCCCACAGAGCTTTTAGTTTAAGTTTCTGGTTAAAGATCCAGTTGAGAAGATACTGAAGAGTACTTTTACTTTTATTACATGTGTGTGCAGTACCCACAAGGCCAGAAGGGGCATTAGATCCTTTGGAGCTAGAGTTACAGGCAGTTGTGTGGCACATCATGTGGGTTCTGGGGACTTCACTTCAGACAGCAAGTGCTCTCAACTGCTGAGCCATCTCCAGCCCCTGAAGTAATCACTTATTAATTTCCAGAAGAGTACTGAGATGGTTTATTGAGTACCATATCCATGTCCTCCACTGACTAAACTGTAAACATCTCAGAGCTTCTTGTTGGTCTCTCTGCTCTCTACGTTGATCATCCCAGCATCTGCCTGTATATCTATCTGCTATCTATCTGTCATCTATCTATCTATCTATCTATCTATCTATCTATCTATCTTCTATCTATCTAATCTATTTATTTTAAATCTTATGGCAGAATGGGAAAAAATGACAGCATCAAGGCAGAAAGGTAGCTACATAGTCTCAATAGAACCCTCATACAAAAAAGACTGAATTAGCTGGGAATTGAAAGGGTTACTGGTCTACCATGCCCCGCCCCCTCTAAGCACACACACCTGCAAGTGAAGGAAAGGAGAAAAGAGATGCCACTAGTGTAGGATTAGCGCTTGTAGCAAAGGTTCTGAGTGCTAAGTACCAACAACACCCCTTAGTAAAATTTAACACAATCCCAAAGTGATGAGATCTGGGGCTGCAAACTGGCAAACAGGAAATTGTCCCTGTGATCTCCAGCTCTTCAAAGGGCTCCTCTGCAGGATGCGTGTTTGTCAGTTCAGAGTTTAATGAGCCATCTATATGCACTCAATCCAGGCTCAGCAGGGGCGCCCAAACACTGAGGCTACAGCCACCACAGGCCTCAGGCAGACTTTGCCTGGCTAACTGTCCTGGAGGTGGCTTGCCACTACCCTCCAGAAACAGCTTCTCCTCTTCCCTAGTGTTTGATACCCAAGGGCCAGCTGACCCAGAATCTTGGTGGGAACTTAAATACAAAAAGCTTATAACAGACTGCATAAAACATCCATCTAGCAAAATCACCCTTTCTTGTTAGCTCTGCTTTTCTTCCTGAAAGGCTGGTTTAAGGGCCCTGTATCTCAACTTGGTCCAGATTTGACACTTACCTGAAATGTGCTCATGAAGTATAAGAATCAAAGAAAGGAGCCCTGGAACCCCCAGTCCCTCAATTCAAATTGAGGTGGGGGCTATGAAGGGAGCTCCGTTATAATCCAGTGCCAGAGTCTACAAACCCGTAGCCCCAATTTACTCATGCCTATAGACTGACTCCAGTAATATTTATGGGAAACCAAAACTTGATCCTGTGCCTCCATTTTAAAATAGGGATGTCACACACACACACACACACACACACACACACACACACACACACTTGCACGAGCAAGTTGTATAGTTTCTCTGGTGCACGCCTTTAATCCAGCACTCGGGAGGCAGAGGCAGGAGGATCTCTGAGAGTTCAAGGCCAGCCTGGTGTACAGAGTGAGCTCCAGGCTAGCTGGGACTAAAGTGAGAGCCTGTCTCAAAATTACCAAAACAAAAACAAAAACAAAAAAACATGGCAGAAACTGTGACAGCACCAAGTCTCTACTCTTGCATGACAAAGCTGTCCTGCGCTAAGCAGGGCTGCCCTTTCTCAGGGGAATGCATTTTGACTCTTTAGGGTATACTTTGGAAAGGTCCCAAAGGACTGGAATCAAAGCTGGTTAAATTGGCTTCCCCAGGGCTAAGGGTCCCCCTTTTTTTTTTTTTTTTTTTTTTTTTTTTTTATTTATTTCTGTATGTGTATCAATGTACTGTCTGCATGCAGGTCTGTGCACCCCTGTCGTGCAATGCCGCGGAGGTCAGAAGAGGGTGTCAGATTCCCCTGGAACTGGAGTTCTCCTGGAATTGGAGTTTCAGACGGTTCTCAGCCGCCATGTGGGTGCTGGGGATCGAACCCGGGTCTTCTGTAAGAGCGGTCAGCGCTCTTAACCGCTAGGCCATCTCTCCAGCCCCAGGGTCCCCTTTTCTTAATACACATAAAAGCTCCCCGTGGGCTGGAGAAGCGCAGTTCCCTCCACTGCCCCTTACTGGGCTGCACCTACCCCTGCCTGTCACCTGTGTGTCGCAGCAGGGGCCTGTAACCTCTAGACAGCAACCTCCTGCAGCCATGAACTGCTTCCAAGTTCAGCACATAGATTAGATTTCTCCTGGCTTCAGAGTCAGCTCTCCTGGGTGGCCATCCAGGGCCGGTTCTCCCCAGACCCTAGTGTGTTGTTTTCTGCACTTCGGCCCTCCTACTTCTACAGAAGCTCACTGGCTTCCTGGGATGGGGGAAACAGGAACTCTCACTCAGAGCCTGAGCAGGTCAGCTGGAAACACACATGGCTTGGCACACTCCTGAGTGATAAGAGAGCTTCCCGGCCCAGCATCTCTGTGGATCAGCTCGGTCTTTGAGGCTGCCTGCAACCTCTGCTTCAGCTTTTACATCTTCTGACCAAATGGACAGACCTGAGCCATAAAATGCAAATCATTGCGACAGTCAATTAATCCCACTGAAATCACTTCAACTAGGAGCAATAAAGGGGGCAAAAGAGTTTTTTGCCTCTTTGGTTTTGTTCTAGTGTGAGATAATCTGTAAAATGTCAAGGTCCTTTAATTGTCCAGATCTACCCTGGTTCCCTAAACCCAGCCCACACGAATGGCTGTTTAAGCCTAAGTGAAAACTAATGGGATGGAAATAAAGGAGGTTACTGCTGTGACTCAGAACTGACTGGTGTCAAAGTGCCTTCTACTTCAAGCCACCATGGCTGCCCCAGCCCAGCAAGCCAGTGGCAATCTTAAAAATGCCTGGGAGGGTTAGGCAGTGCCTAATCCATCTCAGTGTGGAGCTATCCTCGCCCTCCCTGGACTCGGGGATAGTGAACAGTCTGAGTTCATGAAAGTTCCTTTTGTGATTTTCGAGTCTGGATAGAGGCCTGGCATTCAAACCCTAAGCAGAAATGCAGCCTGCTGCTGAGCTGCCTCAGCTCTCTTCCTTTAAAGCTGCTAGCAGGTTGATACCTCTCAGCTTCATCTGGGTCAGCCGTATCACACCCCCTAAAGTCCCAAGAGCTGATACCATCCCAATTCTAGGGAGTACCCCAAGGCACTTCTCAGAGGCCTGGGGTACTTAGCCTGTTTCCTCCACAGAGGTGCCAACTTCCAGCCTACAGGTACCCTTATGATGACTGAGTCTTTGCAAGACTCATTTTTTTTCTCCCAGGAGGATGGTCAAGGCCATGGAATCCACACTTAGAAGTTACATAAGCCAACCGCCCTATTTTGCACACAGAGAAAATATGAACAAATCTGATTGTGGTGGAGTATGTTTACCATCCTAGGAGTTGAGAGAAAAAGTCAGAAAGATTGCCGCAAGTTTAAGGCCACCCTGGGCTACAAAAGTAAAACCTTTTCTCAAAAAAAAGGACAAACAAAAGAAACAAAACAACAAGGCTGTTGAGATGGATCAGTAGGTAAAAGTGCATGCAAAATAATCATGAGCATCAGAGTTCAGATCCCAGCAACCATTTAAGAAGCCAGACACACTACACATGTCTGTAATTTTGGCTCTAGGTTCAATGCCTTCTTCTAGATTCTGCACATGCACATAAAAAGACACAGATACAGACACCTACACACACACACACATGCACACACAAATGTTTAAAAACAAACAAACAAAACCCCAAACAAAAGCAAAAGAAAAGGAAAACATGACTGACTGGCAGGAGCCGGATACAAGAATGGCCTTGGCTTTCGGGAAAGGCTCTGACTAGTGGTCTTAGGGCTCAGTGGCCGCCTGGTGTAGGCTCGGGGCTCTGAACTGCAGCCCTAGTCAGGCTCTATGTCTTCTTGTTGGGTGAACCACTGAGCCTGAAAATTCATTTGCAAATGAACATATGAAATATATTCAGCCTGACTAGAAATCAAAGAAATGCAAATCAGAATCACAGAGAGACACTATTTCTTTTTGAGTGACCGTAGAGCAACGATGGAATAAAAATCATTAAATTGATGTCAATACTCACAGGGGTCCAACAAAGCTGGACCTCTTAATTCCTGCTGGTGAGAATGGAAACTGGCACCAAGTTTCTGAAAGGAGTTTTGTAATCGACTATCAAGGGCCTTACAAAGGTCCAAGTCTTTTACCCTTGTAAAAAATTTTACTAGTTCTTTGAGAATTTCATACAATGTATTTTGATGTATTTATCCCCTACATCTGCCAGGCCCACCACCGACACTCCAACTCTGTATCTTTTTCTTTAACCCGCTGAGTCCTACTCTTGGAACTGTGGACCTCCTGGAGGTACATCCTGGTCAGAATGAGGACAAGAACTGAGCACATACTCATTTGAGCATTACGAGCATGGGCTGATTATCCCTTTCATGAAATGAGCAGAACGAGAAAGAAGTGTTTGGGATTCTGGAGTTTTTGACATTTTAGAATATCTGCAAAGACTGCACCAGTTGAGCATCCTTAATCCAAAAATTTGGAAATATTCCAACATCAAACCTTTTTGGGTGCCATATAGGTGCTCTGTAGGATTTCACATTTCCAGATTGAGATTTCATCATTCAAGTGTCACATAACCAACACTCCTCCCTGTCTTCTAACAATGGAGTGTCTGCAGGAGAGTATTTGATTGCTGCAAGGGATGATGGAGAAGATTCCAGAGGAAGAAAGAGAGTGTTCAGCACCAAGGAAGTGCGGTAGGTCAGCACCAGTCCGAATGCCAGAATGTGGTCTGCGGACTGGAGCGCAGCCTGGAAAGCCTTGCTGCCAGCCAGCAGTGAGATTCAGCAGCTTGGAAATTGAGTAAATATGTACAAGTCTGACATTCTACACCCTCTCAGCATGTTATTTTGTCTTCTGCAAAAAAAAAACAAAACAAAAATATATGGCCTCCCCTCCCCCCCAAAGAGTTTGAGAAGCACTCTCTGAGGGGGTTGGGAGAGGGGAGGAGTCCCAGTTGGAAAGACAAAACAAGAGCAACTCAAGTGTGACAGTACAAGGGTGACAGACATGCCTAGTGGCAATTCTTCAACACCGCTGGGGGAGGAAGTTCGGTGGCTAATGCCATGCTGTCCTTAAGGTAGGTGGGTCAGGGAGTTTGGAGGGGCATCTCTTATCATCTTGCCACTGATTCCTAGAGCTGGGCTCACCTGTGGAGATGCAGGGCAGAGACTTGAGGTGGGTACTGGTCCTGTGTTGGAGGCTCTGTGTATCTAGAAGTTTTGATATCCCACATACTCAGGAATTACCATCCTGGACAGCAGCACCAGAAATTAGGCAGAGCAAGGTCACCCACCCAGGGCAGGGGGAACATCATGAGATAATGAACAGTATTTTCAGAATACTTTTAGGAACATGTCACCATAGTCCTGGTATAATTTTATTAAAGGCAAGTATAAATACTAGCAAAGGTATTTGTAATAAAATTATAGCCAGGGGCTGGAGAGATGGCCTAGCGGTTAAGAGCGCCGACCGCTCTTACAGAGGACCGGGGTTCGATTCCCAGCACCCACATGGCGGCCGAGAACCATCTGAAACTCCAATTCCAGGAGAACTCCAGTTCCAGGGGAATCTGACACCCTTTTCTGACCTCCGCGGCATTGCACGACACGGGTGCACAAACCTACATGCAGACAGTACATTGATACACATACAGAAATAAATAAAATAAAATAAAATTATAGCCAATCACTAAAAGGAAATAAGCAGAAAAGCAGATAGTAGTTGATGATGTCAGGAGTCATTTTTTTTCCCAGTTTTTTAAAGGCTTTCTGTATTTTCCATAATTTCATTTAAATAAAACTTAATCTTTACAAATAGAAAATATCGCCTGACTAGACCAATATGCTGAATTCTAATTTGCTATCCACCCAATGTGCCTATTTTCTGCTCTCTGTGTTCTCTCCAGACCCCTGGAGACCAGGGCTTTGGGAAGGCGAGGGTGGTGAGGTGAGAGGGCAAGAACACTCCTGGGTCACAATATAAGAAGGAGGGGAACTGAACAGCTGTATTTCCTAAGGTGCTGGGGGGTGGGGGGGCGGCTGTCTCAGGTGAGAAAAGCCTCCTTGCTTCCTAAATCCTCTCATCTTCCAACCAGGTGGGTTGTGGCCCAGCAGGGGCCTCAGAAGACACAACATGATGTGTTGTCAAGAGCCTATTGACATTGACAAAAGGAATGTGGTGTTCCCTATTCCCTAGTCAAAGTTTATTCTTGGAAGAACTGATTCTTTGATACAACTACAGCAGTAATAAGAAAGCCAAAAGGCAAACCCAAAGGAAATCACAGCATAAAACTCTTTCCATGGCAACAGCATTTTGGAACCTGGCATTTTTCAGCTCACCCAGGAGTGAGCAAGACCTGTCAGAGGACTGCAGTAGGGAGGGACGGTAATTACATCAAAGCCGAGACTTCTTTCAAAGAATCAGACTGTGAGCCCTGGCTGTTCCAACTGGTCATGCTCCAGAGGACACAGATTCCAAGCTGCACACATCTCGAGGGTTGAGGCCAGGTGTCAGTGCGTGGAACACACTGTCCAGGGCGTGATGCCATCAGTCAGCCTTGCACTATGGCTCAATTGCAAAGGACAAGGAAGTGTATCGCCACTTTCCACACACAGCCAGAGTCCTCCCCATTCTCCATCCTCATTCTGACTGGTCATCATCAAGTTCAAATTCCATTTCAGGAGAGGAGGGATAAAAGGTGCCTCTGGGTTGGAAATTCCTAGAATCTTCTAGAAACCTCTTGGTTCTCTCTCTCTCTCTCTCTCTCTCTCTCTCTCTCTCTCTCTCTCTATATATATATATATATATATATATACATTATATATATATATGTATATATAATGTGCTCTTTCATTTCTTGGGAAGAAAGCTGGTTACTCAACATCTATCTCACAGCAGGGCTCTGGTGTCTGTGCCTGTTGTCCTGTGGTCCAGATAAGACATGCCTAGATGCTAAGCCGTACTATATTCCCTGCTGTTCCAATGAAGTGACTCTTTTCCCCCAAACCCAAGCTCCTTGCTCCCCCACTGCCTTGACTTCCAGTCCCTGCTGGGGAATCCAGTCACCTTGACCTTCTTTCACACTCCTAAGAATCTCATCCTGGACCAGGATTCCTGTGCGTGGCATGAGAGCTGTCTCTGAACAGCTGAGCAGAGACGTCTTCTATCTCTACTCTCAGCTCACCTCAAACGTCGCATCCCCGGTCATTCAAAATGCTCCGTCCTGCACTGCATGTCCCATCCTTGTCCTCCGCGTCCCCCACCTGCACTTACTTTGCTTGATGTCCTGTGCAGACTTGGGTGATACATTGCTTGGATTCCTTCTTGTACACTGGGCCCAGGTTCCAGAGAAGCAGGCTCTGTCAGGCTGACCCACCCTAACTCTTTATGGTGGTCCTCCCCAGCCTTTCTACACCATTCATCCTTCCAATTTCATCTTGGACTTGCCATGCATCAGGATCCTACCGGAAAAACTGAAATTACTGTAAGGATTTCCCAAAAAGAATTTAATAATTTATGTTGGTGATGGAGTTGAGGTGATGCTGACAGACAGCAGGCGGCTGTTCCGACTGAAGGCTGGAGGAATAAAGGGAGGAGATGACAGTGTACAGCAACATTAGCAGGAGCTCAAACATCACAGGACACACTACTGTCACTAGAGAGGCCACCGAGGTGAAGGAAGAGGCACTGGCCTCTTCTTCCCGGTGCCTAAGCCCTGCAGTCTCCCATGAATGACCTGCCTCAGCTGGACAGGGTGGAAGCCAGCTGACATGGGTTCCATGGGAACGACAGGCTGCAACCCTTGAGACAGGGAGGAAATGGGAATCATCAGATAAGGTGTCTGAAAGGAAATTGTCTCCGGAATGTTTGTTCTATCCACAAGTTCAGGCTGGAACAGGGAGTCTCTGTAGGATAAAAATGGCCCCCTAAAGATATATTTATTTTCTAGTCTTTAGAACCTCTGAATATGACTTCACATGACCAAAGAGTGAATGTTACTGTTACAGGAGCAAAGAGTCCCCATAATACTGCCTGGTAAACACTGTAAAATCTGTAGTCTATCTGTTGAAAGATCAACCTTTCCAGTGTCACTGGCCAATCACCTGTCATGGGACCACTCCTGGGAAGTGGTCCCATGACCTTAACTCATGCTAAACAGATGGGTGGAATACCTACTGGGGTAAAGAGATAGTGAACTTCCCTGTCTGGAGTTCGACCACCCAGTGCAGTGCTTCTGGGACTGGCCACAGGCTTGGAGGTCTCTGTGAGTCGGCCTGCTGTTCAGAAGAGCATAATCTCTCCTTTTCTTCTTCCTGCCCCTTTCTAGACATGCCTTTTTCCAGGCTTTGGGCTGCCCGGGCATCTTGTATCTCTTTGTTTTCTTTAAAGCTTCCTTCTCCCTGCCATGTGCCTGTAAGTCTGCCCCTTGTCTGACAAAGACTGCGTGGCCTCGCGCTTCTTTACTTACCCTCTCCATTATTCTACTCAAGGCAGCTGCTGAGATTCCCAGCTTGTCCGCCCGGAGGATTTTTTTCTTTAAAATCTATTAAATTATCCTGAAGCCATTTGGGTCCATTCTTAAATTCTTTTTTAAAAATTTTTTTTAAATTTTATTTTTGTATGTGTATGAATGTACTCTATGCATGTAGGTTTGTGCACCCGTGTCGTGCAATGCCTCGGAGGTCAGAAGAGGGTGTCAGATTCCCCTGGAACTGGAGTTAAGGATGGTTCTCAGCTGCCATGTGGGTGCTGGGGATCAAACCCGGATCCTCTGCAAGAGCAGTCAGAGCTCTTAACCACTAGGCCGTCTCTTAAATTCTTTTATGAGTGAGACTAAAAAACCCACTAGGAGATGCGCTTTCTCCGATTTGATTTGATTGTTACCTTAAAGTGAGATTAGTTTAGGAGCTTGAGAGGAGTTTCTCCTTGGGTTTCTAGGCAGTCACTAAGTACTGCTACGTGCATTCTCCCAAGACAGTCCCCTGTATGTAACGGCAGCATGAAGGCAAGATCGAGACAGAGACCAGAGTGATGGAGCCCCGAGCCAAGGATGCTTTTCAGGGTTGCAGGACTCTGAAAAAGGTGAGGAACACATGCTCTAAGATCTTAAGGGTGTCAAGAGGAGTGCCCACCCAGCTCACAGCTGATTTCACAGCCCTGGCCTCCAGAACTGAGGAAAGGCTACAGATTTGCAGTCATTTGTTAAGGCAGGTACAAGAAATGCCTGACATACCTCTTTGCTGTGATTCCATAACTGCATCCCTGGGAACCCTATGGCCCACTCTCCCTCAGTGTTATCTATCTGGTTACTGGCTTCCTTGAAGGGAGGGATTACATCTTGAGGGGATACTTATCTCACAGTAGAGTCACTGGCACAAAAAAAATTGATTTCTTATTTTAGATGATGTTATTCAAATAAAAATGTCAAGGAGGGGCTGAAGAAATGGCTCAGCAGTTAAGATGTTTTTGTCTGCTCTTGCAGAGGACCAAAGTTCAGGTCTTAGCACCCACGTAAGGAGGCTTACAACTGCCTGTAGCTCCAGCTCCGGGGAATCCAATGCCCTGTCCTAGGCTCTGAAGATAACTGTAGTCATGTGTATATTATCCCCCCAGCACACAAACAGCAAATATTTTTATGTTAATGAATTCTAAAGTACCTTGCCATTTAGCCTATTCTGCACATCTCTATCCTGTAAACCAGCCTCTAACCCCTAAAGCCCTGCAGAGGGACATACATCCTCTGCCCTAGGTGCAGAGAACCTCAATGTCTCCAGATGGCATTGCTGGTCCCAACTCTTCCCATCCATTTAGCCTGTGACCTTTGGAAATAATGGTAGGCCACAGAACACAAAAGGGCCTCTTCCATCTGGCTTCTCTCTCGAGTCACACAACTCACAGCCATGGGCCAGCCAGGTCAAAGTTCCTCCGGAGTCCCCTGTGTTAACAAGCTGGAAGCTAAACAGCGTGCTGTCTTACAGCATTTTCCTGAGCAGTTAATTAACGAGGGGATAAGCTACCTTGACAATCACTGAAGCAAGCAGCTTGGTTGTGCAGGCGTCAAGAGGGATAGGATTAGTTTCCAGGGAGACCACAGGGAAATGACAAGGAGGGCAGGCTTGATGGGGCCCATGGCTCCCTCAGCACTATGCCTTGCCCAAGTCTCTTCCCCACAGGGCAAAGCAGACGTGTGCCCAGCCTGGAGTGAGGCTGGACAGGCCTGATAATTAGTTATCACCCAGTGCTCAGGTTGGATTTAAAGCCTGCTCACAGAAGGCCTGGGCCAGGCTGAAAGCCTATTGGAAAGCTCATTGTCCAAGCTGACAGCCAAGGTTGGTAATGTGTCTCAGAGAAATCCCTGAGGGGTCCCAGAAAAGTGACTCCACAGTAGGGAAGGCTGGGGACCTCGTGGGGCTGTGGCAGTTTCTAAGGTCAGGAGAATGGCAGATGTGAGGAATGGCAACATCTGTAGGACAGGTCTCATGGACCATGGCAGAAAGAACCCATTCATTCCATCCTGCCCCGTCTTTATCTTTTCCTACTCAAAGCCTCAGGCAGAGGTGTAATCTTTCCTTCACTCCAAATGGGGTTGGAGCAGTGGCTCAGCACTTAACATGAATACTACTGTTTCAGGGGACCTGAATTCTATTCGTAGAATCCATGTAGGGTAACTCACAAGTCCCTGAACTCCAGCTCCAAGTGATCCTACACCTCTGGCCTCCAGAGGCACCTTCACTCATACATAAATCTTAAAAAATAAACACCACACACACACACACACACACACACACACACACACAGGAACCTCAAAATGGCTACTTTTCCAGTCTTCTCAGCTGCAGAAAGTCATGTGACCTACACTAGGCCAATCAAACACCAGCACACCAGTCTAGGCTTTGGAAAAGCAGGATCTGCTAGTTTGGAGACTTCTTGAGGAGATGGCTGATATAGTTTCGTTCTAAGGGAGCAATGCCAGGGAGAGTTTTCTCTGTTCAGGCCTGAGTCCAGCATTGGCATTCTCTCATCTCTACTTTTATTTATTTATTTTTAATATTTTTTTCTTAAATTTTATTTATTTTTGTATGTGTATGAATGTACTGTCTGCATGTAGGTTTGTGCACCTGTGTCGTGCAATGCCGCGGAGGTCAGAAGAGGGTCTCAGATTCCCCTGGAACTGGAGTTCTCCTGGAATTGGAGTTACAGACGGTTCTTAGTCGCCATGTGGGTGCTGGGGATCGAACCCGGGTCCTCTGTAAGAGCAGTAGGTGCTCTTAACTGCTAGGCCATCTCTCCAGCCCCCTCTACTTTTATTTTTTGAGCTCTCCTGGTTTCTATCTCTTTCCTTGGGGAATTTCTTCAGATCTCTGGCAGTTTAAATCTGAATTATTTTTAATATTTTATTTATTATTTTTATTTATATGTATGAGTGTATTGCCTGCATAGGTGCACCTGTGTGTTGCAATGCCCATGGAGTCCAGAAGAGGGCGTCAGATTCCCAGGAACTGGAGTTATGGATGGTTGTTTGCTGCTGGGAATTGAACCTGGGTCCTCTGCAAGAGTAGTCAGTGCTTTTAACTGCTGAGGCATCTCTCCAGCCCCTAACCTGACTTTTTTTTTTATAAGTCAATTTGCCATCCACATCAGCCAGCGTGGGCCTATGGAGCTCAGGACCATTAGCTCTGCTACATGCAAAGTGCATGCTGACTTACTCCTAAGGAGGATATGTGAAGTTTGTTCTGCTTTCTCAAGAACAATCCTGCATAACAATTTTCACTTTTGTTTTACCTCTCACAACACAACAGGTTGGATATATTTGTCAGGGTTCTTTGAGTTGCAGATGATAGGGACAGCTTAAGGAACATGGAGATTGGGGCTGGAGAGATGGCTCAGCGGTTAAGAGCACTGGCTGCTCTTGCAGAGGACCCGAGTTCAATTCCCAGCACCCACATGGCAGCTAAGGGCCATCTTTGGGCTGGGCGTGGTGGTGCATGCCTTAAGAAAAAAAAGAAACATGGAGAGTAATTTAAACTATAAACTGCAATTGGTAACAGGCTCAGGTTCAGCAAGATCTAGGGAAGGAGGTCATGTACATCAAGAATTTGTCTCTGGTTGGGGAGATGGCTCAGCATTTAAGAACAGTGGGTGATCTTGAGGAGGACCCAGGTTTGGTTCCCAGCACCTACAGGGTAGCTAATAACTGCCCATAACTCCAGTACCAGGGGTTCCAATGCTCTTTTCAGGCCTCTGCAGGCATTGTGCATATATGGTTTACCTACATACATGTAGGCAAAACACTCATACACATAAAAATAAATACATTAATTAATTTCAAAATAATTTTCTTTTTTTTATTTTAATTTAATTTTATTTACTTTTTTATGTGTATGAATGTACTGTCTGCATGTAGGTTTGTGCACCCATGTCGTGCAATGCCTTGGAGGTCAGAAGAGGGTCTCAGATTCCCCTGGAACTGGAGTTAAAGACGGTTCTTAGCCGCCATGTGGGTGCTGGGAATCGAACCTGGGTCCTCTGCAAGAGCAGTCGGCGCTCTTAACCACTAGGCCATCTCTCCAGCCCAAGAATTTTCTTTTCGGGGCTGGAGAGATGGCCTAGCAGTTAAGAGCACCGACCGCTCTTACAGAGGACCCGGGTTTGATCCCCAGCACCCACATGGCGGCCGAGAACTGTCTGAAACTCCAATTCCAGGAGAACTCCAGTTTCAGGGGAGTCTGACACCCTCTTCTGACCTCTGCGGCATTGCATGACATGGGTGTACAAACTTGCATGCAGATAGTACATTCATACACATACAGAAATAAATAAAAAAAGAACCTTTTTTTTTTTTTTTTTCATTTACAGGTTTCACTTTAAAAATGATTTCCTTCTTTTCTTTCTTTCTTTCTTTCTTTCTTTTTTTTTTTTTTTTTTTTTTTTTTTTTTTTTTTTTTTTTTTTTTTTGTGTGTGTGTGTGTATGTATGTATTCCACATTTGTGGAGGTTCCCATTTTGGCCAGAAGAGGGTATCAGATCTTCTGTAGCTGAAGGTGTAGGTGGTTGTAATCTGCCTGCCATGGGCACTGGGAACTGAACTCAGGTCCTCTGGAAGAGCAGCCTGTGCTTTTAACCTCTGAGTCATCTCTTCAGCCCTCTTACTTAAAAAAAATACATTTTTATTTATTGATTTTGTGTACTTATGTGCATGTGTGTGAGTGTGTATATGTGTGTGGGTAAACACATGCCCTGGTACCTGTACAGTGGTCATGGAACAAATTTTATCCTCTTTTCCACCATGTGAGTCCCTGGGATCAAACTCAGGTCATGGGACTTGTTGGGAGGGCACCTTCACAGACACACACACACACACACACACACCGGGCTCTCAGTTTCACTCTTAGGGAAGATCTCATATCTTGGTCTGATGTTCCAGCAGACTAGCAGTCTATTGCTTAGCAATTCTCATAGGTTTAGCAAAATGTGGGTCTAGACAAACATTGGTCCCCTGTCCATTTCAAGTTGTACTGAGAGTTCAGTGGGAGTTGGGCACAATACTTGCCTGGCCCAGTTCTGACTGTGCCAAAGGGCATAAATGATTATTCATTTAAATATTCACAGGTCTTGTTAAACATTCTTGCAATGCTCCTGCCCCCTTTTCTGCCTCCCTAATTTATAGTAAGTAGAGGTTTTCAGTGGAGTAGTGTTAGTAGGTTTTTATTGTTTTAATAGTAATGCATTTATTTTAATAATAACGCATTATTGTTGGAATCAGCTGCTTCCCTATTGGTGTGGCAGATATGAAACAGGCTGCTAATTGCAGCCAAGGCTCATTTATCACCCTCTCAAAATAGCAAATTATATTACAGTGTAAGTGATTAAGAGTGACCTATGATCTTGAATCAGCTTTAATTTATTAATCTTTAATGCAGGTAATATTTATTCTTATTTAAAGCAACACATTTATAATAGAATTAAACCTGACTAGAAACACTACCTTATATCTAACTACCTAATGTTTATTAAGAGTGTATTAAGCTTCTGGTCTTTTCTAAGCCACACTAAGAATTCACACGAGTCATAACAGTAAGGGCAGGCATTATTATTAATAACATTTTATAGATAATGAAACTGAGGGTTAGAAATATTAAGAAACTGGTCCAAGATTATACCGATAATAAACTCTGGAGAAAGAATTTTAGTCCAATCAATCTGCCCCCTTTAGTCAAAAGAGCCTGTGGAGGTGAATGCAGCACCTATTGGACAGATGAAGGTACTGAGGCTCATGACATTAAATCACCCAGGTCATGGAGCTGGGCTTTGGGCCAGAATTCACACCCCAGTTCAAAGCGATTTCCTTGATCAGTCACTGCACCACTTCTAGTATACTGCAAACCTGGGAGACAACAGACCTGACATACCAGGGTGGATAGAATCTTTGCTTTAGAAAAGAGGTGGACAAACTATGAGCCATGGGCCAGGTCTAGCCTGGTAATGTTTTAATAAAACTCAGTAATTTCCACACATACTAAGTGCAAGGGTACTCAAGTTCTTTTATATGCTATAGTATGTCTATAACTCACAGGTATCCATCTATCTATTTTTGAGACTAGGTCTCCCTATAGCCCCAGTTGTCCTGTCTGTCTGTCTGTCTGTCTGTCTGTCCGTCCGTCCGTCCATCCATCCATCCATCCATCCATCCATCCATTTATCTATTTATTTTTGCAACGAGGTCTCCCTGTAGCCCCAGCTGTCCTGGAACTTTCACCATGTAGACCAGACTGGCCTTAAATTCATAGAGATCCACCTGCCTCTGCCTGCTGAGTGCTAGGATTAAAGGCTGTACCACCACAACCTGCTCACCTATATACTTTAAATCATCTGTTTTATTTTTTTAATTGAATTTTATTTATGTGTATGAATGTACTGTCTGCATGTAGGTTTGTGCACCCGTGTTGTGCAATGCCGCGGAGGTCAGAAGAGGGTGTCGGATTTCCCTGGAACTGGCGTTCTCCTGGAATTGGAGTTACAGACGGTTCTCAGCCGCCATGTGGGTGCTGGGGATTGAACCCAGGTCCTCTGCAAGAGCGGTCGGTGCTCTTAACTGCTAGGCCATCCCTCCAGCCCCTAAATCATCTGTTTTAATACAGAATACAATGTAAATGTTATATAAACAGTTGTGCTATATTGCTTAGGGAATAATGGCAAGAAAATATTTGTACAGGGGTCAGTACACAGTCAACCACTGAAGATATAAGTATACCACACATGAACAAGATGATGAAAACCAGGCTCCAACAAAGAGCACTGGAGAGACTGCCGGTTCAGGAGGGAAGGTCTTGTGTGGTGGGCCCACATCTCACCTCATTCATATGGAGTCTGCATAATGTTTGGCATGTGGAAAATTCAGGTTTTTGCCTTTGAAACTCTCTAGATTGTTTTCAAAAAGATTTTTCAAGTTACAGTTGGTTGACTCCAGAGATGTAGGACTTTCCATGCAAAGGCCAGCTGTACTATGTTGTCTGGATTCACATCACCACAGAAGAACAGACAGGGAGCTGGAGATCACATGTCCTGCAAAGCCTAACGTATTTTACCATCTGGGTCTTTAAGGCAACAGTTTGCCAACAGGTCTTCTTAGAGGACACAGGACTGATCCTGACCCAGTAGCATCATGTGTACCACAGGGATCACCCAGGCTGCTCCTGATTCAGTGGCGTCATGTGTACCACAGGGATCATCCACGCTGCTCATGATTCAGTGATGTCATGTGTACCACAGGGATCACCCACTCTGCTCCTGACTCAGTGGCATCATGTATACTGCAGGGATCACCCACACTGCTCCTGATTCAGTGGTGTCATGTGTACCACAGGGATCATCCACGCTGCTCCTGATTCAGTGATGTCATGTGTACTGCAGGGATCACCCACTCTGCTCCTGACTCAGTGGCATCATGTATACCGCAGGGATCACCCACACTGCTTCTGATTCAGTGGCATCATGTGTACCACGGGGATCACCCACGCTGCTCCTGATTCAGTGGCATCATGTGTACCGCAGGGATCACCCATGCTGCTCCTGATTCAGTGGTGTCATGTGTACCACAGGGATCATCCACACTGCTCCTGATTCAGTGATGTCATGTGTACCGCAGGGATCACCCACACTGCTCCTGATTCAGTGGTGTCATGTGTACCACAGGGATCATCCACACTGCTCCTGATTCAGTGATGTCATGTGTACCGCAGGGATCACCCACTTGGCTCCTGATTCAGTGATGTCATGTGTACCACAGGGATCATCACCCACACTGCTCCTGATTCAGTGGCATCATGTGTACCGCAGGGATCACCCACTCTGCTCCTGACTCAGTGATGTCATGTGTACCACAGGGATCACTCAGGCTGCTCCTGATTCAATGATGTCATGTGTACCGCAGGGATTACACACTCTGCTCCTGATTCAGTAATGTCATGTGTACCACAGGGATCATCACCCATGCTGCTCCTGATTCAGTGGCGTCATGTGTACTGCAGGGATCACCCAGGCTGCTCCTGGTTCAGTGATGTCATGTGTACCACAGGGATCATCACCCAGGTTGCTCCTGATTCAGTGATGTCATGTGTACCACAGGGATCATCACCCACGCTGCTCCTGATTCAGTGGCATCATGTGTACTGCAGGGATCACCCACGCTGCTCCTGACTCAGTGGCGTCATGTGTACTGCAGGGATCACCCAGGCTGGAGAAGCACAGCAAGGGTGCTGCCCTGCTCACCCCTAACTGCAGAGATGAAATTAGAAAAATGACTCTTCCTATTTTCAAACTTTCCCTTTTCATAGTAGGAATTGAACTAAGGCCTTGTGCATGCCAGGCAAGATTCAACCATTGACCTATATCCCCTAGTATACTTCTATTTAAAATTTAATTTTTGCTTTTATGTGTATGAGTGTTTTGCGTCCGTGTATGTAAGTGCCCTATGTGAGGGCAATGCCTGCAGAGGAGGTAGAAGAGGGTGTTGGATTCCCTGGAACTGAAGTTACAGATAGTTGTTAACTACCATGTGGGTGCTGGGAACTGACTCTGGGTCTTCTGCAAGAGCACCCAGTGCTTTTAGCTGCTGAGCCATCTTTTCAGCCCTTTTCTTCCTATTTTTGGGACATGGTCTTTGCTAAGTTGCCTAGGCTGGCCTTGACCTCACTCTGTGGTCCAGGCAGTCCTTGTCTTTGTAATAGTCTAGCTTCTGCCTCTTCATTAGGCAGGATTACAGCAGGCCTCAACCACCAGGCCTGTCCCTCTCCACATTTTGAGACAGGGTATAGGCCAGGTGGCCTGGCGGCCTGGCACTTACTCTGTAGCCCAGGCGGGCACCATTTTTCTCCTCTCCCCTCCTTCCTACTATCTCAAACAGTGGTCCCCAGTCTGGCCATTTACCCCTTCTTTGTGTTCATTGTATAACTGCCAATCATACTGGGAAGTACATTTTTCTTCCAATTGATTTCCTAATGTTAAAAAATATGAATACCAAGTAACCCTACTGCAAACCACATCCAACTGGCACTTTTACATGCTGTGGCAGTGATTTGGGAAACATGCTTTACCCCCCCCACCCCCCCCACCCCCGCCCAGTGCTGGAAACCAAATCTGACTGCTTTTGGAAGCCATGTTCTCTGGTGCCCTCTGTCAGGACCTAATAGGAAGAAATTAAATGTCAAGGGCACTACAGACAGAGAAGTATGAGATTCCCCACCCCCAAAGCCTGACAGGCCAGGCACACTCCAGTTCTCCATCTAGAGTCCCCTCCAATCTCTGTTGACTCCCTTAGGGCTGGCCCACTGAGGCATCAGGTGCAACTTTAATTCCTCCGTGAGCCCTCCACCACGGTAATGACTTCCCAGCATTTCTTTTTCCTGGGCCACATGGCAGTCTCTCCCTCATGCAGGGACACTACTTTTCTCTCTAGCCTTCACTGTTTTGCTTCTGTGTCTGCTCTGGCATTGTCACATTGCTTCCTCCCTCATCCAGACCATCAGAACTATGTCCATCCTTCAATACTCTGTCCAAGTGTCTCACAAATTATACGTGATTTTGTAAGGGATTCTGATGAAACGAGCCATACATGCATGCATTTTTCTTTGCCATGATGCCTGTTGTAAATGGACAGGACTCAGTGACCAAAGCAAAACCCTATCAGCTTCGACCCTCTGAGAAGGAAAACACTTAGGTGTTTGTTGAATATGGTTTGCCTGTGTCCTTTCTCTGCATCTACATACTTACACGTGACCTGTTAGGACATGTTTTACAGTATGTTTTGTACAAATGGGAATATCCTTATTTTTTTTTTTTTCCTCCATTGCTCACTATAGACAGAATGCGTTCTTTTCAACTGCCACAGCTCAAGTAGAATATCACTCTTCTGACTGGCATTTAGATTGTTTCTAGCTATTTGCAAGGAAAATAACAAGGAAATAAACATCCCCAGGCATGTCTCCTTTGTGCACCTGTGTGTCTTTCCTGGGACAGGTTATTTGCTACAGATAAACATTTTAAGCTTTGTAAGCCATCACGTGGACTGTCTCAACTATGCCCTAGTGGAAAGTAGGCACAGATATGCAAATGAATGGGTGTGATTATGACTTGGTAAAACTTTATTTACAAACAAGGCCCCTGGACAGAACTTGACTCAAAGCCACAGTCTACTGTCCCTTGGTAGACAGTCTAGTTTCCAAACAGTATATCAGTGTTTTTTAATTCTTGGTATTTCTAGAGATCACATTACAGTGGGCATCATTGTATTTACCGAGCCTAAGCCAGGACCACTGCTCCACACCCTACCTGCTGTTCAGTTAATTTAATTCCTCAGTGAAGCAGCAGAATCAACATTCCAGTTGTGTCCATTGAAGCTCTCTGACATTAAATAGGTCTTTTACCAGCTCATGTACAGGTAGAAGTCATGTAGAGGTAACAGGGCTCCAAGACTGTCTTATTATTATTATTATTTTACTACTATTATTATTTTACTACTATTTGAACCCTTCTGTGTGGTTCAACTATAAAGGGGAGAAGAGACAGCTAGCCCATCATTCGTGTCCCATGAATCTGATGATTCTAATGGACTCTCTCCTTGGGGATGTGCACTGACGAGAGTATGAGAATTAAGATTCCCGAGGACCTCTATCCAATGCGGAGCACAGCCTGAGCATCAGGCCAAGGCACTGAGTCTCAATTCCTGCTTTGTCACAGGACTTCACTTTTGCTCCTCACTTAGCTCAGTCATTTGAGATGAGTTATCAAGTTGTGATCATTCCATCCACAAAGGGTGAGTAGGTGGATAGTTAGCTGGACAGATGATGGAGGCATGGGCCGACAGAAGAAAAGGAGGGGAGGAAAGGAGAAATAAAAGGAAGGGAAGGGGGAAGGAGAGAAGAAAGGATATGGAAAGAAAGAGGTGGAAATATTCCCATTGTTAAATGTATATGCATTCTAAAAACTATTAATTTAATACACATCCCACCTTTGAGGGTGGTTTAGAGACCAGTTAAGGCACTAAGGGTAGAATAACAGAGGGGCGCTTTTTCTTCAACAAGAACAGCGATGCTGTCGTAGTCACAGAGAAATCACTGTGGGGAGTAGCAGGCAAGGTGGGAGGAACAGGGTGGGGGGGTGGCAAGGTGGGAGGAACGGGGGTGGGGGTGGCAAGTTGACCATGCCGTTTTGTACCTTGCTCTGAAGTTTCCCAAATATTGTTCCTCAGCTGCCTTTTTCTAGCTCCACAACATGCTCCCTGGGTAGAGGTTGGGAGATGAAGTACATTTTCTACTCTGTCTCATGCCAGTTGAAAAGCTGAGGCCTGCCAAGACCAGAGCTTTTAAAAAATATAAGTGGGGACCCCAGGGGGCCTGAACCAGGGGCCATTCAAAATTCTTTTAAATATTTTTTTTTCTAGACAAATATACTTGACAGGTACTTTTTCCTCATTTGGGAGAAACGTTTAGAGGGGTGCCCAGAGTGAAGGGAAAGTCATTCCGCTGCTGTCACACCTTCAGAATGGGTATCGCCAGCGCCTGACTTGGCTTTATTTATTCTGGAGAGCTTGCTTCTCCTATGCATGGTGCGGCGCTTGGGGGTTCGTTACTCAGTCACAAACTACTCTAGGAAGAAATTCTTCCACAGAAAGTAGTTATGGGGCCGGAGAGATGGCCTAGTGGTTAAGAGCGCCGACTGCTCTTAAGAGGACCCGGGTTCGATCCCCAGCACCCACATGGCGGCCGAGAACCGTCTGAAACTCCAATTCCAGGAGAACTCCAGTTCCAGGGGAATCCGACACCCTCTTCCGACCTCCGCGGCATTGCATGACACGGGGTGCACAGACCTGCATGCAGACAGTACATTCATACACATACAGAAATAGATAAAATTAGGCCGGGCGTGGTGGTGCACGCCTTTAATCCTAGCACTTGGGAAGCAAAAGTAGGCGGATCTTTGTGAGTTCAAGGCCAGCCTGGTCTACAGAGTGAGTTTCAGGACAGCTGGGGCTACAGGGAGACCCTGTCTCGAAAAGACCAATCAATCAATCAATCAATCAATCAATAAATAGATAAATAAAATTTAAAAAAATATTAAAAAAAGAAAGTAGTTACATTTCTATCTGTAAATGTGTAAATATTTTTTAAATGTGGGCATTCCTGGCCAAACATAAGTGTGTGTGGAAGTATAGAGTCAGCACCCAAGCACACACTCAGGTGCATTTTGGGCCCAAGTGTGAATACTTACTAGGAGAGGCAGGCTCTGTTCCTGAGCTTAGACTCAAGGGAGATGTCCCTGACATCTGAGTCCCAGTGCGCACTGAGGATTCCATTTCATGAATGGCCTCTCTGCCTAGTCCACACACCATGTTGTTCTGGCTGCAGGCTGCTTATTTTCTGCTCTGACAGTTCTAGAAAGAAAGAGACTGCACTCTTTTTGCTAGATGTGACCCAGCTCAGCAAACAGGCCCAAGAAGCAGATGATGCTGACAGACCCACCTCAGATGCGCCCAACAACGTGGAGGTGAAGCATGGATGGCTTCTGACAAACATGTTACTTGATCACTCTTCTCCCTTATTGGACAGGACTGCTACAATGGGACAATTGTTCAGGCACGAGCAGCCCAATTCGCATTTTTTCAACCTGCTTGTACTTTTCCCTCCCCAAGGGGCATTTCTTGAGAAGCCAGAGGAATTCTCTTGATTATATCTCCAGTGGGCCACATTCCAGGGGTAGGAGGGTCGAACACCTGGGCAGGCGGGGTGGCAGACCCCGTTGCTCCAAGGTCAGATGGCAGATACCTGCCCTGCTGGTTGGATGAATGGTCAGGGTGCTCTTGGGGACCTGCAACCATTTCATAAGCCTCTGCCTGTCCTTCCTGAGACAGCCTGGAAGACTCAGCATCTCCCCCGCCCGCCCTGGCTCCTGCTGTCTCTGACATCTCATTTTCCTCTGACTTTCCCCACCTTATTTTTAGAGGCCCAAAACCACCAAAGGAAATTATGTCCTCGATGTGGAATATACCCCTCAAATTACTATTTATGTTTGTGCAAAATAGGTGATTTACAGGTACAGCTACCTCTGCCTAAAGACACGGCCTTATGATACCAAGTGGTAGAGAAAATATTTAGGGGGTTTCCGGAGCCAGGTCTGAGCTTCGTGTTTGCATGGCCTGTTCATCAGTCATGCAGTCACTCATCATTCTATTTCCAGTCAACCCCTGCTTCCTCCTGTTTCCTTCTCTTCTCTGTCTACTCTGTACACTGGCCAGACAGACTAGGGATGCAAACAGACAACTAGCAGCTACGTGCCAACCTCTGTGCCCTTTGAGGTACTCAATGCTGTCTGCCTGTTGTCATTTCATCCTTATTATAATCATTGGATTAGAAATAATTCTTGGTCATGTTTGACAGGTGGGATAACTGGGCCTCTTCATGGTCACACAACTCTTCAGTCCTGGGCTGGGTTGAAACCCAGGTAGCCTGACTTCATCTTAGTCCATCCTAGGCCTAACCAAGGCAATGGCCCGCCATGCAATGGTCAGCTCCGCTTTAGCGTGTGCATGGTGTGGCAAGGCCCATAGCTAATGGAGAGAGGTGTCACACAATGTGCCAAATGGAAGTGAAAAAGTAAAAGCTTTGGAGGGGAGGGAGGGCTCTCCCTGCCACAGGGCAAGAGGAAATGTCACAAGGATGAGGTGACAGGGAAGGTGAAGGCAAAGATGACTTCTACCAGCTGGGAGAGAGAAGGACTAGGTCTGCTTGCTGGGACTGTGAAGCAGCCCTTCCTGGGGGGGGGCATCAAGTGTCAGAGATTAATAGCCTTTGCCTTGTAATCTGCTGGGCTTCACTTCCACTTCAGAATCACATGCAGAGCCCGCCCTGGGCACACTAATGCTGCTTACCTTAGGGATTCAGTGATCATGAACAGGCTGCACTGGCCCAAATAAACAGCTTCAGCCTGTTGTAACATCAGGAGAGGCAAGGCACATGTATGGTCCCTGGGTCTGTGGGGTCAGTGACGGACTACCAGGAGCTGGACAGGGAGAAGGGAAGTAAGAAGTTCTGCCTTGACAATCATCTCATCCCATGGGAGAGTTGGCAACTCAGGCTCTTCAAACCAGATACTATAGCTTGAACGAATGTGCCTCTCTTGAAGTTTCTGTATCAGGAAATTAATTTCAAATTTAATATGCTAATGGTATTTGGAGATGGGGGTCTTTGGAAGGTAATGAGGGTTAGATGAGCTCATGAGGATGGCGCCCCCTGCCCCCGCCACCGGGGTGTATTAGTGGCTTGATAAGAAAGCTTGGTCTGCTTATAATTCGATGCCCTTTGTTGTGTTGTGATGAGATAGGAAGTCCTCACCAGGTGTCAGTGTCATGCACTTAGGCTTCCCTAACCTCAGTGCCAGAAGCTAAGTACATATCTGTTCTTTATAGCTAAGTTAATATTTGTTCTTTATAAACTAATCAAGCTGTGATATTTAGTAAAGGCAACAAGAAAATGTCCAAAGACGCTAGATGAGCATTAGCCTACTAGTCAAATGGGGAAAATCATACCCTTGCCGTAGGATTCTCATGCACACAAAGAAAAGAGTGGAAAGAATGTGCTTTGCACTGAAAGGCAGGTGAGGAGCCCTTCCAAAAGCAGGAGTCAGGGATGCGGGCCCATATCCTGCAGAGCAGGATAACTGGAGGCTCAGCAGATGAAACATCATCTCTTCTCATGCAGTCATTCCTTCTGACAGCTAGGGTGGGAGACTGGGAGCTGACAGCCCTGAGCCAGCATCTGCAGCCTGCATCCTGCCCATGCCACCCAAGCCTCCATCCCTAAGCCAGGCAGCACTGGGTTGTTCCATCTTCCAGTGCTCCTGTGACCAGTTCCAGGGACTGCCATTGCCACCGAAGGACCAGGGATGGGCTCATCTTGTGAGGAGAAGCTGAATTATCAGGATTCTCTGTGTTCACTGGAATACAAGCTCAGACAGGAAATCCCATTTGTCAATGAACCCTGCTGCTAGGAAAATGCTCCTTGGGGACCGCTCCACATGTCCTCTGCTCGCAGGAGCCAGAGGAAGGTGGACTGTAAGAGTCTCCTCCCTGGGCTCATCCTGGTGAACTGGTTTTGAGCTCTGCTTGTTTTGACAAATGGCAAATGAATACTGAGGACTCAGACTTATCCCGAATCCCATAGATGTCTAAAGTTAGCGTTTTTCCTTCTTATGATGTTAGGGACTAAAGGAAAACTTGTCAGTTTGTAAGATGAAAGTCATGGGTGGGCACAAGTGTCAGGGGGCAATGAGACCTTTGGTGGGCTGCACACAGGTTAGTCCAGAACAATTCATAGATGGCGTACCAAGGTCACTACTGAGTCCTGGATGATTTCTGTCACAGGACAGAACCTGGGCAAAAGTGTGAGGCAGGTGAGGCTTCTTTTCATTGAATGTGGGAGACTCAGATCCCTTCCTCCAATCAGTACCCTGGAACCATGGCCTTGAGAACAGGCTGACAGGGTCACTCAGTGTCCCTGGAAAAGCACTGCGAGGATACACATCGGGTGCTTCCTGTTGTACTGAAAATCCAGTGGTCAGTAGGAACTGTCCCTTGGGCCATAGCCTTTCTTTTTCTCATTCTGAGAAGTTCCTTTCTCTTTGCAAAATGTAGGGATTAAATAACATGTCTCCTAGCCTGGGGTCTGTGCAGGCTCTGACAGGGAGATGAGGGTATGTTTCATCTTCTAGGCCCAGGGCGGAATTGTTTGAGGCCCGAGATACAGAGAGGCCTTCTGAAAGTGGAGTCTGTCATCCCTCCCATCCAGATTCACTCCTCCAGTCAGTGGGGGCCTGCAGCTAGCCATGAGCCTCTGAAACTGTGGTCCTGTGGGGAAGGCAGCAAGGCCAGGGACAGAGTAAGTCCTGGTTGGCCCTGTGCCTGGCTCTGCCACCAGAGCAGGCCTGCCTGCCACTTGCTGTTCTGTGTTGGGGTTTCTTCCAGACAGGTCTGTGAACCCTGGAGACATCCATTACTTGGGCTGGCCACAACTTGTCAGGGATCCTGTTACTCCCCAATCCAGTTCCAAAAACAATACCAGGCTTGATATATTGGGCCTGATTAAATTGGCCTGCAACATGCTTCTCACTTAATTCGCCTATTTTTCTTCTTGCCTCTCTTCCTCTGGGCTCCGCCCCTCAAAGCTCAGTTTGGAAGAACCCCTCCATTTGATCTGAAGGGAGGTGCACCCATAAAGCACTGCTGGCAGGGAGTCAGGGCATGTGGAATCACCTGCCTTTGTGAACACTCGTATCTAACCGTCAGTGAGGGGAAATATCCTGAGGACCAACAGTGAGAAATAAGTAAGCCCAGGAGAAACCTGGTGTAGCAAAAGCTCGTGCTGGGCCGCAATCATATTTTCCAATTTCCTCTTGTATATTTTCCCTGACATCTTTGCATAGTGTAATTCTGATGAGGTTTTCACCTGTCAAAATGCAAAGGCTTTAAAAACTAGCAGCCGACTTTACATAGGGGCCCTATTTAATCTTAACTCAAAGAACCATTGAATGCGCTGATGAACTTCAGATGGACAAATGGATTGACTGGAGGACTGGCTTTCTGAGGAACTGACTGTGTGCATTCATTCTGCTCTGGGCCAGCTTCTATCCTTATCATCTTCTGGTGAAGAGCTTCAGATATCCTTGATCCTATTTGGGGAGGGGGGGGAGTGCATTTTGCAGATCTACCCACCCCTTTTGTCTGGGGCTCTTGGCAACAACAACAACAACAACAAAATCCAGCTGGAAAGCAGACAAAATTGTCATATCTCAGTTAAAAACCAGCAGCTCCAAGGAAAACTCCCAGGAAGTGAAAAGTAAGAAATCCACAGAGATTCCTGCATTCAGAGGCTAAGCTGACCTGCCCTGAATTCTGTGTGGGTCCTCCTCACCCTAGCCCTCTTTTATGCGGTACAACACTTTGAAAGAAACATGCATAACATTTGACTGTCAAGAGGAGAATTAGTGTCTCAGAATAGCCCTGAGTATGATCACATGTAATTGTTTTATGGGTGCTGGCACGAATTCAGGGAAGAATGGGTTTTTAATACCAAATCTTTCCATTTCTCTTTGTTTTCCTGCGATTTGTGGGCTCCGTGAATGGCAGGTTTCTGGCAGATCTGCAATTCCGATTTCCCCTTTGTTTTCTCACGCTGGTGGAGTTCAGGGTTTCTTTTATTTTTTCCATGAGTCACAAATACTGTTTAATGGGAGTGGGAGACGGCTTCCCCCTTTCCCTCCCCCAGAGATGCATCATTTGGTTAAACCACACATAAATTAAACCTCTCTCCAAAGAGCCATTAATGGTTCTAATGCACATATATGTACATGCTCACACTGATTAAGAAAGCTTTTCTTTTTCTTTTTCAACCCTCGAAATAGCCAGGCTCCCACTTGCTACTCTATCTTCATGAAAAGCATTTCCAGGCAAAGGCAGGCAGAAGGGCCATGATCACTGTTGAAAACCTGCCCCAAAGCATGGCAAAATGTTGTCAGTAATGGGGATGCCCTCAGAGGTAGTAACGGGTTGGATATGCTATAAGAGGATCCCCCAAAAGTTTGGTTTTCAGTGGGGTGATGTGGCAATTGTTGGAACTTTGAGAGGTGGAACTAGTGAAAGGACTTAAAGTCCACTAGGGTGGGCTCTTGGAAGGGACTGAGACCTGGTCCCTGGGTTCTTATTTCAAGATTCAATCCCACCCTCTTCCACGAGCTCCTGCCATCAGTATCTATAAGGTGACAGAACCAGGGACCCTTGCCAGGTTCTGAAAGATGATTATGTTTGGACTTTAAGTATTTCAAAGTGTGAGCTGAATAAGCCTCTTCTCTTTCTAAAGTTAGCCTGCCTTGGGGCATTTCATGATAGTAGCAAGAGAAAACAGACTACATACAAGGAGCATCTTTGTACAAACCAACAGGCTTCAGAGCAAAGAGATGCAGAGACCAAGAATCAGAGATCATGATTGCCAGCCTTGTGTTTATATCGAGATGTAGAAGCTAAGGGTCCTTTTGTTTGGGGGGGGGAGGAGTAGTTTGAGACAGAGTCTCTCTGTAGCCTCAGCTGGTCTGGAATTCACTATGTAGACCAAGCTGCCCTTTTATTTCACAGAGATCTGCCTGCCTCTGCCTCCCCAGTGCTGGGATTAAAAGTGTGCACCACCACTCCGAGCTCCAAGGGTCTTCTTTGAAACAGGTGTGTTACAGAAAAATCCCTCTGGCCACAGTATGGAGGACAGATCACAGAGCACTTGGGGGCAGGATGGTTAAAATATCATGAGAGAGTAAGCGGGGGGCGTAGAAGGGGAAAGGAGAAAGGAGGTTGTTCTGTGAGGAAGCCTGTGGAACAGGCTCGTCTTCGGTATCTCCAAGGAAAAGTGGGTCATTTAGAGGTAGCTGTGTGGACACAGTCATTCTGATGCCAAAATTAGTGGACGAACATATGCGACACTCTAAAAGAAACTGCCAGTGCTGAACATGGCCATGGTGTGTCCATAAGCCTTCCCCATCTCTGGGCTCCACCTCTTCTTTGTCTAGAGCTTCCTCCACCCCTAATGCCACTGCCCACATCCCAACTTCTCCTTCTGCCTCCCTGCAGCATGCTAAGACATCCCATCTTCAAGGCATCACAGCAGACACTGACAGTTTACTGGCTTCATTTTCAGGCCGTGTCAAAACAATTGGGCTGAGGTACCACCCTGTGCATGTGCTGAAGTTCCAAAGAAGCAAAAGTCCTTCAGGTCTTATTCCATCCACACAGTGCACTGGGGAGATAGTGGTTCTTTAGCCAAGCTCTGCTTCCCTGAGCATTTCCAAGGTCACCTGCATCCAGGGACAAGCCATAGGGGCGGGTAAGATGCTGCCAAAACTATCAGAGGACGCAGCACCTGTCCTCCCCTAATCCAGGGCTGCCTGCCCTGTTCAGGAAATGGTCCCCGCTGGGTGTCCTTGCAGCCACTTCTGCCAGGCCCTAGTTTGCTTCTAATTAGTGCTGAGCAGGCGCCTCAGTCTCCCCCTCCTCTCAGCTGCCCATATGGCTGGACCTGCCCCTCACTGAGAGCAGAAAGACCAGTGAGGCTGTCTGTCTTCCTTTCTCTTTTTCACAGACATCCATGCAGTTCACACCACTCCCCAGCCCAAGTGTCAACAGCCAGTCCTCTGCATCCATGGGCTCTACCCCCATGGATTCAGCTAATCTTGGACTGAAAATAGTCACAAAACAATTGCATGTTTACTGAATATATACAGGCTGGATTTTGGTCATGATCCCCCAAACAAAATAGTATAAGTAGTTATACAGTGTTATGCCTTATAAGTAATCTAAAGAAGATTTAAAGTACATGAGAGAATGCATAAATTATATGCAAGCGATGAGTTATGTGTATAAGGGACCTGGGTGTCTATAGATTCTTATATCTGTTTTTGGGGAGGGGCTTACTGCCAAAGCCCTGTGACTGGTAAGGGGCAATGATACTGATACTCCCAAACCTCAAAGTGTTGTGGGAGGAGAAAGTGGAAAAGCCAGGTTCCCTCACACATTTTACAGACCCATCTGGACCTCAGAGCTTTACTGAAATTCTTCAGAGCTGTGGCCAGCACACTTTCCTGCTGCTTGGATCCATATCCCTGGCTGTTCATTCCAAGTAGATGGAGATGCAGGCTTGACATTGCTGAAGCCCTGGAAAGAGCTGTTATTATTCTAAGCTGTGGGCCTTGAGCATGGTGAAGGGATTGCTTGGATTTGTGTGTAGTGATAACCTCTCCCATGGGGTGACAGCCTCAGGGAGGAGGCCTGGCAGGGCTCTTCAGAATGATAAATGAGAGGCCTCGACCATGTCAGATCACAGGAGCCTGGGAATGCAGGGGGCTTAGGGCCTTTCTGTCTCTCTGGGTCTGGCTGCCTGACTGCAGATGCAGGAAGAACCACCACCTGGTGGTTGTCCCTCTGGCCAACCAGCTTTGAATTCCTTCCAACTCTCTTCGACTTTAGGGCTACACTTTCACTGTGCCCTCTGCCTGCACTCTTGTGCCAACAGCCTGCCAGGGGGCCCTGAGCTATTCTTCTTCCTCCTCATTTCAGAGGATGTGCTCCTGCTTTGGAAAACCCTTCCCTGTCCTCCCAGATCAAAGGCAGCTGCACAGCCACGTACCGCTCACTCCAGGCTTATTCTGGCTGTAGTTATAGGATGCATTAGAACTGTCTCTCCCACCAGACCATGACTTTGCTCTGGCCAGGGACTCTGACTCTTTTCATCCTGCTGCACCTAACACAGGATGTAGTACTGACTAGCCATTCAGTGAGCCCTTGCAAAGAGTGAGAAAAGTTCTCTAGATGGAAGGGAACTCTGAGACTACAGAGTACAGGAGAAGACAGTCGGCCCGTGTTCAAGTCTCAGCGATGACATGAGGATGTCATAAGACAGGACATGAGGACATTTGAGAACAGATCCTCGGCAGACTCAGACACAGCATGCCCCAGGGGCCAAGAGAAACCGTCCTCTCCTTGTCCTCATCCTGCATGAAGACCAGAGGGATTTTTCCAAGACATTCCTTTAGGCTAGGGAAGAAACCAGGTTGGTGGAGTGGAAGAGCCAAAAGAAATGAAAGACTGAGGTGAGTTGATTCAATTATTTTCAAAGTGAACAATGGTGACTTCAGCTGTGTACCTGTAACCCCATTTTTCATTACTATAACAAATTACCTGAGTTAGGCTAACTTTATAAAGAATAGAGGTATACTCGGGCCCATAGTTCTGGAGAGACAGTCTAGGGACCTCATTTGGTGACTTCCTCTTGCTGGTATAGTCCCCAGGGAGCACATGGCATCACAAAGCATGAGATAGGGAATGTAGGTGTCTATAGCTTCTTTCTTTTCTTTTCTTTCTTTCTTTCTTTTTTTCTTTCTTTCTTTTCTTTCTTTCTTTCTTTCTTTCTTTCTTTCTTTCTTTCTTTCTTTCTTTCTTATTTTTATGTGTATGAATGTACTGTCTGCATGCAGGTTTGTACACCCGTGTCGTGCAATGCCACGGAGGTCAGAAAAGGGCATTGGATTCCTCTGGAACTGGAGTCAAAGACGGTTCTCAGCCGCCATGTGGGTGCTGGGGATCGAACCTGGGTCCTCTGCAAGAGCAGTCGGAGCTCTTAACCGCTAAGCCATCTCTCCAGCCCCTATAGCTTCTCTTTATAAAACCACCAGGACCCATCATCAGGGCTGTATGGTTACGGCCTTGTGTAAGCCTAATAACTTCCCAAGGCTCAGCTCTAAATACCACGGGCAGAGATTTCCACCCTCTTCATGGCATTGACTTTGGAGGATGAACATTTATGAGTTTGGGGAGGCAAATTACAGTCAAACCAAAGGGAAGCGTTAAAGAAATGGCTTACCCAGTGCTTTGGTGTCCATGAGGGAGAAGGAGGGTGTTGTGAAGAAAAGTCCTCTACACATCAAGTTCCCACGAACACCCCGGAGGACTTCCAGAGGGCTGAGTAGTGTGCTCAATGCTGAGATCTGAAGGGAACAGGAAAACCCTTTTTCTGTCCTCAAGGAAAGTCTCATGTGATAGTAAAGCAGTACCAATCAGACGCACACACACACCCTGGAGCATTGTGGGTAAGTACCTGGAAGGTGCCATGAGTGAGGAGTGGGGAAGGGTGTGCACATCTGAAAGCTGCATAAGGGGGGTGGTGAGGGCGCAGCAGACAGCAATGCCTGGTTGCAAGCTCTCCTGAGTTGTGAGAATGGAAAGCCATCCCAGACAAGAACACATGCAAGTAACTGTGTGCCACTGAGACCAGTTACTAGAGCATGCACAGGGCGAGTCTGGGCAAGGACCAGAGCTTCTGGAACCCAGTTGTAAGACATAGTGGTGCAGGTGAAAAGAAGCGGTGGTGTGCGAGACCCCAGGGGACAGTGGCTGTGTCTCTGTTCTGGTTCCAAGTTGTTACTGCCAGGACTCACTGGATGCAGACATCTGTGTCTAAGCTCACTGCACCAGCACGGCATTCTGGGCCAGGCAAAAGGGGATTTGATAGAAGGTTTCAGTCTCAGTATTTGGTGTCTGCTGCTGGGAGGTGGAGGGCCAGAGCTTTTGTGTCCCTGTGCCTCAGGCTGAAGGCTCAGAGCAGGGTGATGGAAGCACTGGGGCTGTGCACATTAGCTCCCTTTGTCCTGACACACAGCACAGAGCGGCCATTCCTCAGTGACGACTGCCTCTGATGCTGGTGATAATGGTGGTGACAAGGAGGGACTTTCAGCCTGAAGGTCACATAGTTAGTGGAAAGAGCTCAGAAGTGGAGTCTAACATCTTGGACCTCCTGTCTATTAGCTGCCTGACCTTCATCAAGCCATTTAATTAACCTCTGTTACCAGAGCAAAGAGCAGGGCTAATGGCAGGCACACTGTGGACCTTCATTACATTTTTCTTTTCCCCTTCTTGTCTTGGTACCAACCAAATCAGTCATTGTGTGACTTCGGGTTTGGTACTATGTACCTAGTTTCCCCTCAGTTTCCTAATCCACAGAATGGGAGCTAACAGTGGCCAGCTGGATATTTCCTTGCCACTTTCTAAGTCTATTCTTATTTTGTTTTGTATTTTTTTTTGGTCATTTTGAAACAGGGTTTCCCTGTAGCCCCAGCCGGCATGGAACTCACTATGTAGACCAGGTTGGCCCTGAACTCACAGAGATCTACCTCCTTTTACCTCCTGGGATTAAAGGTGTACTCCACTATGCCCAGTTCTTTACTCACTGCCTTTCCAGAGCCTAAAGAGGTTGATTTGTGTGGACATCGTCTCCAGCCTCCTGTGACCTCTGACTTCTGCTTCTGGGTGGTGTTTTCTCTTCCTTCTGGGCTCATCCCTCGCCCATAGATACCTATAACCCACTTGTATCTTTCTACATACTCCCTTCCTTAAACACTCTTTTATGATGATTTGCAATTGTGACAAAATAGACAGAACATAATTTACCATTTGAACTATCCTTAAATATTCAACTTGGTGACATTAAATATGCTCACCTTGTTATGTAGCCTGCCGTCATCTATCTCTGGGACCTATTTCACCTGGTAAAACTGAAACTCTGTGCCTCCTAAGCAATAATTTTCCATTCCCTATCCCACCCCCCCCATCTCTATCAACCACCATCCTAACTTCTAGCCCTATAAATTTTCTTTTTGTAGGTAGCTCACATAAATGGAATCTAGGTATTTGTGCTTTTGTGACTGCTATATATTTCCCTTCAGATTCATCCACATTGTCATATGCATCAGAACCTCTGTTTGTCCTCAGGCTGGAGCATCTTACTTATGCATGTATCCACCCCATTCTGACTGTCCATTTAGCCACGCATTGGTCTGCTGTGCACATGGTGGTACAAATGCCCTTAAATCCTGTTTAATTGTCCTCTGGCGTGTTCCATGTGGGTTCCTCCTGAGACCTCCCTGATATATAATACATACCTTGTATCCCTGTGTCATTCTGAGCTAATTGGGTTAACGTGCCAGTGCCTGACATGTGGTGGGTACAGTGTGCTTAGGATGAAGGCTTCATGGTGTGGAAGACTGAGGAGTGACCCCTTCTCGATGCTAAGATGAAGTTTAGCACCAGGGAACCTACCTTTCTGTTCTTCATTAGGCTGGGATCAAGTGACAGCATTCTAGAACGTAAATGTAATAGGACTGGAACACAGCCCTGCTAGGCATGGCCAGCAAAACCTACCCCACCTACCTAAGCCTGTATGCCTTCTCCAAGTGAGTGGCCACTTTGTAGGTAGATCCTGGACAACAACAACGGGGTGGCTCATCAGCCTGGGTCTCTCCACACATGGGGCAGAGGTCGGTGGAGGTGTTACCACCTTGTTTTATAGACGATGAAACTAGGAGTTGCTTACTTATTCAACAAGCAGCAGAGATTAGAGGTCAACTCAAGCATCCAGTTTGGCTTGAAGGCTAACGCTTCTAAATACTATACTATCCCCTAAACTTACAAACAAACTTTGGCAACTAAATTGGTCCCTCCCTGTCTAAACTCACATTGCTGCAGTGGGTATCCTCAGAGCTAACCCTGCACCATAACGTAAGATGTCCTAGGACGACCACTGCAGTGCATCCCCCAGTAGCAAGGCCTAGGGAGGAAGAGAAACAGACTCAACTAGGAGCAGCCTCCTTGGCAACCTCTGTCTAGACTTGGTATCCTTTCTTCTCAGAGTCATATTCTGCCCTAAACCCCTGTAAAGAAGACAGGAGTCGATGGTTCTCCCTGGCTCCACAAGCCAGGATTACCCGCTGACATTACAGCTGGCAGCCTCCAGCAGCTGGCACCCTTTAAAAGAACACCATGGCAAATTTCCAGCCAAATTCTCCCAATTAGGCAGCTAGAGAAACATTATCCACCCCAGGATGAAGCTGATGAAATGGAAGGGGAGGGCTGCGGAGGAAAAGGCAAATAGTTCTGTGCTGGAGCCTATAGCCTAGTACATGCATTTCAGGAAGGTGGGGCCTCTGAGTTCAAGGAGAAAGGTCTGAAGGTCTCATGTGCTTTCCGGAGACAGACAGGTGATCCAGTTCACCCTTACTACTTAAAGATCCTGTTATGAAAACTAGGGAGATGAACCATTCTCTGAAACCCCAAAGTTTTCCCATCTCTGATCTGTACTGAGCAGGGAGAAGGAAGTGTAAGGGCAGAATTATAAAGCCAGAGCAGGAAGGAAGGGTCCTTCCCAAGCCCAACTAGACTGAAAACAGGCCATCAAGAAGGTGTAGTGCGGGCTAGAATCCTGACATTTTCCCACAGCAGTTTCCAGAGCTCCATAGCTTCCCATAGCATTTCACTGACTGAGCCACTCTTGCCTAAGTGCAAGCATCTTAGATCGATCATCACCTTTAATCTTACAGTGGGTCTTCCTACTCTCCCCAATTTTCACATGAGCATACTCAAATTTATAAAAGCCAAGAAAGACAGAAAGACCAAGCTAAATACCCAGGCCCTTAGAAGGGGGTTAGATCCCATTCCCGGAATTCTCTGTCATCAATACACATCAATTTAATGATAACAACAATACACAGAACACTAGACCAAGTGTGTTTAATCCTTACAATTTCTGTAAAATAAGACACATCTCTTCCCATAGTTCCAATAAGCAAAGTGGGCCAGGGATGACAGAACCTGCTTATGACTGCACAGTGTGACGAGATCAGATCCCTGCTTGATCCCGGACTGCAGAACACCACAGAATGTGGTTCCCACTCAGGATAAGGTCCACCCACATACCAGATCAACAGGCCCTGCAAAGGCCATAGAGGATCCCTACCTTCAGAGTACATATTCCATAAATCACATGAACCAGTTGTATAATAAAATACTGAAAAGAGAGAGAGAGAGAGAGAGAGAGAGAGAGAGTGCATTTTCAGGGTATATAGTTCATAAATTGCATAAACCAATTATATAATAAAATACTGAAAAAGCTGAGGGAGAAACACACACACACACACAGAGAGAGAGAGAGAGAGAGAGAGAGAGAGAGAGAGAGAGAGAGAGACTAACTTTGGGTTGGGGCTGTCAAGGAATGGGCTATGACAGAAATGATTTTGTTGGCTCACAACTGCAGGGCAATGATGGGGAACAGCAGGTGTCTCAAGGACTAAGAGCTCTCTGCCTTGCTTCTCATGAAAGAATTAGACAGGAGGCTATAAAGAAGAGCATAAACCAGAAAGTGTGGTGACCCGGAGGGCTGCCTACGAAGTGACGACGGTCCTAGCAGTGACAGTCCTAGCAGTGACAGTCCTAGCAGTGACAGTCCTAGAAGTGATGGTCCTAGCAGTGACGGACCTAGAAGTGACAGTCCTAGCAGTGACAGTCCTAGAAGTGATGGTCCTAGCAGTGATGGTCCTAGCAGTGACGGCCCTAGCAGTGACGGCCCTAGCAGTGACGGTCCTAGCAGTGACGGTCCTAGCAGTGATGGTCCTAGCAGTGATGGTCCTAGCAGTGACGGCCCTAGCAGTGTCGGTCCTAGCAGTGACGGTCCTAGCAGTGATGGTCCTAGCAGTGACGGTCCTAGCAATGGGAAGTGTGGAACTGCCGAATATTTGAGGTCTAAGTGTTAAGATATAGCTCTAGGATGAGCAAGGTAGGATATGGTGCTCAGCATGGATTTGAGAAGAGAAAGACAAGAAGCCCAAATTCACTGGAATGCAGAGAAAACCTGGTCACTGATGAATAAAATGGAGGTAGCCACCCATGTTACCAGCATATTATACGTTTATTTTTATTTGAAGTTCTGCTTCCTTCTGCAATGAGTACTTCTTCCCCGCAACAGAGGGCTGAGGTCTGAGGAGAACCAGGCCTATCAAGGCTGGGTTAGGAGACAAGGCCTCAACTGCTTGGAGCCAGCACTGGTGATGGGCTGAGGCGAGAAGCTGCCGTCTGTCCTCATGCTCCTGTGGCAGTCCCAGCCCAGGTGTTCAGGGGGGACCACTAAAAAGCCTCCAAGTCCAAGGAGACCTTCAGATTTGCATAATCCTTCAGTGAAGACTTCATCTTCCTTCTTCATTCATCCCCACAACATCTGGGATGGGACCGGTTGCCCAAGGGATGCAATCAGTCAGGGACACACAGCAAATGAGAGGCTGCCTCAGTTTACAAGAAGCACATCTCCTATGAGGGACTGGGGTGGCCATCCTTCATTCATCACAGCATTTCAGAAGGAGAAGGTATCAACAATCCTGTGTGCCTGTACTGTCCTAGGGCACCAATAAAAAAAAATATGAAAACACTACTTTATAAACTGCCAGGACACATAACTTCACAATGGACTTACAGTCAAAATGCAGAGCTCTGTCCAGCCTGGGGGAGCAGGGAGAGCCAAACCGGAAGTAAGTGAGCAGAGACCGTGCGAAATGGCTTCCTCCAGGCAGGTCCACAGCACCAGGCCATTTGCAGCAATTACTGTGTCCCCTTTTTCCCCCGGTCCATTCCCACCCCCAACCACACCTCTTGTCAGCCGGATTTCGCCCATAATTTTGAAACACCATGGATATATTTCATTGGGAATTGGCTCAAGCTTGCCAGGAAAAGCAAATTCAGGGCAGAAATAGTGGAATTTGGACAAGACGGCCCAGAACACTGCTGCCAACACCAACTCCACTTCAAGCTTGATGTGGGGAGGAGGAATGGAGATTTTTAGGGACCAAGAGAAGGTGTTAAACAGAATTCTGTTTGTTTAAAAGGCTTCACTGAACCTGTAGCCACCCCCTAGCCCCAGTTCCATTCTGACAAATTCTTTTCCCTGCCACCCAAAGAGGTCTGTGTTCTCTCAAGAAGGGATGCTTCTGTGCTTCTGTGTGAGGCGAGCTCTGAATATTCCCAATGGAAGCAGAAGGTTGAACAGACTGAATGGAGACTGTGGACTCTCTCTTGTGCTCTTCACATGTCGCTTGAGAGCATGCCGCAGGGTCTCCCACACGTGAGCTGCCACATGAAGGCTGTGCTGACAGAGCCTGGTGCCTGATGATCTGCTAGAACCAGGGAACAGAGCTTCTCAGGCTTTCCACTCAGCTAGTCTTGAAAATGTGCGTCTTTTCATTGTGTACGAGAGTTTTTATGTCCTCAGTAGTGGATAGGTTTACGTGAGTTAGGACATGCATGCGTGCCTGGGAGGAGCATTTCGCAAATGCTAAGACCTTGCTTTGGTCTCCTCTTCATTTGATTCCCCTGTGAACAGCTGGAGTTATTCTTTTAATCTTGGGGCATTCTTGACTTTTGGAAACCCATGCGAGTCCAAAATGAGAGGGAAAACTGGAGTTACTGCTTCATCCTCCTGACCTTTAGGTCCTAGACAGACCAAGCTATAATCACCAGTGACTCAGGAGGGGGCCATGGAGCAGAGCTAGGCAGAAGAGGTGAGCACAGTGGTTAACACTAGTGTAGAGTTTAAGGGGATTTCGGAGTATAGTATCACTTGGAGTGAAACTAGCAGCCGTTAAAAAAGAGGTGGTGTGCTACCTGAATTTGGAGGAGCCTGCCACCTGCACATCCGTCACTCTGAGAGTGACTTACCTAGAGTGGGAAGCATCCTGCTCACCTTTCCACCTGTGGTGCAGTATTATAACATGTTTGGTGTGTTTCTGTCCCCAGAACATCTCACACTGCTAAAGCCACGGAGGACAAGATGGACCCAGGGGAATCCCATTTTTAAACAATTCCAACGGTATCTTCAGTTTAAGAAAGTATTTAAAATTTTAATCCTCATTTATTTATTTATTTTAAATTTTTTATTTTTTATATGTATGAATGTACTGTCTGCATGTAGGTCTGTGCACCCGTGTCGTGCAATGCCAAGGAGGTCAGAATAGGGTGTCGGATTCCCGTGGAACTGGAGTTCTCCTGGAATTGGAGTTACAGGTGTTTCTCAGCCACCATGGCCATGTGGGTGCTGGGGATCGAACTCGGGTCCTCTGCAAGAGCAGTCGGTGTTCTTAACCATTAGGCCATCTCTCCAGCCCCTTTAATCCTCATTTAAAAATTATTATTATTGGTCTGGGCCTTATATAGCTTGAGCTTGGCCTTGACTTTTCTACATAGCTAAGGATGACTTTAAATTACTGATCCTCCTGAGTACAGAGATTACAGGCATGAGCCACCACACCCAGTTTTATGCTCTGCTATAGATCCTGATCAGGGCTTCACCATGCTAGATAAGCACTCTACAACTGAGCTGCATCCTCAGCCCTCAGTTAATAGATTTTGAAAAGTTAATTCTACATGGACAAGTAGATTTATTCCCAAGTATTAAATTCATCCCTGGGTCCTGCAGCTGGCTCGTCTGGTGTGTTGGCCCCAAAGGCTGCCTTTTGAACCATGGTACCATGGACTGTCTTTACGTCTTTGAAAATCCTCAAAGCTGAAATGTACAGAAGTCAAAGACACTGGCTGACCCTGAGCCAAAGTCTTGGAATTCCACCCAGACAAGAGTTCTTGGGCCTGGCCTTGCAGATGACCCTTGGAACCCATCCAACACTAAATCGCCGAAAGGAGGCTTTCAGCAGCTTGGGCCTTTATGGTTCTCCTAGGAAACATCACCCAAATAGACTGAGTTCTGAGCTTCATGGTGGTTTGATAAAGGGGCCTCTCAAGGCACCAAACCTATTATGTTGTTAATGACTAGAGACTGTTAGCATGCTGATTAATGCAGCCATCTTTCAGAACAATGATTAACCCGGCAGGAAAGACCAAAGGCAATGAAATAATGCCCAATCACTCTGGAAGGACTACCAGGTGATGTTTATTTCATGAGAACTGAAGGGAATCAAAGAGACAATCATTTTTCCTTGACATGGATGTTTTCTGTCCAGCAGGTGGGTAGCAGCAATGGGGGCTAGTCCGTATCTGATTTCTGATGTAGAGCAGCAAAATACAGAAGGGGCCAAGGGAAAAGAGACAGGGGAGCCTATCTGAGGCTGAGCCACCAACACAGCTTCACTCACTCTGTAGTCTCCAGTCTTTCCTCCCATCCTAACATCTTTCTCCAGAGCAAGTGCTCACCTGAGCTGCTAATTAAGTAATTTCCTTGTGCATCTGACTTGGATGGTTTTCCCGAAGCACTGCCAAGGAGAAATGGCTCTTAATTATGTCAACTCATGAAACCACACCAAAGACAACTGTATCAGAACACTCATTTGTCATAGTATTTAAAGAACAGGGGGAGGGGGGCAACTGACAGGAGCCCTTTCATTAAAAAGCACTGAGCCAGGTTTCTCAGCTTGCAAATTCAGGCTGTTTCAATCTCTACTCCATGTACAGGAGTCACCTGAGCAGACACAAGGTCATTTTAAGAGACTGTAAAGACAGAGCTACTTTTCTGCCCATGTAAAGTTACACTTAATTTGAGCTTTCCAAAAGCATAGTTTATCTGCCTATGGTGAGAGGGCTCAGCTTTGTGCTGATGGCATCAGTCTAGAGAAAAGGAGAAGGGCCTGACTGTCTTGGCCTCTCCATTTGCCTCACAGAAACTCTGGGACCACATGCTCTGAAGAAATCCTACCAGAGTGACGTGTTTTTTTTGCCTGGCGTCACTCAGCAGAGCTTCACTGTGTGGTTGAGGAGAAGGCAGAGGCAGTGCCGTGAAGGACAGGGCGGAGGGTGAGTGTGAAGATGCTGCTCTGGGGATGGAGGGGAGGACCGTGTGGCAGGTGATGCGGGCGACCCCTACAACCAGAAAAGGCCAAAGCCGTGGACTCTCTTCTAAGTCTTTTAGGAGAGAGGTCCCGTCAAAATATGTTGATTTCAGCCCAATGCCATCACTGCGGATTCTAAACTGGAGAGCTACACGTGTTCTGCTCTATTCCACTGCATGTGTGGTGATTTGTAAGAAAATGACACAGCACATGACCAGGACTTCGCCTCATGCCCCCCTCCCCCACTCCATGGCTGCTCCTGCATCCTTACAGCGCTCAAAGTCCCTTGAAGGGGGGCTTCTATTCTGTCTGCCAGAGTTGGGCTTACCCACCTGAAATCGAGGGGCTTCCACCCACATCCCAGCACCTGTCTTTTTCCCTACAGCAGACTCTAACCCTAATATTTTTCTGGAACCAATATAAGAGCCTCTGTTAGAATCTTAGCTTCCATTTCCTAGAATTTCCAGCAGGATCTATTTTACTTCTCATAACCACTCATTATATGGTGTAAACTTCATTTTCCTAAATACTTAGCAATAAGGAAGCTAAAGTCAGGGAGGTATCAACTTGCCCAAACTTACACAGCTAAGTAAGTGTAGCCATGACGATAATCCAAGCCTGTGAGACTCCAAAGACAGTGTCCTTGAAAATCTTCATCATGCCCATTCTCATGAGAGATCCTAGGAGCCCAACTCCTTAACCCTAGTGATTCAGAATGAATATAGGAAACAGGAGCACCCAAACCTGATGAGAGCTGGAACCAACTCCATCTTTACTTGATTTCATTCTGAGGAGCAAGATGAAAGACAAGGGGGCACAGTCATCAGTGATAGTGAAGCAAAAGAGAAGCACCCCCTGCACCCTTCCCAGGAGAGACCCTCCCTAACCCTACTGGCTGGTCTGCTCTAAGCTCTGCCTGACACTGTGGTCACAGAGCATATCTCATCCCAACTTTGAATTCTGGTGGCTTACTTTACATGCTGACTAGCCTCTCTCTCAGTATTGCTTATTTTCCTTGTCATTAATTTTGGAAGTCACTCAATGAACAGAAAACAGTCTTATCATTAACCTCATATCAGTAAAACCTAGAGGTACTTTCTCTTTCTCTCTGTCTCTCTGTCTCTCTCTGTCTCTCTGTCTCTCTCTGTCTCTCTCTCTCTCTCTGTCTCTCTCTGTGGGAGGGGGTGCTGGGGGTGTGTGCACACGTGAGCTGGTTTTCTACTGTAAGGCTGCTTCCCTAGCTAAGGATGCTGTCCACAAAGCCATGAGTATGGTAGCAGGAAGGGTCAGGGACTGGAGGTGACAGGGAGGAGGATAGTAACATACGCAAGGCCACCTAGGAGCTGCCCTGATGTCCAGCTCAGTGCTTTTACCTCTACTCGGGGCCTCAGCTTTGCACTCCAGCCTGGTGGATTCGTAGGCAGCTCTGGAATGCTTTGCAAGGCACTGTGGGAAGCTCAATGGAGTGTGTGTGGGGAATATGAGTTCCCCATTGTTTTTCATTGAAGAGAGAGGAAAGTCAACCAGCATTCCCTAACATTGCCCTGCACATGACTGTGCTTCTAACCCCACCTTCCAGCCCTGTTTACATGCTCCACGTTAAAGAATGTTGGAAATAGAGCTAGTGTAAAGGTGGCCACAATGTCACGGTCAGCTGTCCTTACACACTTACCTGACATAAGCCAAGGTCTCAGACCACATTCTCAAAAGTCAACCCAGGATAATGATTTGGTTTTTCATACTGCAGTCATCATTCCTACCTTGAAATTCCAACATGGCCGCCTCAGCCTCTGGAACCCAGGATGCTATTTCTGGAAGGATTCTGCATGTCATACACATACATATCGAAGCCCCAGGTTCTGGGTCCCAGCACCCTCTCAGCTCATCACAGCTTTTTACTGACTCAAGGAATGAATTCTGGGGGCCATTTGGTACCTGGCCATTTGCCCACAATGAGAGGTATCTCATGCTTCAGGATGTTCTCTCTGTTCAGATATCTCAGTTTCTCTCAAATAGCAAAGAGCATAGAAAAAAGTAACTGATCTTTTTCCACCCTAGAAAATAGCCAGGTGGTGTCACTTTAATGCGGGGCATTGGATGCCACGACTACTTCCTGGGACAGTGAAAACTGCTTATGCTCCTGGCAGCAGAAAGTCACAAGGGTTTTCTGGGTTGGTGACTATTACTGGAAGTTGGATAAAATATTCTTTTGTAATCATTTTTAAATTTTTTTGTGTGTGTGAGTATACTGCCAGCATATATGTAGGTGCACCTATGTTGCACAATGCCCATGGAAGTCAGAAGAAAGCATCAGATCCTCTGGAACTGGAGTTATGGATGGTTGTTAGCAGCCACAAGGATGCTGGGAACCAAACCTGAGTCCTCTGCAACCACTGCTTGTGCTCTTAACTGCTGAGCCATCTCTTCAACCCTGGTAAATTATTCCTGTTTTCTCCTAACCCATTCCCATGTCTAGGAAATAGGAAGTTAGGCACAAAATAAGGTAGTAGGAAGACTCAAAGAATCTTGGTCTTTTGAAGAAAACTCTTCTCCCTTAAATGGCATTTGGTGAACTATTTGGTCAAATAAGAAAATAACAGATTAGGCATGGTGGAGCACATTTTTAATCCCAGCACTTGGGGGGTAGAGGCAGGAGGATCTGTATGAGACTGAGACCAACCTGGTCTATGTAGCCAGCTCTAGGCCAGCACTGGCTACAGGGAGATCCTGTCTCAAAAATCAACCAAGCCAACAAACAACAACCAACCCCCCATATACAGAGAGAGTACCAACACAACAGATACAATTCCGATGGCTTTAGGCCTTTTTTTTTTTAGTTTATAAATCTTTTTTTATAATTTATTTATTATATTTTAAAGGATTCACAATATAAGAGCACAGTTGTTTTCAGATCACGTTGACATGGCTCAGTTTGCCATACAATTAGGTAATTGGCACTAGCATCCACAGATGAGGGGTACCATTTGTCGTTTATCTGGGACTGTGTTATTTCACTCAGCATATCTTCTAGCTCCAGCCATTTACCTGCAAAGCTCATGATGTCATCTTTCTTTACCGCTGCATAGAACTCCATTGTGTGGATGTACCACATTTTCTCTATCCACTCGTCAGTTGAGGGGCACTTGGGTTGGTGCCTTTTTATGCCTTTACTGTTCGCCCATCCCATCCTGTTCTCTTCGCAGATACATAAACCTACATTCCCAGCTTCCCTTGCAGCCCTCTCCTGGACCACGATACATTTGGCCAATTCCACGGACTGGACTTCAAGTTGCTGCATTTTGTAAGGCCCACTTCACCTGCATGCTTGCCATGAAAAGCAAAGGGAACCCCCAAAGCTCACAGACAGGATGGGGTGGAGATCCATGAAGCTCCCAAAACAGAGAAATGCTCTTATTGGAAAAACCCATCCAAGAAGCTTATTTGTGATCTCGTCTTCACTGGCCAATCTGCCTTTGCCAGATACCACTGCTGGGATGTGTTGTTCAATGGCAGCTGGCTAACGCATAGAGAGCTTGTTCTATACTTCTCTCCCTGCAGAGCATACCCCACATCACACATTTCTCCAAAGCAGAGGGGTTGTGGGGGAGGCAGGATAAGAATGTGACTCCATGTGTGCCCAGGCACTGTCTAATTCCTAACAACAAATTCATTCCTTCCATGCCCGTCTATCAGCTAGAGAGGAGAAAAGTCTGAGGACAGATGCTCACATTTCCCCAGCAGAATTCTTTATCTTGCCTCAGGTAGAGATAAAACCAGCTAGTAAGAAATGAAATACACTTCTGGTCTAAGGGGAAAAAAAAGACCACAACTGGTATCCAGAGGTGACACTCTGGGGATTTCATTTTGGAAACCTTGCCTTTTCAGCTCAGCTCATAATGGCATATTTACATTGCAACCCCCACAGAGAGGGACCCAAATTGCAGCAAGCAGCATACATTTACCAGGGGAGAGTGGTCCTGCTGGCCCCTAGAACTTGAGGGGACATTGTGAGACCTCAAAAGACCTAACAGGAACATCTCATGCAATATGAATTTTTAAATACTATACAAATTTTGTTCACCCTATTAATGCTTTCAAGTGCTGAAATTGCAAGAAGGGGGGGCAGGTAGGAGCCAAGGCATTACTCAGTATAAAGCATGCTGTTGTAAATGGAAAGATATTTTGCAGTCCCCAGACCTTCCTTCCTCTCATTCCATCAATTAACTAAAGCAGCACAGGAGAAGCAACTCTGATTGATGGCCGAATGATTTTAGCGGTGACATCATGAAAAACACACTGTAGGCTCGGTGACCTCTGCAGTGACATCATGGCTGACACAGACAGAGCCTTTCACGGCACTCCATCATCAGCCTCACACTCATGACACAAACTCTGCTCCCTTGACACAAGAGTATGGACCGGTGGAAGCACAAGGCATGAGGGGCCAGGCCAGAGATGTGTGAGCCTGCCAGACTGTCTGCAGCTACCTTCTAATCATTCTGGAGATGCAGACCTGGTGAGTCACAGCCCCTGGTGACAGCCAGCATTTGCCAGAGACTTGGCCACAGATGGGATTCATCTCATACTTGCCCTTGGTGGCCCAGATTATTCTCCCTAATTTAATCTAACGAGTCCATGACCCATTAGTCACTCTTGACTGAGGCCCACTGGGACTCATCAGGTCTCCATGACACGCAGCTCAATGACAAGCCTACACTCACTTCAGGCATGTAAGTGATTTGGACACTCAGACAATGTTCCCTAGATAACAAACTGTGGCTTCACTGTCGGTGAGCCAGTCTGAGGCTGATCCTGTCCTATGGGGAAGCCATTTCAAGATGGTGCCTCTCACATCCAATTATCATCGTGAAAAGGAAAAGAAATGTGAACAGGCTTTGTGTGAAGCTGAGGACCTGTAAGAAGGATGAGAAGTGTGGAGTCAGAAATCGAAGGCAGGAACAGTTATCTTTGTCTATTTTTCATTACCATAACAACATATCTGGGGCTGAGTATTTTATAAAGAGGCTTAAGTAGTTCACAGCTTTGGAGGATGGAAGTCCTAGATAAAGCCACTCCTTCAATTCCACCTCTAGGGACAGTCTCCTTGGATGATGTGGTGATGCCATCGAAAAAGAGAAGTACTCGGGGCTGGAGAGATGGCCTAGCGGTTAAGAGCACAAACTGCTTTACAGAGGACCTGGGGTTCGATCCCCAGCACCCACATGGCAGCAGAGAACCATCTGAAACTCCGATTCCAGGAGAACTCCAGTTCCAGGGGAATCCGACACCCTCTTCTGACCTCCGCTACATTGCACGACACGGGTGCACAAACCTGCATGCAGACAGTACATTCATACACATACAGAGGTAAATAAAAAATTTTAAAAAAAGAAAAAGAGAAGTACTTGAGAGGAGATGATTACACGGCAAGACAGAAGCCACAGAGAAACTCTGGGGACTCACAGGAGTCCTGGGAGAACTGAGCTGATTTTTTTCTGAAAGCAGGCCTGCAGTGGTCCAAGAACCTCCTAGGAGGCCCCACCTCTAAAAGGTCCTACCACTCCTCATCATGTTGAATCTCTGCTAGGCAAAGCATATCCAAACTCCAGCAAGAGTAAACAGGGGCTGCCTTCAAACTACCTGAAAAAAACCCAGACCCCAACCATATTCAATGATCAGAAACCCAGGAATACTTCAGTTGTTTGATGGAGGCCCCATCAGCCTACCAAAAAAAGGATCTGCCCAGGTGGATAGAATTGCTCCAGTTTTGTCTTGTGGGCTTTGGATGACCCTCAAATGGAACGAGAGGTGACCATCTTTCTAAAAAGAAAAATCCCAACAGCTCCCTTAGAAACACAAAACAAAATGAGAAAAACTCAGTCTGAATTAAACCATGAAGCACTGGTAAAGGAAAAAGCCTGCAAGGGGGTTACCTGACTCCTCTGCTGACCAAGCAGGGGTCTTCCCTGGGTAGGAAAGTGGGTACACTGACTACGTTCAGCACTTGGCTGGGGAGTTAAGGCCAAACTTACATCCATGAGTGAATGAATGAACAAATGAAGAAATGAAGCAGAGCTGTGCGTTCTGCCGTCAAGTCTAAGTCCATTTAAGCTCAGAAAAGAAGAAAACTTCCAAAATGTAACATGATTACTTGATGCCCTCTAAGCTCTAAGACTGCTTTTCCCTTGACCCCAAAATGGATCAAAAATCTTAAAAATGTTTAAGCCAAATAATTCTACTTTAGGAATCTGTCTTACAGAAATAATCCACTAAATATGGAGAATGCACTCTACTTTCAAAAATATTTCTCACAGTACTGAAATTTTTCCTAATGATCCACAGAATATGTTAAGTATGCAAAGATTTCTTAAATGAAATACTGTTATGTGCTTATTTCAAAGTTATTTAAAAAACAACTTTTTTCATTTGACTGCTTGGGATTGAATGAAAAGACACTTGTAACTAACAATTTGGACATTGTTTCAAAGAGTTGTCAGCCAACATGCACAGCAAATGTAATGAAGCTCTCCCTGGTGACAGCCTCATAGGACCTGAGATGCCAGCTCCTGAAATCTTTCTTAATGAAGGGTGACTTGTGCTTAGATTTATGGGAATTAAAGACTCTTAACTAACACCAAATCTCTTTTTGTAAGGCAAACTGAATAATTCTTTCTCTCTCTCTCTCTCTTTTTTTTTTAGTAAATATAACACCTGATGTTACCCATCAACTTGCTATGTAATGGAGGAATATAAAGTAATATTTTTTCCTTTACCTGAATACAACTCTACTCTCAAAATGTGAATCCTTGAACACATTCTGGAATTGACTTATAGTTTATTTTCAGACGTCATAATTATGTGTGGCATGTATGTATGCATATTTTGGAACGATACAAATTGAAAGGAACAACAACAATAACAACAAAAAAGACTAGGTCAAAGAACTGACTGAAACAGTAAACTTCTGTCTAAAACAGTAAACTTCTGCACTCAAAAATTTCAAAAAAGACTGAGAAAAATATGAAAGACATGTATGACAGAATGTATGAGCTCTGGTAGGGCGGGGGGCAAGAAGGAGGAATGGTCTAAATTTGATTATTTGATTAGGATATTGTATGAAATGCACAAAACCTCAATAAAAAAAAATAAGATGACAGCTGGACATGGTGGCACAGGCCCTTAATCCCAGGACCTGGGAGGCAGAGGCAGGCAGATGTCTGTGAATTCAAGGCCAGCCTGGTCTACACAGTGAGTTCTAGGACAGCTGGAGTGACAGGGAGATCATTTCTCAAAAAGACAAAAAAAGAAAAAAAAAAAGGATGTGAAGCCACTGGATGGCTCAGTGGTTAAGAGCGCTGGCTGCTCTTGCAGAGGATGTGGGTTCAAAGCCCAGCCTCTTTTGGTCTATAACTCTAGTTCCAGGTGACTGGATGCCTTCTTCTGTCCTCCATGGGCAATGTGCAACACAGGGGCACTTACATAATACAGGCATAACACATTGTTAAAAACATTATTACAAACTTTTGTGAATATGTGTGTAATGCATGTATATGTATGTACACTTTAGCCACACTGTGTGTGTGCGCGTGTGCGCGTGTGCGTGTGTGTGTGTGTGTGTGTGTGTGTGTGTGTGTTTTACAGGACAACTTTGTAGAGACAGTTCTCTCCTCCCACCTTTATGTGGGTTCCTGGGATTGAACTCAGGCAATCAGGCTTGCATGACACTCTATCCACTGAGGCGTCTCCCCGGGACTGACTTTTGCGATATCCACATATTCCTAGGATAAGGCAGAGCTGGGATCCAGCAGACTGTGATTAGGAGACATTCGGACCTGGATTTAGACAACAGGAGGAAGAGGTTAACTATAATTCCTTGAGAAACTATTGTCTGTTGAAAACTATGACTTGCCATATGCCTGGCCTTTTGGCCACAAGACACGTGCCATTCCCCCAACTGGTGTGTTTGCAAGGAGACAGCAGTGGGGAAAAGTGCCCTGCTGACGTGCAGACACAGCACTCCATCGTAGTCTTCCAGTGGATGGGTATGGCTCTGTTAGTCCTTGATCCAACTGACATCAAAGTCATGAGAAGTAAAGACTAAGAGAGTTACAAATCAAAGAATACTGAGAACCAGTGGCCAACAAGACAAGGGCGCCCTGGGCTGGTCCTGGGCAGAGAGAGGATGACAATGGAAACGTGAGGAGCGTGCCTTTTGTGGCAGCAGAAATATCAGTGTAGTTCTTTTGAAAAGTAAACCATAATGATATAAAATATTGGGTTAGGAAGAGAGCGTGATTGGTAAAGCACTTGCCTTATAAACACAAAAACCAGGGTTCAATCTCCAGGAGCCACATAAAAATGCCAGCCACAGCAAGGTATATTTGTAATCCCCGTGTTAGGGAGGTGGGAGGGTCCCCGACCCTTGCTGGCTGGCCAGTTCAGACTTTTGATAAGCTCCAGGCCAACAAGAGACCCTATCTCAAAAGAGGTGGATGGTGTTCCTAAGGAGGGCACCCAACCTTGTTCTGTAGCCTTCACTTGCACACACATGCACCTACACATCCCGGTGTACATATAAAAACCGTTACTAATGGGGAACTAGGCTGGACGTTCATGGATACTCTCCAAATGAACTATGAAACATTTTTACTTTAATTAATTACTAAAATTATTTCGAACCAAAATATATATTTTGAAAAAAGTCAAGGCCTCCAGAGAGCATTAGAGAGAGAAGAAATAATAATCGTTATTTGGCTCATGAGAAATGTTGGGGGGACAGTAGAAATGGACATGGGGTAAGATGGTCTGATTCTAAGCCCTTGCCCTCTGTTCACTGAAAGCCCGTGTTAGTTATTTACATTCACAGGAGCTGTGTTTCTTGGTCCATAAGAAGTGGATACAGCCGGGCGTGGTGGCGCACGCTTTTAATCCTAGCACTCGGGAGGCAGAAGCAGGCGGATCTTTGTGAGTTCAAGGCCACCCTGGTCTACAGAGTGAGTTTCAGGACAGCTGGGGCTACAGGGAGACCCTGTCTCAAAAAGACCAAAAAAAAAAAAAAAAGTGGATACAACCACTGTCAGGAAAGCTGCTGCAAATATCATGAGTAAGCCCATGAGGTATCTTGGGACAGGGCTCAAGTCTAAACCTGAACTTCATTAATGTCTCATATACAACTTGCACATATGTTATGAAATTATCTTGAAAGTAATTTCATTCAATATTTTAATAATTTTGTACATGGATTGAATTTTCATAAAGTAAAATTTTCCACTTGTGGACTGTGGATGCTCAAAGTTTCTGATGTTGAGTGCTTTGGATTTTGCATCTTTGGATCCAGGCTGGTCATCTTTAGGGAAGGGCAATGTCTGATGACACCCTTACTGTCCATCTCCTCTAAGATATGGCCAGGTTACAGGATCAAAGATCTCCTGGCTTCCAAACAACAGGGCCTCTTAAGATTGAGTTTCTCTGTCTCTTTGGCTGCATTGATTATCCACTACTATGTTATTTAGTTGTTAAAGAACACACAAAGAAGTATAAATGAAAATTGCATAATTTAGGAAAATCTATTACCAGATTACTGTTTGTAAATTGCATGTTGGTAGCTCACTTGCCACAGAGATTGACCCAGTGGGGTCCCTTTACCAGCCAGCAACTGGGAACTTGCAAATGTCAACTCTTAGCCCACCCTAGATCTGCTGAACTTTGAACCTGGATGGCACCCAGTCATGGTAGTCTAGCCAGCTTGCTGGAGAAGCATCTGTAACTTCCCATGACAACCAGAGCTCTTTTTCTACTTAGCCTTAACTCAGCCCTGCTTATTTCTGACTTCATTTCTTCATTCTATAAACTATGTTTGAGGTCCAAAGTCTTCCCCAATTCTCCAAGGTGATGGAATTCCCCAACTTTGAAAGCTGTTGGATTTTAATACATACTTTTCCACTTGGAGAAGATAAGGCCAGAGAGCACTGTCTGCATCCCTCCTGGGTCGACTGTGGTTCAGCTGCCCCAAGATCCTTTTTAACTCCGTTCTCTGTCACCTTCCTCCACTACTGAGGCTGTAAGTCTAAACCACACTTCCTCTCCATTTCCCTGGCTGCCAAGCAAACAGTCTGGCTAGAGAATGCTTCGAGTTTAGCTTCCTAAACCTGTCTAGAGAAAAGTCCCCTTCTAGGAGACCAAGAGTCACTTGGTAAGTAAGGCTGGAAGCTCGGGAAGGCAGAGGAGGCTGCAAGGTCCTCCCCAAAAGACTACATCAGCATCATTCTGCCTCTTCCAGGTCTTAAAAGCCTTGTGTCTTAAAGCCCCTGCTGGTAGACTTTTCTGTTCCTACAGCCGAATCCAGTCTGGTCTGGTGGGTCCCTGACATGCTCAGCCTACAGCAGGCGCTAAGGAAGAGTCTGCAGCTGGTAACAAGGAGAAGGATGTGAAGAAAGTACGGCAAGCAGTGGAGAAGGGGAAGCTGGTCAAGAACAGCCAAGTGTGAATCCCAAGGGGGCCTCACTGAAGGCTTTGAGCAAGTTTGCCATGGGAGTAAAAGCCTGGAAGAGAAGGCATGCCAAACCTGCATTTACACAAGAAACTTTATTACGGCCATTAAAACACTGGTTCGAGGAACTGCCTAGACATGCTTCATACACATTAAAATGAATACATGATGATTAAATTTTTTTAATGGCCCATGTACCACCAAATGTCATCCTGTGAGCTAACGGAGGTTGGCCAGGTTCTCGAGGGGGATGCTGACTTCAGCAAATTCCTGCCTGAGGGCTTAGAGCCTCCTTAAGTCTAAACCAGCCAAACTCAAAGGGAAGAGATGCAAGTCTAACTAAGATGGCATGGCCCGACAGGAACCAAGACTGCTGGAAGAGTGCATTCTGTACCAAGTCGAAGGTCTGTATGTCTCTTCCCTTTATTTCCCCAAGGTGTACCAAATATCTTGGCTTAACACCAAGCACAGAGAGGATATATTAAATATTTAGAAGGAAGAGTGGCTCAGCTCTAGCCCTGGGAAGGGTCTGAGATCTCTAATTGCTGCACTTTTAAGGCTGGAGCAGTTGGTGGTGGGTGTTTCCAGGTACAAATGCTGTGCTTTCCACAGTCTTGTATTAAGGCCGCTTTGTTGACCGCTTCATTTCCGTGTTCTGGTAGCTTTCACTCGCACTCCTTTCTTCCATACTCTGCATTCACAGCTCTTTTCTCTCTCTACCTCCCTCCCTCCAACAGAGGGACTTGCATAACCCTTTCCCATCTGTGGGAAGCCTATCACACCAATCTAGGCGAGGGACCAGCAATAGGTACCTATGTTTCCTGCTCTGGCTCTCATCCTCTGCTTCCTCCTCTCATCCTAGCTGAGATTCAGTATTTCTAACAATAGGCACCTCTCCCCATCACCGGGCCTCCAGACTCATCTCTGTGGGCACTGCCCAGGTACCAACCAACCTGCTTGGCTCTAGAGTGTTTATCAATATACCTTGGGCAATACTGCCCCAGTCACGGGCCAAGTTCATGCAGTATTGGGTGGTGAGCCCATGTTCGCCGCCTCCCCCAGGAATATGAAGCCTGGAGGCTGCTGGTCCACTGCCCACACCTTTGAGCTGCATCCTCTATGTAGAGAGCCCCAGGAGTTGGCTTGCCAACCGTCTCCATGGAGAAGGGCAGAGGTGACAGGAGAAGCCACACAAAGATGTGTTGATGTACCAATGAGTGCTCAAGGTAGACTGTAGAAGTCACTTTCCTTCTAGAATAGGGAGACTAAAATAAAACCCTTGTTGTAGGCACTAGATCAATGGGGGGGGGTGTGGAACGAGGAGGGTAATAATAACATCTGTGTCAACTGTTTATTTTGGTGATTGTCTCCAACTTGCAGGCAACCTGGCTGAGCAAAGCTGTCATGGAGACACGATTCCATCACAGATGACAAGTTGGCATAAAGACAATGTAGGTGCAAAGAAGGTACAGGAAACAAAACTACCTGTCAGGCAGGCAGAGGGAGGAAGAAAATCTCCCCTCACATACTTTCCCATAATTAAATGTCAGATGTACACAATGCAGTAAAATAATTAGCATGCCATAATTACTGTTCCGATGGAGTCCTGTGTATATGCCAAAACAAATTGCTGTACCAGAGCGCAAGCTGTTAAAACAAATTGAGTTACTTAATTTTTACGTGTAGCAGCCTGTTTTACCATTTCCGAAGATGCAAATGTTCCATTAATAATGTAGCCACTTTAAATGTGTAAAGCTCTGGGACACTGTAAAGGCCTCCCCAGCCTCGCTCTAAAGATGGGACACAAGGACCAAGTGACTCACTGACAGGCCTCATCACCCATCTCTCTTCTGCGTAGGGGCCAATGTGTGCTTTATTTCATTTTTAAAAGCTTTTTTTTTTTTATAAAGTTATCATTGGCAATTAATATCATTTCACAGTTCATTTTGTCTATCAGTTGTCTATTTTATCATAGTTTAAAAAGAAATCTTATTAGTATTTTCTAAAAATTACCATATAACACATTTGTTTATTATTTATGGTATAGCAAATGATGTTTGAATGTGTATGCTCACTGTGTAATGATGAACTCTGGGAGATATATCTCTTTGAACATCAGTTCTTTCTTCTAGCTGCTTGAAATATAAAGTATGTTATTGTTACTTGTCATCTGATTGTGAAAAATCACATGATCCTCCTCCTCCTCTTTCTTCTTCTTCTTCTTCCTCTTCTTTGTTGTTTTTTTTTTTTTTTGAGACAGGGTCTTCCTGTAGCCACAGCTGGCCTAGAACTTACTATGCAGACCAGGCTGGCCTTGAACTCACAGAGATCCACCTGCCTCTGCCTGCCTCTGCCTCCCAAGTGCTGGGATTAAAGATGTGTGCCACCATGCCCGGCCATGTGATCTCTTTTCTATGATCTAACTATAATGTAGGACCCGCTGACTAACCCACCAACACTGGCTATTGATAGCCTCCATTCGACTCTCAACTTCTGTGAGATCAACTTGCTTAGATTTCTCAGGGTTGATATCATGTGTTATTTGTCTTTCTTTAATGAATGGGACATTTTACAGCCATTCATTAATTCATGTCACATGCTTGCTGTCCTAGTTTCATTTCTTTTTCTGTGATAAAACACCCAGACAAAAGCAACATAGAAGGAAAAGGTTTATTTGGTTTGTATTTCCAGGTAACAGTCTGTCATTCAGGGAAGTCAAGGTGGCAGGAACCTAACATGGCTAGCTAGCTGCATCCCATCCACAGTCCGGAACTCCAAACAAGGGAATAGGGCTGCCTGCTTTGAGGCTGGGTTTTCCTAAATCAATCAAGAAAATCCCCCACAGATAGGCAAACAGCTCCACCTGATCTTACCAGTCCCTCATTAGATCTCAGGTGAGTCTAGACTGCATCAAGTTGACAATGAAAACTACCCATCACAGCTTTAAGGGTGCTCAGTGGCCACTCATTGACCAGGAGAAAATCCAAACAACCTACCCGGAAGGAACAGGTACCCCATCTCTCTGCAACCAGCCAGCACCTCTCCCCCATAACTTCCAGGCTTTCTTCAAAGTTTCGTTGTTCTTTCACATGGGTTGCTCTCCTTGCTCCTCTCTCACCCGTCCAGCTCCCCTTTCTCTGCCCCTCTAGAGTTGCCTTGTTCTCTTCATAGGACATCATTTAAATTATACGTCCTCAGGGACACTTTTCCTAGTGGTCCTCTTGGTAGTGTCCCCGCCCCACCCCAGCTACTCTGCACAGCTCTTGGCTCTTCCTTCCACAATATTCAGTGCATATAGTATAATTTCATATGCAAGTTTAATGGCCACCCTGCCCACAGGTCTCTAAACATCTTGAGGATGTTTAATTCACTGTATAAGAAGTGTCTGAGCCATTGCTGATAAACATACATGGGTTCTCTTTGTGATCTGGAGTAACTTTTTTCCCTTCACTGTGTATCAAGCGTCTTCCTTTACAAAACAGGAGAGTAGACTGGGTCAGTAATTCTTTAACCTATGGACTGTTCCCTATTCCTGGGTTCAAAGACCAATTCAGGAATTGTCAAGACTAATACTTCCAAGATATGAAATAGCACAGAAACTATGAGGAACACAGAAACAATAGTCATCTCTTCCTTACCACAGGTGCAGAGGGTATAAAATGATACTCTTTTTTCAGGATTGATATATTTATATGCACTTGCTTACTGGTCATGATATAAAGTTGTCTCTTTTTGAGGAACCAATAGAACAGATATCAGAAAGCTTTAAAAATATGGAAATTAGGGGCTGGAGAGATGGCCTATCAGTTAAGAATGCTGACTGCTCTTGCAGAGGACCCGGGTTCGATCCCTAGCACTCACATGGTGGATGAAAATCATCTTTAACTCCAGTTCCAGGGGAATCGACACCCTCTTCTGACCTCTGCAGCATTGCATGACACAGGTGCACAAACCTACATGTGGACAGTACATTCATACACATACGAAAATAAATAAAATTTAAAAAAGAGAAGTATAATTTAAAAAAATATGGAAATTATTGGTGGTTGATTACTACTGGGTGAGGAAGAGCTGATCTTAAAGGGAGAGACTCTAGACAGGCTGACTAGACTCCAGTGGATGAATGTGCACTGAGGGATGTCTCAGGACATGGTAGGCCTTAACAAAATTACAGAATATCTGCACTCCAGTGGGCAGGGTACTGATGGGGAAGGAGGTAAAGATATTCTGTCTAAAATTTAAAAAAATCAATTAAAAATCTACAAAAAATATGGAAATAAGGGCTGAAGAGATGGCCAATGGGTAAGAGAGTGCTTACTGAGCAAGAGTCAGAGCCAGAGTTCAGGTCTCTGCATACATGTAAAAAGCAAAGCATGGCCATTTGTCACTGTAACCCCAATCCTGGGGAAGTGAGCTCCAGAATCAGTTAAAGACTCTGTCTCAAGGGAATAAGCCAGAGAGTGATTGAGCAGGACACCTGATGTCCTCCTCTGACCTCCACATCAGGTCAATGTATCTGTACACACAGACACACAGACACACAGACACACAGACATACAGACACACACACACACACACACACACACACACATACACACATACACTGGAAATCAGAAAAATGATTCCAATAGTCTCTAGGGTCTACACTTGCTCCCAGCCTGTCTTCCAGGGTCTCCTCTCCACTTGTCTCTCACCAGGAGGGTGGTGGCAGGCAGCTGACCTCAATGGTACAGGTGCTCTTCTTCTCGAAGTGGGGAAGAGGCTTTGGGCAACTGCCTTGTGTCATGGCTGTCACCTGCTGTCCTACCCTTTGTGTGACCCAGACAAAAGACAGATTCTCCTTTCTCAGCACTAATCCCTCTAGGGACAGTTTCCTGAACGTCAGAGCCTGGGCCAGGGCAGCCAAACTGCAAACTGGAGAGAAGTTGACTCTCACTTTTCTGATCAAATGGGGTTGAGAAGTGAGTCTGGCAACACAGCCAGAACTCTGCCTGGGAGGGGAGCACCTTCCCTCAGAAAATAGCCCCACAACCTAATTGGGAACATGAGAATCTGCATGAAATATGAGATGGTGATCTCAGTGGCAAGCCTGGGGTTTTTTACACAAAAGGGGGTCAGCGGCCATTGTTATTGGTAAGTGCTGTTACTCTAGCCAAAAAGGACTGGCGTTTCCCAGCATATCCCACGTCCAGTCCCGACTACTCCTTTATACAAGCCCAGTGCTACCAAGGCACAGCTGCTTCTTGCTCTGACTAGAGCATAGGTGGCCAGAACTTTTTTTTTTATCAATTTAATTTATTTCTGTATGTGTATGAATGTACTGTCTGCATGCAAGTTTGTGCACCGTGTCGTGCAATGCCGCGGAGGTCAGAAGAGGGTGTCGGATTCCCCTGAAACTGGAGTTCTCCTGGAATTGGAGTTTCAGACGGTTCTCGGCCGCCATGTGGGTGCTGGGGATCGAACCCGGGTTCTCTGTAAGAGTGGTCGGCGCTCTTAACCGCTAGGCCATCTCTCCAGCCCCAGAACTTTAACATAACCACTGCTGCGACCTTGGACGCCCCCCGGCCAGGTTTGGGCTGCAGCAGCAGGAAGTGGTGCTTCTTTCATGGTCAGAAAGTACACAGCACCAGTGTTGCAGAGGGGAGTGCTAACTTGACCTCTGCAGGTGACCTTTGGTAAAAGCACTGGCCCTCCTGTCGATTCCTAATAATCCATTCCGAGTCTAGGAATGGGAGCCAGCTTTCCCATCAGGAAAACAGGCCAGTTATTCTGCCTAGAAGGACGTGATATGTATGTATATACACATATAAGAAAAAAAAGTGTGTTGGGGCTGGAGAGATGGCCTAGCAGTTAAGAGCGCCGACTGCTCTTACAGAGGACCCGGGTTCGATCCCCAGCACCCACATGGCGGCTGAGAACCGTCTGTAATTCCAATTCCAGGAGAACTCCAGTTCCAGGGGAATCCAACGTCCTCTTCTGACCTCCGTGGCATTGCATGACACAGGTGCACAGACCTGTATGCAGATAGTACATTTAGACACATAAATAAATAAAATTAAAAAAAATTTTTTTAAAGTGTGTACGTACATATAAAAGTTGTGCCATTAAAGCTCAAAGCTCAGTCCTAGTGCCTGGCACTCTCTTTTGCCCTGTGGCCTCCGGACTTTGGCTCACACCAATTCTCTTGATCCTGGCCCAGAAAGCTTTACCAAGCAGCATGATTATACATGAGGCCCTCTGCTAGCATCTTATGACCACATCTCAGAAACAGCAGCCTTTCACCTTGCCCCACCTTCGCCTACAGCAGGAACTTGAAAGGACATTTCCACAGTGGATTAGTCCTGACTTACCTCCTCTCGGCTCCTCTCAATCAATCCACACCCCTCCCCCTCTGCTCACACACTCCCACTCACAGGCACACATAGCAAAACAGCTTGCTTCAAAGCAGGAGGCAGGAGAAGGGTATCTATTTCTGGCAAGCTCCCTGAGGAGGCCTCAGGGGGCTGGTAACTTACTCGCCTCCGTCAGCCATAGAGGAAAGCCCTGCCTCTCTGTGCCCACCCTGGATCTTAGACCACCCTGTCTGTTCAGCCTCTGAAGGATATTCTCCTGCCTGAGCTTTTCCTGGCTCAGACCCCCTCACTCAACATCCCCCAAACAGTCACTGGCTGAGGGGAGTGACAGCTCTGGATCCTTTGAATTGCCTCACCTGGTGCCACACTGCCTGGTGCCACACTGCCTGGGACCACACTGCCTGGTGCCACACTGCCTGGGGCCACACTGCCTGGGGCCACAGTGCCTAGGCCACACTGCCTGGGGCCACACTGCCTGGGGCCACAGTGCCTGGGCCACACTGCCTGGTGCCACACTGCCTGGGACCACAGTGCCTGGGGCCACAGTGCCTGGGGCCACACTTGCCTGGTGCCACACTGCCTGGGGCCACAGTGCCTGGGGCCACAGTGCCTGGGGTCGCGCTGCCTGGTGCCTCACTGCCTGGGGCCACAGTGCCTGGGGCCACAGTGCCTGGGGCCACACTGCCTGGGGCCACACTGCCTCTTCTTCCCTCTTGTGCTCCCACTCACCAGCTGCCTTCCTTTGTCTACATTAAGCAATTCCCCAGGATACGGAAATGGCAGAGTCAAAACTGAGAACCTTCCTGGAAGAGCAGGATGAGTTTGGTCACAAAATAGCTGTCCAAAATCCAATCTTAACTGAGCTGAGGACAGAGGACAGGGGCAAAGTCTGCGTGCTTCCCTGCACCATGAGCCCTGACACCACATTCCTGTGGCCCAAGGTCAGACACATTCTAGATATCATCATCTGAAATGTGGGCTATGCACTACGCCTTCACTATCAGATGCTCTATGAGGTTGGTAAACTCATCTCCCAGTTTCGGTGCGGTCTGGCATCACGAGTCAGGCTCCATCCTCTCCTGGAAGGTGAGACCTGCAGGCTTGGAGGTGACAACTGATTGACACAAGAAGCCAGAAGTCTGGCCCACTTGCCTCAAGTGAGAACAGAACTGTGGTACAGTTGACACTGTAGGCTGAGCTGAGTGCAGGCTGTATTCTTCATGCAACAGCATTACTGCCTGGCTTGCTCCCCATGGTCCCTCCTCTCTCACTTCCACATCCATGAAGTTCCCTTCTTTAAGCATATCTCCATCCTAACACCTGTACCACAATCCAAGGCTTGAATTCTGTTTCTAGGGAGGACCACAGTGCTGAGCAGATCAAATGAGATGACACACATACTGTTCACATCAGCTCAGCATAGAGAACTCCTGCAGCATGACTGCTTTGTCCTGCCTGCCATGACTCCGCCTGTCCTGCAGAACTACAGGGTCCTGCCTGCCCCTGCCACTCTTGCTCTCTAACGCTCATTTACACAACACACCCAGAGGCATCCCAGCATGTTTGGCTCACATGTCAAAAAGCTTCATGGGCTAGAGAGATGGCTCAGTGGCTAAGAGCACTGGCTGCTCTCACAGAGGAGCCAGGTTCAAGTCCCAGCATTGCATGACCTCCACGGGCATTGCAACGACACAGGTGCACTTACATACATGCAGGCAATACATTCATACACATAAAATAAGTTAACTATTAAAAAAGAAAGTGCTTCAAAATGGAAATGAAAAGTGTCACTATTGTGTAGAACTTTGTTCTGAGTTCTAAAGAACAACTGGTGAACTTCAGTGCTAGTCTGGAAAGCAAGGTCCTCACAGCTAATCACAGTGGACTGCTGCTATCTCCAATGGACCCAGGCTCTCTTTCCTTAATGACTTCATATAAGCAGAAGGCCCCTTCCCTCATTCTCTAAGACTGAACACAAGTCTTTGTCGCAGGTGTCTTCCTGGGTGCTGGTCCTTGGTATAAGTTAGTTCCATTAGAACCCTAAAGCCATGGCAGCCTTCCTAGGCACCTAGTGTCGAACTGCTAGAGAGAAATAGAGGATAGAGAAAATAGAGGCTTCAGTCCTTGAGACACTTAGAGTAGGCAAAAGGATCCTTGTGTCACCATGGAATAAGAGTAACTAACGATAAACAGACTGAGCTGTTACTAAGCAGAAGGTACTTTGCAAATTCTTCTGCATGTATGATGCTACCTACTCCTTATAGCTCTTCTGTCTCAGGGAGACCTTGGGCTGAGAGTGAGCCTGTTCAGTTTACATGGCTAGCCGGCAGAAGCAGGATTCATCAAAGGGTCTCTGATCCTGGCTCCATCTTCTCAGCTACTAAGCTCTACTCCATAAGTACTAGCCTGACCCTAGGGGCTTCCAGCCAAATCTTTGAAACAAATGTGCGTGGGAGAACTGCAGTAAAGCTGAAATGAGTGAAACACACCAGGAAGAAGTTAGTATGGAGACAACGTGAGGCCGTGGCAAGATCACGCAGAGCCAAACTGCAAGGGCGAGGCTCTTCTGGGAAAACAGGGGCTCCTTTTCCATGTCTCTTGTCAGCAGCTATAGCCCCTCCATCCCTGCCAGAAAAGAATGGCTCTGAGAAGGCACTCTATCTGCCAGCCTCCCAGGGACCTGCTCCGTGCCAGATACCCCCCCCAAGCAAATATTGATATATTAACCACAGCTCAAACACCCTTAAGTACAGCAAACACATTCAGCAGGGAAGAGACTGGCTGGCCTGCAGCCATCTCCTCATAGCCTTTAGTGGCTCTTCTTCCTGGTAGAGGAATATCTGCAGGGCCTTTGAACTGAGGCTGGCTAGGGACCATGAGTCCAGGGGATACTAAACAAAACTTCCTGATGATGGGTAAGTGGCACTGGCAGCTAGGGCTGGAGCCAAGGTCTGTTCACAAAGAGCTCCGGGGATCACCATCACTTACTTTCCTTGTAAAAATTTCAGAGCTGTGTAATTCGGCCAGAAGCAAGGGCCTAGGGAACAAGGTGCTCAAGGGGCATGGTGATGAAGATGATGACAGTCTAATAGAGACCCAGCTCCAACTCTGGCCCCCCTGTGATGATGGGACTCTCGTTTATATTTACAGAGTAATAAAAACCAGAGACCACTTGATCTCTTTGTCTTATTTTATTATTCCCTCCAACTATAAGGAAAAGGGTAGAACTGAGTTTCCTATATTTAAACCAGTGGTATTTAATTAAGTCAAAGGATGGCAGGGCTGGAAGGGCCCCAAGATGACTTCACCCAAACCCCCATTTTAATGAGAGGGAGACAGACTGAGGGAGGTCAACTACTCTGCCAAGTTCCCATGTAGTCAGCGTGTGTCTGTGTGTGGATATGTGCACACGTCTGCTGGTACCTGATTCTGATCCCCCTGTAGCTGGAGTTACAGGCAGTTGTGAGCTACTTGACATGGGTGCTGGGTACCAGACTTGGGTCCTCTGCAAGAACAGAACACACTCTTAACCATTGAGCCATCTCTTCAGCTGTGTCCATTTAGATTTCAGTTGGTACAGTAAGGGCTGGGTGGGTAGAGAGATGAGGGCCTAGAGACTGGCAGTTGGGCTGAGCTCAAATAGGCCTCCAGGCCTGCTGGGTGGTCTAGTGTGAAGAAAGCCAGCTGGTTGACCAGTTAATAATACTCACTCAGATCTGGCCAGTTAGGTCAGTTGGATAGAGCATGGTGCTTATAATACTCACTCAGGATGCCAGGATGTCAGACATACAGGAAGTGTCACAGGTAGTTACTTGGACTAATGGAAGGTACTGCCTGTGGTGCTGGGGCAAGAATGATTCAGGGGCATCTTCTTTGCATGTTCTAGTGTTCTGGGATGGATCTGTGATGTCAGCCATGGTCACATAGGAGGAATGTCCACAAATATGACAATTTCCTAGAATCCTTTTTAGAATGTTTTTGACTAATGCAGATATTGCTTGACTCTGGAATTTTATTCCCAGGTGACCTTTCCAGATTCTTCTATGGAAAAGATGGGATATTCTGTGATCCTGCCCAGCCGAATAGAAATGTTTGTTGGAAAAAAGAAAAGGAAGGAAGCACACAGGAAGCAATCCTGGAGTCTTGCTACCCTACAGACTTTGCCACCACTCCTAGGCTTTCCTGTACCCCTATCAGGTTTGCTACAGGAAGACCCCACAGACCTGTCCCATCCACAGGGGATGTTCACTTGGAAAAACCACTTAAGCATGCAGCAGGCCTTGGCTAAAGCTTCATAGCTTTCTCACATCATGGAGACCTTGAAAATCCCAAGAGCAAAGATTTGCAGGAAGACCATCCCTGGGACTGGACAGTGGCAGAGGAGGAAAGGAGGTGGGCAGGGGTGGGGGCACTTTTCCCCAGGGCCGTGGGAGGTAGGCAGGGGCGGTGGGGGCGCTTTTCCCCAGGGCTGTGGGAGGTGGGCAGGGGCGGTGGGGGCACTTTTCCCCAGGGCCAGGGGAGGCAGATGAGACTGGTGGGTAGCAAGAATCAGGTGTGTCAATGGTGTATTCAGCTGTGCTTCCCAACAGGTGCTCTTCCCTCCCTCCCTCCCTTCCTGTCCTCCCTTCCTGTCCTTTCTCTCTTCTCCTTCCCCCTGCTCAAGAGTCTGTGATTCCCCTCTGCCTCCTAGACCAACACAGAACTCGGTGGATCTGGCCCCACCTGGCCTAGTCACTCCAGACCCCTGACTCCAGTCTGTCTCCTGTGACATCTCCATACCTACATTCCATCTCCTGTGACATCATCTCCATACCTACATTCCATCTCCTGTGACATCATCTCCATACCTACATTCTGTCTCCTGTGACATCTCCATACCTACATTCCGTCTCCTGTGACATCTCCATACCTACATTCCGTCTCCTGTGACATCTCCATACCTACATTCTCACACTATCTGAAACAACTTTTCCCTCCGCTCTCGATTGGACTAATTTTTATTTCCTATTTGGGCTTTTTTCTTGGTAAGAACTGAACTTATCCTTCAAGTGTGCCTTAGCCACCTGCTCCAAGAAGCACTCTCCCCTCTCTGTAGGTGGGATCCCTGTTTCTCTCATTCAAACAATTGTGGACCCACCACACTCCCAGCCCCTCCCCCAAACCATGGAAGGGAACATAAAGACATCCTGGGCCTCTTACACTGCCCCAGGAACAAAATAAACATCAACTTCTAAAGGAAGCCACAGCAACAAAGCTCATTTGGGGTCTCGGCCTACTACCCTCATTGGAAGTGATTCGGCCCCAGCCTCAGGGACCTTGAAAAAAGACTTTTTAAAATGAATTCAGGTCATGAATGTACATTAGTCTGTCGTGGGTTCCCATCCATTGCATATTCGCCATGAATACAAACTAAATCTTAACCAGTTAACTTTATTTATACTTGGCATGGATCCTTCTCTTTTAATAAAACAGAATCCGTTAAGGATTATAAACAAACAGTGTTTTATGAACTAAAACTACAGTGCACTAGTCACTCAAGGGCAAAAATCGGGCTCTGGGTGGCTGAGCCAGCTATAAATAAAGATAAGACCCTGCCAGGCAGGGGCCTGGGCAGAGTAATTGCTGACTCCATAATCAGGCTTCTCCCCTCCTCCTGCAGGGCCACAAATCATGGTAGTATTGGGTCACTGCCCACTGGATTCAGTCTGGAGACAGAGAGATAGGAAAGAAGTTCATTAGCTCCAACACTGAGCATAAACCAGGAATCCCAACTGTCTGGGCTCCAAGAGAAAGTGGTATGCACCCCCTGCAGTGTGATTCTCTCATGGCTGCAAGAGGGTCACCCAGGACAGAGTCGAAGCACTAACGGGGGGTGGGAGGGTTCTCCTCACGTGATGAGTATGTGGTCAAAGTAACATCCCAGGGAGGCGTGGATGAGGGCATTTACTTTGAAGCTGGAAGGGATGAAGAGATGAAGAACTGAGGCTATGTACCTGTCTCTCTCTGACAGAAAGAACATCTGGCCCAGGGAACAAGGCGGGGAGGTACCGAGGGACGCAAAGACAGAAGAGGAGCGAGAGACTAGTGGCCAGCGGGCCCTCATGTTTTGGTGGGTTATGTATTCCCCTCTTTGCTCCAGAGTCCTTAGAGAGCACCTCCAACTGAAAAGCAGCTTAGCAAATACTTAGCAAATAGAACATAGTTTACTGAGCACCAACTAGGTATTGGTGCTTTGGATTCACTTTTTGTCGTGGATGATGTGCAGTTTCCTTTGCTTTATCAAGGCAAGTCACCCTGAGGAAGTAAATACGGAGACTTAAAGAGGTTAAGGAACTTTGTCAAAGTTAGATGGCTGGCAGCAGTGATAGCGAAGCTGTAAGCAGTCTTACACCGAGGTCCCTGGCTAAACCCCACTGTGTATTGCTATCACAATTTCCATTTTCTTTGCATCAACAGTTGAATGTGTGAGCATGCATTGCGTAGATACGTGTGTGTGTGAATGGACAAGGGGTGGTTTACAACAGGAAGACTCCTAAGGGAATATGGTAAAAAATGGGGAGGAAACACGGAAGAAGAAGGCCCCGTTGTTTCCCACTGCCCACATCAGTGCATTAAGTTCTAGCCTTGGCTGATGAACGCCACAGAAAAGCCAGATGCAAGGCAGGAACTCAATGCTGGGTGCAGATCATACAATCTCAGAGCTCTGTGTTCTCACCTTATCCTCACAGTTTGTCCCTGGTGGGGACCGGACAAGGGAGTGCCACTTGGATCTTGCGGGTGGGAACACCGAGGTCCGTCGTGTTAGCTGCTGGCCACTTAGCCCTTCAGTCTCGTGAGCTTCGTTTTCTACTGTTTGGTGGTCTCACTCGCGGCTCCTGCCTCAGAACCTTGCCCCGTGCGTCTTCCTTCCCACAGTGACCTGGTAAAGGCGCTCCACTCATCTTAGCTCAGAGGCCCCTTTCTGGGGCATCTCCTTTGACCACTGTGGCGGTGCTGTTCTCTGATTCTACAGCCTTTCACTGTTCCTGGCACAGTGCTGGTCTCAGCTTCCCATGAATGACTGGGGCTCCTGTTTAATTAGCATCCAGGTCTCTTGACTACAAACTCCTATAAGCATAGAACGTTTGCCCCCCCCCCCCCAACTTTCAGCTCCAGAGTTTAACACCATGTCTAGGATACTCTCAATGAACAGTCAATGAATGATGAATGAAGGAATGTGTGTCCTGTCCAGAGTGGCACTGAGATAGAGGGTGCCCTTATCATGTGGAGGCTTGGCGTGGCGGGGGGGGGTCTGGTTTCTTTGGAAGCTAGATCCCAAAGACCACCCAAGGCCCCGAGTCACTAGGCTCAATCTAGCCCTTCTGGCAGCCTTCTACGGTGGGAAGTTGGCCCCTGGCCAAGACCCAGAAACCAAAGCCTTACAACCTGGGCAGAAAGAAATTAAATTAGCTCTACTCTGGGAAAGCAGAAGGTATCATGGATTGCGGAAAGGGAAGCCTGCTGGGGGTGCAGCCTCCCCCCTTTTCAATCTTCCAGGGAGTACTTTTTACATCCAGCCTGATTATGTTTAACTGTGGGCTTTTTGTCCTCACCTTATAATTACTGCCTTTTAAAACCAAGTCACAAAATTAATTGCCCCTTAATGAAGCAGGGTGGCAATTAAGGGCAGCGAACCTTGTGAAGAAGGAGAAGCACACATTTGTTGGAGGTACACCATCAGGAGCCCATCGATTCGGTTGTAATTATTTTCCAAGGCTGCGTGACACCTCCTTAGACCGGTTCAAAGCTGCTAGGTTCTGGAGAAGTCCATTGTTCCCTCAGAGTTAATTAGAGTCCAATTTAAAGCTTCCTGTCTCTCCAACTGGAAAGGAAGTGCAGTTTATTACTCTCCATGCCTACCAGGTCCACTGAGGACATGGCACAGCAACAAGCTTCCCCCCTGGTCAATACTGTTCCTAGAAGCACAGATGTTCAGAGGCTGGAGAAGCGCAAAGCTTCAAGCAAGAACCCTGGACCTTCATTAAATGAGGTTCTCTGCATTAAAGAAAGCACACCTGTGTTACTAGCCTTCTTAATGTAGCTGCAATGAAGTCCTTCACAGTCAAGGGTCTGGCCCCATTCACTGGGGACCCCATGACCCTTTAGCAGAGCTAACAGGCTCAGATAGCTTCACTGGGCATCCTGTCACCCTTTAGCAGAGCTAACGGCCTCAGATAGCTGAGGAAGGAGGAAGATGAAATGTCAGTGGAATAACTTCATCTTAGATGATCTCTCCTGGTCAACTTCAGAGTCCTGGAATAATGCTCCTGTCTTAAAGCTAGCTACAATAGCTAATACCTAGTGAGGACTTATGATACACACTGTTCTTGCAAGGAACATAACATTCCATTTACATAGCACAGAGAGATTGCGTCACTCCCCCAAACGCACACAGCTAATAAACCACAGAACCAGAACACAAGTCCAGGCAGCCCAGCTGTGGGGCATTTGCTCCTAATCACAGAACATTCCCCCTCCAGCATGTGCTGATGTTGCCAAATAACAATGACACACTGGTTGGGCCAGAATCCTGCTGACTAATGGCAGTTTCTCTCTTTGGAATGAGGGCCTTACCGCCAAGGGAGCCTGCTGTCCCCCAGGATTCTGTCAGCTGCAGGGTTGGGACACCTCATTTGCCCTGGTTTGATTTGATGACAGTAGCTTGAGGTTCAAGGCTCCCCACCAGCTAGCTGGCTGTGGCTGTCCCTATTGCCTTCCAACTCCCCTTCTCTGCTGCCCACCTGCTCCGGTCAGCTGGCTTCTCCATCCTCTACTGCCACCTGCACACCTTCGGCTCTGGGACGCTCACCCTGTTTCTGCTTGCCTACTACATTCCAGGAGTTCTTCAGACTCAACTGGCACAAGTTCCCGGGGTACAAAGCCTGTGTCCAACTCAGTTCCTGGAGCTCCTTTCCTTGCTGAACCTGTTTTTTTTCAAGCTTTCCTTGGCACAGGAAACTGCTATTGACATGTATATTTTTTTAATTCACAGCACTGGTGTATTACAGTGTGTGTGTGTGTGTGTGTGTGTGTGTATACACATGTGGAGGACAGAGGTCAACCTCTGATGTTGTTCCTAATGGCTGTTCACCTAGTTTTCTGAAACAGAATCTCCCATTGAGGCTTAGCACTTAGGCCAGACTGGCTGGCCAGTGAGTACTGTGAGTCCTCCTGCCTCGTCCTCCCCGTACACCATCACATCCAACTCACACACACAGGGCTCAAATTCCATCCTCAGCACCTCCATTATCTTTCTACAGAGCAGGGTTCTAGAGCTGCCGTTTACCGGTTAGATGACCTTGGCCTCGTAGCTTTGTGCCTTAGTTTCCTGGTCTGTGAAATCGACATGTGATGGTGCCTGCTTTGATGAGTTCCTTGTAGCAAGCACACACACATGCACACACACACAACCAATTTACCTAGTGCCTGGCTCACAGGATGTAGTCAATAAATGCCAGCTGCTACCATTATCTACTACTATCTGCCATAATGAAGCTTCAAGAAAGACGACCACGCCCCATATATATGTTCTGCTCCTTAGATAGCTGGCTCAGACTATATCCAGGACACGCCTGTGAGAAGACAGGCCTCTCACCAGACATGTGTCAAGCACCCAGCACAAAAGGCTGGCGGAAGGCCTGGTACTTCTGTGTGACAAACAGAATTAATGCCGAGGTAGACATCTAATGGCCCTTTGTATACTGTGGAACGCTACTGCAGCTAGATGGTTTTATTACTGGCTTACTCTCACTAGCACTGACTGCAAGCACGAGCCTTTGTCTGTGCATGGACCCAGCACCTGGCCCTGTATCTTATCGTTCTCTCTAATATGGCTTTGGCAACTCCATGGTATAAACACAGAGGGCCTGGGCCTTGGGTGTCTAAAATCTGGAGTCTTCCTGCCTCTCAAGCACCAACCACCTATTCTTTTTTTTTTTTTTTTTTTTTGGTGTTTTCGAACCAGGGTCTCCTGATCCCCAGACTGGGTCCTGGAACTCACTCTGTAGATTCAGGCTGGCCCTTGAAACTCACAAATAGCCGCATGCCTTGCCCTCCCAAGTTCTAGGATTAAAGGCTGCTGCCACCAAAGACGCCTGGTGCACCAACCACCCTATTCTTATTCATGCAGAGGGGCATCTTTCTCTTGTCCCCATCTCGCAGCGTAACTACAGGGCCGGCACGCTGCACCTCTGAAGGCAAATGGAATCCTCCTTGCTTTTGGAGAAAGGAGTGCACGAATTGGATACAACTCTACTTAGTCTGAGGTAGAGTACCCCAGGAAGCGCTAAGTCAGCAGCTTAGGAAGCAACAACTCCTTGGCACCCCAGTTGCTAGGCTATCACCCTCTCCTATGTAGCTCCATGCAAGGAGGATTTGAGTCCACCCAGGGCCTTGTTCAGATACTGTTGTTCAATTCAGGGTCAGAACTAACTCAGGTTTGTTATTGATGCCTCTGAAAAACCCCAGTGGATTCCTGAAATAAGGGCTGGTTCCAGGAGCACACTCAGCCGTATTTAACCAATTTAATTTGTAAAATGTCTCCAGCTCTACACACGCTGTGGGCTGCTGCTCAGGTGCCTTTCTTAAAAAGAAGAGCCACGAGAGGAAATAAAAAAATGAATGATGACAACATGTCCACAGGGTAAGAAAACAGGAGAATAGTTGAAAAGCGCAGGGCAAGGAACTGACACTTTTACTATTACTAGTGGAACTAAAATGCTCTGGCCACATAGCAGGGCTGTTTGTTTGCTTTCACAAAATCAATGCTCCATATCAAGTCCGCAGATGCGAGCCTTTCTGGCAGTATCTAATTCCCATGGAAGCATCTTGCTGGCCCCATGTTGGAGAGGCGCCAGCGCGCGTTTGCGGTGGCCCGTGTGTTCTCGCTGCACCCCAAACAGGTCCTGTCTTGGTTCCTGTTGTTCGCAGAATGGTTTCTAATTGTGCCTTTGGCCTGTGTTCCCACCATTCCCAATGCTATTTGTGCCCATCAGTCTTCTCCCAATGTGTCCGGCCGCACACCAGCCCCGGCATCCCTTCCATGTGGAAAGAATTTAAAAGGACCATGAAATAAGGAGTGGACAGTAACTATAAACCTGCGAAGGTCAGAAGCGTTTCTCTAAAGAAGACATCAATGTCATCTGTGGCCAGCAATTTCATTAATAAAAAAAACATCAACACGTAATCACACCTGCCCATTGGTTAGAGAAAATATTGATATATCCGATCAGTGCTCGTACATCATCAGTCTTGCCAGAAATCCTTTCAAGAAAGATATGTACTCCCACTCCTCGGAGGAGAAGACTGAGGCTCAGAGAGGGGATGTGCCTGAAAAGGCGGAGCTGCAGCTGGGGTCTGAAGGCTGATCCTTCTCACTGTGAAGTCCATGACCCCCCCGCCACCCAGCCTGCCTCCAAAACAGAAGAAACGCTGCCTGGGAAACACTAATCACATGCTAATTGCATGACAAATTAAGAGGAAATGATACTAACAAATTTTATTTGATTGCTTGCTTATAGAAAAGCATTTTGTAGACAGAGATCGTTTGGGGCAAAAATCATAGTACATGCTTTTTGTTCAGGCAAAAAAAACATCCCAACGCCTGACCTTACGGAAGGAAGACACCTGGGTTTCTTCTTCCTGGCTAGTCCTTGCTTAATTCCCTGCTCCCCATTCCATTTCTGTCATCTGCCACTGCAGTCAGGCTTCTTGACCTCCGGCAGATTCTACATTCATTGACTATGAGACTGTTCAAAGTAAAAAAAAAAAAAAAAACGACACGACCCCAGAGACCACGACTGGGTTGGCCCCTCTAGTGGGTATCAAGAAACAGGATTCTGGAAGGGGCTACCACTTACCTATTTTTGTGGGTACTAGTGAAAGACAGGAGGGGCAAGGTGTGTGAGACTGAAGACTTGAAAAATCAAGGGCAATGGCTAATGTTAAACCAGTTTTCCAATCTGTTTATATGATAGTCTCCCCAACAAGGAGGTCTTGGAGTGTGGCTTTAACAATCAAATTCCAACCCATTTTTCACCTGGAGCCAGCAGTGAAACAAGTTAACAGCCCCTGCCCACCACAGAATCTGAGCTGTGGTACAATGGGCAGGACTGGGTATCAGCCAGTCACAGCAGGCAGGACCACGCGGAGACTGTGTCACATGCCATAACTACATATCTCATCTAATCTTCATCTTATCCTGTTTTACAAAGGAAGAAACTGAGCTCTAGCAGACAGATGATTTGCCTGAGGTCTGCAGCCAATTCAGTGGTGAAGGACACCTCATTGTCACCCTTGCTGAATGACAGCTGTGTTGTGGATATTCCTTTAAACGGAATTGATGAACTACAAATAAACAAAAGATTGGTTTCTACTTCATGAAGACTTCTGCAAACTAGCCAGGATTTTTTTGATTTTCACCCCCTCCCCATACCATTTCTGCTGTGTTCAAGGTGTTTTACCTCCAGTAAATTACTATACCAGAACACCCACGGCAGAGATAAACCATCAGAGGTGTCCCCGCCTTGTGGCCTGCCACAATGATCTGGTCCAGGCTTCGTCCACAAATAGCTAATGAGGTTAAATATAAAATAAGATAAGGATGAAGCTGTGAGGCTGTGCAGGTCTCTGGACAAGCGGATGACACTTGGGTCTAAACAAAGCTCTAAATAAGGAAAAGGAAAATGGTCTTAGTTCCAGGCTGGGGGATGAAGGGACTGTTCTCCACCTGATTTCCCATTACAACAGACTGTCATACACACATACACTGTTACGTCTCATGCTTCTCTCCTCTGGACAGACACAGACACCGATCGACGAACAGACACACAGCAACACACACACACACACAACCCACACACACCCTACACACACACACAACACAAAAGGGTGTGTAGGCTTGGACTAAGGGCTTGGTAACTTACTATGCAGCACTCTTTGCCTGTGGAGCCACCAGGACGCAGGCAGGGAAAGGGCCAGCTTAAACAATGAGGTAATGTGGGCCCTGTTCTGGTCAATCCCAGAGTACTATGACCTTGAAGGACATACCGCACCACAACCATAGGATGGAATCCTATTGCAACATCTGCCAAAGCACTGGGGATGAGAAGCAGACTCTGGCAATGGTCATGATAATTTCTTATATACCTGTCATTCTTTTTTATATTTATTTTATTTAATATTATTTTCTATGTGTTAGTTGTGTTACTGTGTCGGATGTAGGATGGCACCGGTAGATATCAATGCCGCAGAGGTCAGAAGAGGGGTGTCGGTTCCCACTGGAACTGGAGTTAGAAAGATGGTTCTTATGCCGCCCGGTGGGTGCTAGAATCGAAACCCGAGGATCCTACTGCAAGAGCAGAAGTCAGTGCTCTTAACCGCTGAGCCACCTCTCTCCAGCCCCACTACCTGTCATTCTTAACAGAGTAGCTTGCATGTAGCTTTGGGAATCAGTGATTTGAACTTATGCCACAAGCACTGGAAATATCGACTGAAATTAGTTCCTCAGCAGTTTGGAGAGAACAACAACCTCATACCTTTCCTGCCCCACAAAGAGAGATTGAGAGCTCTCTGCCAGCTGGACTTCTGGATGAAAGGGGTCCCAGAAGAGGAAAACACCACTCTCGCCTAAACACTACAGCATTGGCTTGGGGAACCAAGGTGTCAGGTACAGAGCTGAGGCTAGGAAACACAGGAGCGATAGAGGCTAAGAGTGTGACTGAGGGAAGCAGCGACCACACTTGTGTCCCACTCTGGCATTGATTCTATCGATCTCAAGCGCAGAGGAACAGGGTGGCATGTTTTAACTGCCTGGTCTAGTTGGGCTCCCCTGAAGAAGACAAATCTAACTGAAGCAAACCCCAGCTCCCCTACTGGACCTTCCCTGAGCTCCAGGGCACCGAGAGGACAGGGTCTGAATGGCCCATCTCTGAGGATGTGCTGCCGCAGAGCTAACGTGTTTTCAGAGTCAGCCTGGAGTAACAGCTCTGGCAGGGGGGAAAAAAAAATCAGTATCAGAACAAACCCTCACTGTAGCAGGGACCCAATGAGCTTCCATCAGAGATCAGAGCTGAGCGTCCAGAATCTGAGCACTGTGTCAGCACTGGCTATGCAGTCACTGGACATCAGTGTCATCTTTCTTGAGAACTTTATTTAGTTAGATGACAAGGCCATTTGCTACTCACTTCTCAGGTTCACGAGGAAAGCAAGCCGGAGCTCAGCAATGTCCTTAGGGTTGCTCTGCTAAGTGTCCAAAGGGCTGGCCTTCCTCCCAGAGTAAGCTGGAATGTGGCTCATGCTGAGGAGATGGCTGACAGGGGAGAGTGGTTAAGAATATAGACTCTTCAGCCCCTAGCTCTAGATTCATGTCCTAACCCTACTTTACAAAAGCAGGTGTTGCCTTGTGCATTTTTTCTGTGCAACTCATTGCCCCACACAAATGGAAAACTAGAGCACATACTTCAAGTTGGTTTGATTTACTGTTGTTTTTGTTTATGCAGATTGATTTTGTCCTTTTTACTTTTGANTTTCCTGTGAGCTGCCTTGTTTGCAGAGGAGCCGTTGCAGCCTTACAGGGTTGTCGTGTCCAAATGACATGTGCACATAATTCCTTGTGTCTTCTTTTTTTTTTTTTCTTTTCGAGACAGGGTCTGCCTGTAGCCCCAGCTGTCCTGGAACTCACTCTGTAGATCAGGCTGGCCTTGAACTCACAAAGATCCGCCTGCCTCTGCCTCCCAAGTTCTAGGATTAAAGGCGTGCGCCACCACGCCTGGTGCACCAACCACCTATTCTTATTCATGCAGAGCAGGGCATCTTTCTCTTGTCCCCATCTCGCAGCGTAACTACAGGGCCGGCACGCTGCACCTCTGAAGGCAAATGGAAGCCTCCTTGTCTTTTGGAGAAAGAGTGCAGTGAATACAACTCTACTTAGATCTGAGGTAGAGTACCCCAGGAACGCTAAGTCAGCAGCTTAGGAAAGCACAACTCCTTGCACCCCAGTTCTAGGCTATCACCCTCTCTATGTAGCTCCATGCAAGGAGGATTTGAGTCACCCAGGGCCTTGTTCAGTACTGTTGTTCACATTCAGGGTCAGAACTACTCAGGTTTGTTTTGATGCCTCTGAAAAACCCCAGTGGATTCTGAAAAATAGGGCTGGTTCCAGGAGCAGCACTCAGCCGTATTTAACCAATTTAACTTTGTAAAATGCTCCAGCTCTACACACGCTGGGGCTGCTGCTCAGTGCCTTTCTTTAAAAGGCCAGAGAGGAAATAAAAATGAATGATGACAAAATGTCCACATGGGTAGAAAAACAGAATAGCTTGAAAGCTGCAGGGCAGGAACTGACACAATTTAATTAACTATGTGGAATAAACATGCTCTGTGCCACTAGCAGGGCTGTTTGTTTGCTTTCACAAAATAATGCTCATAATAAGTCCGAGATGAGACTTTCTGGAGATTAATTAAATGGAACACCTTAGCTGGAAATGTTAGGAGAGGCCAAGCAGAGCGTTTGCGTGGCCCGTTGTTATCGCTCATAAACAGGTCCTGATCTTGGTTACATGTTGTATAGAAATGGTTTCTAATTGTGACTTGGCACTGGTGTTCACCATTAAATGCATATTTGTGAAATAGTCTAATAAATGTTTAACAAGGAATCATGTGGATAAAATTTAAAATGTGACACTGGTGGAGTGGACATAACTATAACCTGCGAGTCAGAAGCTGTTCTCTAAGAAACATCAATGTCATCTGTGGCCAGCAATTTCATTAAAAAAAAAAAATCAAAATAATCACACCTGCCATTTGTTGAGAAATGATTATATCTCGACTCAGTGCTCAGTACACATCAAGTCTTGCCAGAAATCCTTTCAAGGAAAGATATTACTCCCACTCCTCGGAGGAGAAGACTGAGGCTCAGAGAGGGGATGTGCCTGAAAAGGCGGAGCTGCAGCTGGGGTCTGAAGGCTGATCCTTCTCACTGTGAAGTCCATGACCCCCCCGCCACCCAGCCTGCCTCCAAAACAGAAGAAACGCTGCCTGGGAAACACTAATCACATGCTAATTGCATGACAAATTAAGAGGAAATGATACTAACAAATTTTATTTGATTGCTTGCTTATAGAAAAGCATTTTGTAGACAGAGATCGTTTGAGGGCAAAATCATAGTACATGTTTTTGTTAGGCAAAAACATAACAGCCTGACCTTACGGAAGAAGACACCATGGGTTTTCTTCTTCCTGAGCTAAGTATCCTTGATTAATTCCAGCTCCCAAATTCCATTTCTGTCATCTGCACTGCAGTCAGGCTCTTGACCTCAGAGAGTTCTACAATTATTGACTTGAGACTGTTCAAATAAAAAAAAAAAAAAAAGACCCAGACCCCAGAGACCCCTGGTGTGCCCTCTAGTGGGTATCAAGAAACAGGATTCTGGAAGGGGCTACCACTTACCTATTTTTGTGGGTGACTATGAAAGCCAGGAGGGGCAAGGTGTGTGATGCTGAAAGACTTGAAAAATCAAGGGCATGGCTAATGTAAACCAGTTTTCCAAATCTGTTTATATGATAGTCTCCCCAACAAGGGAGGTCTTGGAGTGTGGCTTTAACAATCAAATTCCAACCCATTTTTCACCGTGGAGCCAGCAGTGAACAAGTTAAGCAGCCCCTGCCTCACCAAGAATCTGAGCTGTGGTACAATGGGCAGGACTGGGTATCAGCCAGTCACAGCAGGCAGGACCACGCGGAGACTGTGTCACATGCCATAACTACATATCTCATCTAATCTTCATCTTATCCTGTTTTACAAAGGAAGAAACTGAGGCTCTAGCAGACAAAATGATTTGCCTGAGGTCATGCAGCCAATTCAGTGGTGAAGGACACCTCATTGTCACCCTTGCTGAATGACAGCTGTGTTGTGGATATTCCTTTAAACGGAATTGATGAACTACAAATAAACAAAAGATTGGTTTCTACTTCATGAAGACTTCTGCAAACTAGCCAGGATTTTTTTGATTTTCACCCCCTCCCCATACCATTTCTGCTGTGTTCAAGACCTCCAAGTTAATTACTATACCAGACACTCCACGGCAGAGATAAACATCAGAGTGCCCCGCCTTGTGAGCCTGCCACAATGATCTGGTCCAGGCTTCGTCCACAAATAGCTAATGAGGTTAAATATAAAATAAGATAAGGATGAAGCTGTGAGGCTGTGCAGGTCTCTGGACAAGCGGATGACACTTGGGTCTAAACAAAGCTCTAAATAAGGAAAAGGAAAATGGTCTTAGTTCCAGGCTGGGATCAAGGGACTGTTCTCCACCCTGATTTCCACATACAACAGACTGTCATACACACATACCTGTTCCGTCTCTGCTTCTCTCCCTGTGACAGACACAGACACAGACACAGACACAGACACACAGACACAGACACACACACACACACACACACACACACACACACACACACACACACAGAGGGATGTGTAGGCTTGGACTAGAGGCTTGGTATTAACTACTGCAGCACTCTTTTGCCTGTGGAGCCACCAGGACGCAGGCAGGGAAAGGGCCAGCTTAAACAATGAGGTAATGTGGGCCCTGTTCTGGTCAATCCCAGAGTACTATGACCTTGAAGGACATACCGACCATCCATAGGATGGATCCTATTGCCATCTGCAAAGCACTGGGGATGAGAAGCAGACTCTGGCAATTGGTCCATGAATTTCTTATTACCTGTCATTCTTTTTTAATTTATTTTTTTATCATTTATTTTTATGTGTATGAGTGTACTGTCTGCATGTAGGTCTGTGCACCCGTGTAGTGCAATGCCGCAGAGGTCAGAAGAGGGTGTCGGATTCCCCTGGAACTGGAGTTAAAGATGGTTCTTAGCCGCCATGTGGGTGCTGGGAATCGAACCCGGGTCCTCTGCAAGAGCAGAGTCAGTGCTCTTAACCGCTGAGCCATCTCTCCAGCCCCACTACCTGTCATTCTTAACAGAGTAGCTTGCATGTAGCTTTGGGAATCAGTGATTTGAACTTATGCCACAAGCACTGGAAATATCGACTGAAATTAGTTCCTCAGCAGTTTGGAGAGAACAAAACTCAACCCTTTCCTGCCCCCAAGAGAGCTCTCTGCAGCTGGACTTCTGGATGAAAGGGGTCCAGAAGAGGAAAACCCCTCTCGCCTAACACTACAGCTTTGGGCTTGGGAACCAGGTGTCAGGTCAGGACTGAGGGCTGGAAACAAGGGCGAGAGGCTAAGTGTGCTGAGGGAAGCAGCGACCACCCCTTGTGTCCCACTCTGGCCTTGCTCTTCTCTCTCTGCAGAGCAGGTGGCTGTTTTAACTGCCTGGTCTAGTTGGGCTCCCCTGAACTCTAGAAGCAAACCCCAGCTCCCCTACTGGACCTTCCCTGAGCTCCAGGGCACCGAGAGGACAGGGTCTGAATGGCCCATCTCTGAGGATGTGCTGCCGCAGAGCTAACGTGTTTTCAGAGTCAGCCTGGAGTAACAGCTCTGGCAGGGGGGAAAAAAAATCAGTATCAGAACAACCCTCCTGTCAGGGACCCAATGAGCTTCCATCAGAGATCAGAGCTGAGCGTCCAGAATCTGAGCACTGTGTCAGCACTGGCTATGCAGTCACTGGACATCAGTGTCATCTTTCTTGAGAACTTTATTTAGTTAGATGACAAGGCCATTTGCTACTCACTTCTCAGGTTCACGAGGAAAGCAAGCCGGAGCTCAGCAATGTCCTTAGGGTTGCTCTGCTAAGTGTCCAAAGGGCTGGCCTTCCTCCCAGAGTAAGCTGGAATGTGGCTCATGCTGAGGAGATGGCTGACAGGGGAGAGTGGTTAAGAATATAGACTCTTCAGCCCCTAGCTCTAGATTCATGTCCTAACCCTACTTTACAAAAGCAGGTGTTGCCTTGTGCATTTTTTCTGTGCCTCAGTTTCCCCATCACAAAATGGAGAAACTAGAGCACATACTTCAAGTTGGTTTGATTTACTGTTGTTTTTGTTTATGCATTTGTTTGTCTTTTTCACTTTTGAGACAGGGTCATGCTACAGAGCCCTGTCCGGCTTTATTCTCACTATGTAGCTCAGGCTGCCTCAAATTTTCACCAGTCCTCCTGCCTCAACCTTATAAGGGCTGGGATTATAAATATGCAACACCATACCCGGCTCTCAAGAGAGTGCTTGGAAAGAATGAGAATAAGCAGTGCAAAACAGCACAAGATGGGATCTCAGCTCTACCAGCTGCCAACATCTTTGGTGTCATGTGGCTATGGTATAGAGAAACCCAGGTTGAAGTCAAGGGACCTTCACTCACTCAGATGGCTGCTCTGTAGCTTCCAGTTTACATACATATTTAAACTGGGTAAAGTCACCGATGTCCATTTGTCACCCAGAAGAACAAGCTAACACCTGGAACAGCTGCCTGCCTCATGACTCAGAGAGCAAGTGCCTTGCAAGTGTGGAAAGGATGCTCAACTTGCTGACCCCTGGGACCACCTCAGCTTCCACAGTCTCCACCTGAGTGGTCTCGGCAGGCTAAAGATCAAGACAGTTTTTAAAAAGTGAAAGATGGCCTCTGAGTGCAAGCTGACTTGCTTTGGCTGCTGTTACCCAGATCTTCAGGGTCAGCTCTCTGGACACAGCTGGTGAGAGTGATTGTCAGCATTTTGGGGGTTATTTTGACTCTATGGTGCATAAATTTTTTGCCTTTGCCTTGCATAGTGAATGGAAGAGCTGGGCATCTGAGTATGGGGAGTCCTACAGAGCTGTGAGGAGAGGTCTTACCCCTGACTCCTAACCTCCTCATTAGAAAAGCGGGTACTGTGGGCATGACCAGGGTGTCCACAGTTGTTATGGGCATAAACTCTATTCATGTGTTTTGTAAGCCATAGTCACAAATGTAAAGACTGATCCTTGCCTCCCCAGTACTGTGAGTGTTCTCGTCTCAGCCTCACAGGAGAGCGGGTGGCATGCTCGCCTCTCTTTCCTTTACATGGCACATTGCCAAAGCATAAAAGGCACTCTACCAGCTCGGAGAAGAGTTAGAGGCGGGCATTCTCAGCTAAGCCTCAGTCTGGGTTAGTTCTGAGCCATTCTCAGCAACATTGTCCCCAGACAAGAGGCATTGTCCCTTATTCAGGTTGAAAAGCATTCCAAAAATACCTGAAGAAGGCCACAGCATCCCTGCTCCGACCTCAGTGCAGCTCCACTTCCTAGGGAGTGTGTGGAAGAGCCGTCACTCATCCTGATGAGGGCTAGCTCAGAACTCACAGTGGATATTGACAAGCTGCCTCAGAGTGGGTCACCTGCTTGCCTCTCATTTCATGTGTGTCCAAAATGAGGGCAAGAGGACCCCAATACCTTTCCTCTGCTGTGTAGACTCAAAACCTGGTTCTAGTATTTGTCAAATGGACAAATAGTGTGACTTTCTTTTGTAGAACAATCCCTGAGGTCCAAACCCTCTATATCTAATTTCAAGACTTTACAAAGCCACAGAGATGATACTGGACTGTTTAAAGGTCCCTCTGTAGGACTGCCATGGTCTTGACAATTATCATTATAGACTATGATCTGTAATCTGTGGTAATAGAGTGTGTTTTATGGGAGTGAGTGGTCAGCTGATATTGCAAAACTCAAGTCCAATTCCTCTCTCTGACCTCACTAATAGACCATCAAACGCTATTTGAATATTTAAATTTTTATTTGCCATATGCAGGCCTAAGTTTTCTCTTTGGGCCTAGAACATGTCGAGTGCTGGGCACAGGGCCAGGGGAGCCTCAGAACTTGGACTGACAAACACCTGGGCTGAGAGGATGATGGGATTTCTGTTTTCCTTGCTAGGACTCCCAGCAGCGACATTGCTGTGACTCATGACCACATCTCATGGTAAAACAAATGCTTTCTTAAGAACCCTCACAAAGAAGTCCTCTGAAAGCCAGGTCTAAAATAACCACAGCGAAGGCAGACTCTGAGGTCTGCTATCGTCACCAAGCTCTAATGAAGAACAGCATGCACAAGCAGTTGCAGTTTGGGGGGAGCTAGCATCAGCAGTATTTGAGCAATCAACCCTGAGTCTCTGAGATAGATAAAGGCCCTTTTACCAAGCACATCCACGTGTTTGCTTCCAGAAAGGATGATGTGTTCAAGTCGACATGGTTGGCTTTCAGAAGTTGCATTCCTCCTTAGACAAAGCAAGGCTGTTCCCGCTACTGTCAACAACACGGTGTCTGCAACTGATAGCAATCAGAGCCTTTTTTTTTTTTTTTTTTTTCTGGCTCCAGTCACGTTCACATAATGCAATAAAGCAAGCACACCAACAATTTGGATCTGAAACAAACTGACTGATCTACCCAATGATCCACAGGTGCTAAGTGCCTTTACCTTTGTCCCAGGTATAAACCAACTCACTTGAAGCAAATGATCCCCAAATGCGCAGAGATCTCCATTCTAATATACACAGGGCTGGGATGGGCTTGTGCTTTGAGGGAACAGGGATGATTTGGTTGGTTTCTTTGGGGGCCCCAAGGTATCTTAAGATGTTTTCTTCATTTTAAAATAAGCTTTGTAAGGTCATGAATGAACAGAACAATGGCTTCCCTCTTCTACTAGTGATATATAAATTACTTCCAACTTTCCTGAAGGCTCAGAAGCAGGCACGATGGAAACAGAACACGTCCAACCTTCTCGGTTCTAAGGATTCTTCCTACTCTTTCTGTCTTAAAAGTTGGGAGATATCCAATCTTGTGCAAAGCAGCATTTCCCACCAGATGTCCCTTGAGGTGGGGGTAACGCTCCTAAGAAAGTGGATCCAGGCTCAGGTTAGCCTTCAAAACACCACAGATCTATAGTGCACGTCAACATAGTAATGGGTCATAGGCATTCTCACAATAAAGCTGTTTTTACCCATTTTATCTTTGTATTTCAAACATTTTTAACCACAGAACACTACTAATTTATTAGCTTGTCGGAGCCTGATGACACTTACTGGGGAAATGTCAGGCTCAATATTATGAGCTGCCCAGGTCACTCTTCTGACTGCTGGAAGGAAGCCAATGCTCCTACCCCATCTCCTGCCCTCTGACAAAGAGTAAGAAACCAATATGGTGATAAAGGGAAGCCCCTGAAAACATAATTTCTTCTGAGACAAACAATCCACAGGAAGCCACAATGTATGTGCACACACACACACACACACACACACCACATGATAAAGCCAGGTTCTATCAATAACCCTTATAGGCCTGGCTAATCCTCCACTCTCAATAGCTAGCTACTTCAAAGTCTCTCATCCTGATGGTAATCTCCCTGCTCCTGAAGTCTGATCCTGAGATTGGCAGGAGGAGAGGAACTCCCTGGCTGTGGAGGGAGACAGCAATCTGGACCCACTTTCCACTACCCTAGGCTGTTTGCTCCTATTTGGAGTACATTTTTATCAAGAGTTCCATAGAAGACATCTCCTATCACATACTGATAATATCTGGAATGCTTAGTTTTAGGAGAATTATTAAGAAGATGGAGAGTTGGGCTTACATATGCAAAGCATCCAGGGGTTCGGATCTGCCTTATCAGAGTCATCACGGTACCTGGTGACATGCCTGAAAAGCTGTCTCAGAAGATTTCCATTTCTTTTTCTTTTAATTCTTATTTATTTTTTATTTTATGTCTATGAGTGTTATGCCTGCATGTGGAAGTATACTCATGTCATGCAACTCCCATGGAGAACACAGAAAGAGAGTGTTATATTCCCTGGAACTGGAGTTCTGGATGGTTGTTGGCTGCCATGTGAGTGCTGGGATTCGAACCCAGGTCTTCTGAAAGAATAGCCAATGCTCTTTACTGCTGAGCCATCTCTCCAGTGACAAGAATTCTATTTTCAACCAGATGGCACAGATGTATTTTAGCTTACCCATTCTACTGAGTTAAAGTTCAAGTTCTATTTATTTTATTTATTTATTTATTTATTTATTTATTTATTTATTTATTTATTTGTCTTTTTGAGACAGGGTCTCCCAGTAGTCCCAGCTGACCTGGAGCTTATTTATTTATTTATTTATCTATTTATTTATTTATCTTTTTGAGACAGGGTCTCCCTGTAGTCCCAGCTGACCTGGAGCTCACTCTCTAGACCAGGCTGGCCTTGAACTCACAGAAATCCACCTGCTTCTGCCTCCCTAGTGCTGAGACTAAAGGTGGGCGCCACCACGCCTGGCCCGAGTTGAATTTAAAGCCCTGGACATTATATGAAACAATTATCAGAAGACGAACAGGAGAAGGAAGAAGGCAAAGTGACCAGGGGACTGGGGTCTGAGGCACTGCATGATTGGTGGTGAATTTCTTGTTTTTTGTTTTTTTTTAAATTTTTGTTTCATTTTTAATTAATTAGTTTTTAATGTATGTGTCTGAATGTTATGCCTGCATGTATGTAAGTGCACCCATGTCATGCAGTGCCTGAGGAAGACAGAAGAGGGTGTTGGATCTCCCAGAACTGGAGTCACAGACCATGGTTAATTGCCATGCAGGTACCGGTCATTGAACTCAGGTTTTCTGCAAGAGCAGCCAGTGCTCTTGACTGCTGAGCTATCCCTCCAGCCCCAGGTTTCTTTCATTGTGTCATGTAGATAGTGGTGGTAGAAAGGTCAGTGATCTGCACATACCAGTGAATGTGGACAGAAGCACAAGAGCAGTTTGTCACTGCTATGCAAAGAACTGGAAGAGCAACAGCTCACTAAACACCGTCTAGACAACAGCCACTCAGCTCTAAACACGCAAAAGACAGCCACATCTATAATTCTACCATACGAGGTGAAGGGGGAGCTCAGACTGTTGCCCTCACCTGCCTGTGAGAAGACACTGGGGTAGTATCAGAAGGGGCAGATACAAGGATAGTACTTGTTCCTGCTGAGTGGTGATGGAATCCCTCCACACCAGGTCATGAGGGTCATAGGGAGAGCCAGGCTGCCTGCACCCATCAGACAGTAGGTGACAAGGTGTCCCTTTCCACTGACATTACTGTTGGGGTGATGTCAGGAAGAGGGAAAGCCACCATCTAGCAGTAATGGAGCCTCATCTCCCTAGGTGATACTGGAGAGGCCATGTAGGAAGCATAGGGTTTCACCCGCCAGGCATCAACAATGCAGAGCTGACGTTCACACTGATTTACCAATGATGAAGAGGCTTTCTTCCCCTGGTATCAACAGAGGCCAAGCAGGAGACCTAAGCTCACAGCCCTGCTTGCCTGGTTTTCTCCTTCATCTACCAGAGAAAGGTTAGAATCCAACAGAAACCAGAAGAATTAAATAAGATCCACAGTTATAGAACACGATACCTGAAATGTCCAATTGTATTAAAAACATCACTTATTAGGGGTGGAGAGATGGTTCAGCAGTTAAGAGCACTGGCTGCTCTTGCAGAGCACCCGAGTTCAGTTCCCGGCACTCACATGGTGGCTAACAACTGTCTTTAACTCCAGTTCCAGGGGATCTGACATCTTCTTCTGACCTCTGCGGGCATTACGCAACAAAGGTACACTTACATAGATGCAGGCAATACATTCATATAAGTAAAATAAAAAATAATAAATAAAATATTTTTTAAAACACAGCACTTATCCTATTGTGAACAAGGAAAATCAAAGCAAAATAAGAAAAGGGAATCAAATGTGGATTTTCAAGGAGCCATGCCAGAGGCTTCTATGAACAATAAAGATCACGTTTGATAAAAGTTGAAATCCCAGGCTCTCCGCAAAGAAACAGAAGGAAAAAGACTGCCTGCAAATGGAAATTTAAGAACTGAAAAATATAATAATCAAAAGTAAAAACAGTATTGAGGATAGCAAAATGGAAATCATCCAATCAGAATAAAAGAGAAAATAGAATGAAAACAAATGAACAGAACCTCAAGGATCCAGCATCAGGTATTGAGAAGAGGAAGAGAAAGAGGGTGGGGCTGAAAAAAAAATCAAAAGATTTTTCAAATGAAAAATCTCCCAAATTTGGAAAAAGACATAAATCTACAGATTCTAAAAGGTTAAGCAGACCTCAAACAGGATGAGTCAAAAGAAACCCAGATCAAGACCTGTGGCAGTCAAATTTCTAAAAACTAAACAATAAAAATAAAATGTAAAAGGTGCATGCCTTTAACCCCAGTACTGTGGAGGGAGAGGATCTCTGAGAGTTCAAGGCCAGCTTGGTCTACATAGCAAGCTCTGGGCCAGCTGGGACTAAAGGGAGACCCTGTCTCAAAAAGACCAAAAAAAAAAAAGCAGTAAGAGGGAAGTAACACTTCACCTACAGAAAAAAAAAAATTTCAATCCAGGTGTGGTATGCACACCTTTAATCCCAGAACTCAGGAGGCAGAGGCAGGTGGTTCTCTGTGATTTCAAGGCCAGCCTGGTATACATAGTGTGAGCTCCAGGCCAGCTGGGGCGAACGGGAGACCCTGTCTCAAAAAGACCAATAATAATGATAATAATAATGATAATAATAATAATTCAAATGATTTCATGTTTCTCAAGGATCATGAAAAAAGTAACACGATTTCACTTTGGGGGAGAAAGGGGGAGGGGGAGGGGGAGGGGGAGGGGGAGAGGGAGGGGGAGGGAGAAGGAGAGAGAGAAACAAACTGTCAACCCAGAATATCCAGCCAAAAATATGAAGCTGGGACTCAAGACATTCTTAGATGAAAGAAAATTAAGAAAATTTGTCACGATAAGACATATTCTAAAAAGAGAAATCCTCTACACCAAGAACAGAACTTTAGAACATCAGAGAAAAAAGAATAATGGAAAGAATAAAAATTAGTAAACTCATATCCTTATTAAATTATCTAAATTACATTTGGTACCTCAAGCAAAAACTCTGAAACTGGTGTGGTTCTCAGTGATTATACAGGAGATGTCTAAGATAATTATATTCAAATGATGAGTCTCCAATCTTCTCTTGTACTAGTACATTGTTGATACCATAGAACGTGATGCGCCTATACTCTTAACGGCTAGAGGGACCACTAGAAACACTAGTGGAAAAAGAGATACTCCAAAACACTAGAAATGAACCAAAATGGAATTTTAAAATACATTCATGTAACCCACAAGAAGACAAAAAAAAGGAAACCAAACAGGAAAAGAACAAAAAGAAAACAAAACCTAAAATGATAGACTTAACATACCAATAATTACATTAAATGTAAATGATTTAAATACACCAATTAAAAGATGAAGATTATAGCGTAGAAAAAGCAGCACAAACTCTAAGCTAAAGTGAAGTAAGCTGAGCCTTATGTGGCTGCCTCCTTTAAAACACTACTGGCAGCCTGACCTTTCCCTTTATTCTTCATTCATTGTACCTTTGGGTTATGTGATGGTTTCTAATCCAACTTGGATGGGGACTGCCTTAGCATTGCAATATTAGGACAAAAATCTTGGTTATCTTGAGTCTTGGCGGACTTGCCACATGAGCTCTAGTCTTCCTATTTATAGATCCTTTGGTTTAGAGAAAAACAGATTGCCACCTTGTGTAATCTCTATTTCTGTGGAATTTTCTATTCTTTGGAGATAAAGTTAATCATCACTGGTTCTCAAAGGGTAGTCTCCTTGAGTGTGTCTATCACTGTGTCAACCCCTTCATAGGGGTGATCTTAATGACCTAACAGAGAAGGCACTGATATTATCCTCACTGCGTAATTATAAGAAAATTACTGTTCAGAGAAATAAGCTACCCAAAGTCATACATACATCTCACCTGCCCACTGTACACCTGACTCGTGTAACTCTAAGGTCTGTGCTATTAACCTTGGTATACCATGGAAATCCAAAATCTGCTAGGCTCTAACGTGGCAGAAAATCTTCTTTCCACTGTCACACAGGATCATGAGATGCTCAGAGAAAGATTTTTTTTTCACTAGATATTTCTGTAGAGTTGGCTGAGATTTGTTTTAATTTCTCATTCTTTCAGACGGTTCATCAAATAGTCAATCTGTCCCTTCATTTGCTGCACAAAACACTTCTAAAAGCTTCAGCTAGAGGAATGGATTGAGTGATGCCACCCTGTCTCCTCAGCAAGCCCCCATAAAGGCTGGCACCAAGTTCATCTGGTGTCATAGCTGATTTTTCCATATTTCATCGCTCAGCTCCCAGCCCAAGATGTCAAACAAGCAAACCACAGGGGTTCGCCTGTGACATCCATTCTCCCAACGCTCCATTGTTCAATGACATCTCGACTGTGAGGGATCCAGGTCAACATTTCCCCTTTTAGGTCTTTCACATGGCAGAGGCTTTGATGCCTCACCTTGTGGAGAGAAGAAGAAAGGGTCAGAATGCTTCTGAGATGGTGGCCAAAAAAGCTTTGAGATCACGCCAAGCCCAGTGGAGTGGTCTGGTTTTTCCTCGCGTTCCCTGGAATGACACGTGGATTTTTCTAGCTCCCTTCTCCCACGTCCCCACCCAGCTCTCGGTTCCTGACACTGCCAACACTCACATGCGGGGATAACATTCAAAATCGCCTCCTTCTCTGACAATAAAATAAGGCAAACCATTTGGCATCCGGGTGGCGCCCTAGTCTCCTGACCCCTGGCAGGATCCCAGGGGATTTGTGGTCGGCAGCTAATCAGAGCCCTGGCCACAGCCATTTCCCATGACATAGCTGGAATTCTCCCACTGCCTGCCCTCCCAGCTTCAGTTACCCAGCCAGGCTGAAACTATGTGCTCCCCTCCCACTCTGTCCATCACCGTCCGTGCTCAGGCTGAGCCTCCTTAGCACCCGCTGGACAGACTCTTGATGCTCTGGGTGGGGGAGTAGCAAACTTCTCTCCGCTTTTATTACTGACCCACAGCCCACCTCCTGTGCTCCTACAACCCACAAGCCTCTTTCAAGCACCCTCCTCTTGAGCAATGATAAACTTTTGTGCCGGAGAAGTGGAAAGAAAAAAACAACCACTCCCGGCCAACCACACTGGTATCACAAGGGAGGCCAAGCGTGGGATTTCCAAGTGGTGGCCATGAAACACTTATCTCTGTCATTTATGGTTAATCTGCCCATGAGCTAGAAAAACAGCCTTCAATGCCCTTCTGCAGGGTCTACTCTTTGCTTACCTGGGAATGGAGATGGGGACTTAATACTTGATGAGAAGCCAGGTAGTACACACTGCACAAGGGCTGAATATGGAGACCCAGGAGCCAGGCCTGGCAACTGCTCAGCTATGTACAACCTTACTAGCTGCCTGTTACTGGTTAAATCAAAGAACCTCTCTAGGCTTTAGTCTCCGTCTAACAAAGAAAATAAGAGGACTTCCTCACAGGCCTGCGATGAGAAATGAGTTCATTTGTAACACTTTGCCTACTAGCAATATTCTCTGGAAGAAATTCATGTATGTACATATGTGATAGTCTACGCATATATACAAGTGTGATATTCAGGTTACTTTCATGTCTTGATGGCATTACTCTGTTTTGTTTTGTTTTTTCTTCCTTTGAGAGAAAGTGTCACTATGTAGCTCTAGCTGGCCTGGAACTCACTTTGTTGGGCTGGAACTCACAGATATCTGCCCATCTCGCTTCCCAAATATTGTGATTAAAGTCATGCAACGCCATGCCCAGCATACTCTGCTGTCTTTACAGAGGATGCTCCTGAATCCTGGAGAGTCTTAGAAAACATTCCTGTGGTCAGGCAGTAAGCTACAGAGGTGGGACTTGAAGTTGGACTGCATCTCCTATTAAGATAGTGTGTCTCAAACTGGGGTTCCTGATTACTTGGGAACATAGCAGGAATACAAGTTACTGGCTCCACCCAGACCTCTTGACTCAAACATTCTGGGAGTGGGTCCAGCGATTTGTTGCAACAAGCCCTCCAGAAGAGTGGGAGGCACGATGTTGATGTGCTTTGGATCACCATGTTCCCCTTAGAGCAGGAGGAGTAAGGTCCCTTCCTTCCAGTCTCAGTGTCACTGGATAAAGTGAACACCAGGTGCAGGAACAATGAAGCATTGGGGGTGGGAGGGTCTGGATGCTCAGTACTGCACTAGACACCACAAGAACTCCTAACTACCTGTGCAGGAACACGTCCATTATGCACAGGAGCTGAGCATGGGCACATGGTTACCCAAGACACAGATCACACCGGCAGCCAAAGCATCAGGGTGCCAAGCCTGGCATCGATCCCAACATATGAGATTTAAGGATATCATTTAATCTCACTGAGCTCGGGTTTCTTCAGCTCCCTAAGCGCTCTAAGGATAAAATGAAGTTAGGGCCATTGGCTTGTAGGGCATATGGCAGAGGGCTTCATGGCTATAGTCAGCATGAAGATCTGCTGCCAGATGACCCAGGATGCATGTTGTCACAGGAAGGGGAGATGGTTCTGAGGGAGGGAGGGCTACAGAGAATGGGAACAGGATTTCAACACAGTCAGAGACTCAGGGAACAGACAGGAGAAAGAGAAGAAAATGTCATGAATCATTAGAAAAGAAAAGTATTGCTGGGCATGGCAGCACACACCTTTAATCTCAGCATTTGGGGAGGGAGAGGCAGGCGGATTTCTGTGAGTTCAAGGGCAGCCTGGTCTATCTACATAGCGAGTTCCAGACCCTATCTCAAAAAGACAAAAAACAAAAAAAAAAAAAAAAAAAAGAAAAGGAATTTTCAGGTATTCCAGACTGATACTTAGCAGGTCAAATCAAGCTTAGTTATCTGGCATTCATGTTGTACATCAACGGTATAAAGCCCAGCTTTCAAGTGGACAATCCAACAGGACCCAAGTTCTACCTCAGTCCCAGATGCAGGGTTCCTTTGCCAGGCTTTGCTTAATCCCCACGAGGAAGATATAATTCATGCATACTAAAAAAAATAGCTGGAAAATATTGAAGCGATGATTTTCCTGCAGTTCTCCTCTACTCTGGAGGCACAGAAACTCATCAAGGAGAAGGCATAGATTGCATGAGCTATTAGCCCAGAGAACACAAGTAGCATGGGCTACCAGCCCAACATAGGTACCATGAGCCATTATCCCAGAGTACATAGGGAACATGAACCATTGGCCCAAAGCTAGGCAGAAAGTCTCAGTATCTGACTTTATCTTTGTCATATCAGGAAATTCTAATAGGCATCATTATTAGTCTCTTGAGCCATGGAGGGAAGACAAGCTCACTTGTGTTCTTTCAGTCTTGCCACTTTCAGACTAGCTTCCTATAAAGCTCATGACACTTCTGCCCTGTTCATTCTCCCTGATTCTGAGCAGAAGTAATGCCCGGGGGACTCATTTGATGGGAGACAGAGATGAGAGTGCAAAGGATTATGGGAGCAGACACTGGACCCATCTCACAGTGAACTCTGACATCCGCAAGCCAACCTTTGTCCCAGTGATTTGTGTTCTGGAAGAATTTTAGCAAATCAAGATGCTTGGGCTGCTCCTTCTCAAAGCCTGGAGAAAGCAACCTCAGACATCTAAACAGACGCATATTTGAAAGTCTAGCCTATTGTTTTAGAATTTCTGTGGAAGGCCTCGAAATGCCACCCTCAGACTCCCCACCACGGCCTGGAACTGTAAGTCAATGGGAGGGAAAGATGGGATGTGAAGCATTCCTGATGATGAATTAAATCCCCTGGGGGCAAGCTTTCCTTCGACGAGTCCCACTCGAGAAGCGGGGAGAGGTAGGGGACCACTGCATCTTCTCTAGAGGCAACGGCAGAGTCTATAGTCTTGCTTGGCCCAATTGTTTGACACAGCAATTGCCTTCCAGGCCCTGGGGTATGATTCTCTACTCTGGGTGGGACAGGGAAGGGAGTGACTTGCTTGTCACATTATTCAACCCCAAAGTATACACTACCGAAGTGAACTTGGCTTCTTCCCATTCTGTCTGGGCTGATCTGTCACCAGTCTGACTCAGCCTTGTTCCGGGCTGTCCCCAGTCAGCCCCTCCAGCCCTGGCTGTGCTGGATAAAGAGCAGTTGTTTAGGTTGGGCTGATGACAGTACCCTTTCCTGATGGAATGTGGCTATTGTTCTCAGGGTCCAAGCTGCTTTCATCTCCAGCACGCCCACTACAGGATTAACAGAGCCTGCAGCAGTGCTGTGCTTCCACTGCATTCAACTGCAAGCCAACCTCAGGTTCTGTCTCCAGCCTTCTCAGACAGGGCCACCCCCTTGAGCAGGTACCCCAAGGCTTCTTGTGGAGACAAAGGTGAAGGCCACAGAAGATACTGTGGCCAGGGACCTACCCTAGAAAGCTGCTGCTGAGCCAGCCTGGGCTGAGCCAGCTGACTGGAGTCACTTGTGCCATCTTTGACAGCTATGATCCAGTTCTTCCTCCTGAACTAGGCAAAGATTGAGGAAAGCGATGTGAATCTGTAAAGCAACCAATGGACTAGCATGCAGGGCAGAAGGTAGGGTCTCAGGAAGTGCTTGATCCCTTCACCTTTCCAAGGAGAGGTGGTAGCTGGGAGCACCTGCCTTGCCTACTCTACAGGGCTGTTGGAAGCAACAAAAGATACAAAACACCAATGTTGTCAAAGCCTCTGAGGGCTGTGTAGGCCTGGGAGCTATAGCCCAATAGGCACTTGTTTAGCCTGAGAGAAGGCTCAGTGGTTAAGACTACTGGCTACTTCTGCAGAGAACAAGGGTTTAGTTCCCAGCACCCACATTGGCTTACACCTGTGCTGGTAACTCAAGTTCCAGGGGAACTGATGCCCCCTTCTGGCCGATGAGGGTATTTGCTCACATGATGCACATACAAACACTCAGGCCTTCACACATACACATACAATAAAAATAATATAATAGATCTTTAACCAAAAAAAGGGAGGGGAGGAAGGAGGGAAGGAGAGGGAGGAAAAGAAAATGACTCTTTAGGAAGCCAGAAGTGGGAAGTGACACCAACTTCCTTATTAACTCTGCTAAATATAAAAGCAGCTAACACTTCTTAAGGGCACCAGGCTTTTTATTTTTATTTTTTTTTAGAATTTTTTTTTTTTGGTCTTTTTGAGACAGGATCTCCCTGTAGCCCCAGCTGTCCTGGAACTCACTCTGTAGACCAGGCTGGCCTTGAACTCACAAAGATCCGCCTGCCTCTGCCTCCCAAGTGCTAGGATTAAAGACATGTGCCACCATGCCCGGCATGGGCATTGGGCTTTATCCTAGGTGCTTTTAATTTGTGTTGACCTTGCTTCACCCACAAGCAGCCCTATTCCTTCACTGACTCACTCGTTCATTTATCCTTCGCTCACATTGCTCTTTCTTTGATGCCCACATGGACCCTTCCCTGAGTTTTCATCACTCACTGCTGCTAGCTCAGAGAGTCCTTCCTGGCTCCCTTACTTAAAAGCACCCTCTGCTCCCCATCCCAGCCTCCTTCTCTATGCGATCTCCCCCTTCGTCCTTCCATCCGCGCACGTTCGAGCTGCCTGCCAGCTTGCGTAGTTTCTCATGCTCGTCTCCCACTAGGTTATGAGTCCCACAAGAATGTGAGCCAAAGACAGGCCATTTGTTCTAATGCACTCACTCACTCCTGCCTTGAGCACCTACAGAGTAGTGTCTGAGTGCCTTGCCCTGAATGAATGCCGGAGAGAGGTGTCAACTGAACAAAAATCTACGAGAAAAGTACTATTAGTATAAACATGTCTGCCTTACACATCTAAACCAGAGGCAGGCACAGAGAAGTAAAACAAAACAACAATGACGACAACAACAACAACAAAACTGGCTCAAAGTCACACAGCAAAGAACAAAGCCAGGACTTAACTCCAGAAATTAAGCACTATAGCATTCAAGTTTTTTGTCTGCATTGAAGCTGCTCCTCCTCCTCTTCCTCCTCCCTCTCCTCCCCCTCCTCCTCTCTTTCTCCCTCCTCCTCTTCCTCCTGCTCTTCCTCCTCCAGTGTGGTCGTGCTCAGAGGCTTTGCTTAGCACCAAAGTACAAGACATCCTTGCTGCTGTCAGCAGGCACTGAGCAGTCTAAGAGTCCAGGGCAGTAGCCTGAAGTGATGGAAAGGCGTGACCCTGTCACCCCCCCACCCCCCCCCACCCCCAGTGTGGCTGAACACACTGCTCTGCAGGTCTTGGCTCTCGTCCCCTCTCCTGCAGCCACCTCCACAAGAGCAGGGGAGGGAGGAGGATAACAGGTGGCACTCAACAGTGGCTGAGGAGCACAGCGGTGCCCACATGCAGTTAGTTCCCGTCACCTCTGGCCCAAACCCAGTTACCTCCCTGCAGTTATGAACTGGCCACAGCTTCTCTTTTATTTCATAACTGCACTGAAAGTTCAGTGAAGTTAGAAAACGGGGTTTCCCCTTCTAGAAGTTATGTGTATCCTCAATGTCACTTGGAAGAACCTTGAATATTCTCCGGAAAGCCTTTCCACTCCCTCTCCTCATTCCCATCAAGAACATGGCTACTGGCAGGTGTAGCCCGAGGCCTGCTTGGTTCCGGGCACTGCTGGAGGCACTTAGACTGTAAACAGTGCCCCATGTCATCCTCCCAGTCATCACCTGAGTTAGCTGCCAGTGTGTGCAAGTTAGCTGCCAGTGTGTGCACGTTAGCTGCCAGTGTGTGCAAGTTAGCTGCCAATGTGTGCAAATTAGCTGCCAGGGTGTGCAAGTTAGCTGCCAGGGTGTGCACATTAGCTGCCGGGGTGTGCAAGTTAGCTGCCGGGGTGTGCAAGTTAGCTGCCAGGGTGTGCAAGTTAGCGCCAGGGTGTGCAAGTTAACTACCAGTGTGTGCAAGTTAGCTGCCAGTGTGTGCAAGTTAGCTGCCAGGTGTGCAAGTTAGCTGCCAGGGTGTGCAAGTTAACTACCAGTGTGTGCAAGTTAGCTGCCAGGGTGTGCAAGTTAGCTGCCAGGGTGTGCAAGTTAACTACCAGTGTGTGCAAGTTAGCTGCCAGGGTGTGCAAGTTAGCTGCCAGGGTGTGCAAGTTAGCTGCCAGGGTGTGCAAGTTAGCTGCCAGTGTGTGCAAGTTAACTACCAGTGTGTGCAAGTTAGCTGCCAGGGTGTGCAAGTTAACTACCAGTGTGTGCAAGTTAACTACCAGTGTGTGCATGTTAGCTGTCAGGGTGTGCAAGTTAGCTGCCAGTGTGTGCAAGTTAACTACCAGTGTGTGCAAGTTAGCTGCCAGGGTGTGCAAGTTAGCTGCCAGTGTGTGCAAGTTAACTACCAGTGTGTGTATGTTAGCTGCCAGTGTGTGCCCATTAGCTGTCAGGGTGTGCAAATTACCTGACAGTGCACAAAAATTAGCAACCAGTATGTGCAAGTTAGCTGCCAGTGTATTTGATTAGAGACCAGTATACCCATTACATGAATAAAAACAGTGAGACCCCAAAGGATGAATAATCTGCCTAAGTAGTCAAGAAATCAAATCCAGACAGGTTGACTTCTGACTTGTTCTGTTGCCTACTGCTTGCCTTCTGTCCCACCCGTAAGCAAATGTCCTCTGCAGCAACTGTGTGGCTAGACACCAGGAGATGAGCCATTGAGGAGGAAGAATGGAGGATGGTGTACTCTGGGAAGTGCCCTGGCCAGGGTGCAGGTGGGCACACGCCCCGCCTGGAATACCACCTGTGAGTTTCCTGACCTCCTCTGGGGGCTGAGCATGAGGAAGAGAGTTTTCAGTGGGGGCCTCCATCCTCCCAAGCACAGCTTCTATACCCTGTGTCCCTGGGGCACAAATCCCTCACATCCTCCTGGGTCTTTCATTCTGCGCATGGTGGCCCCTTCCTACAACAGTCTCTGGAAAGTAGGCCCCATGCCTTATGAACCCATGATGGAGCACTCATTTCCAAACCTGCATGCTGAAAGCAGTTTTAATAAGCTGAAAAATAACTTCCTAGCAAAGAATAAATATTTGACAACCTTGTTTTCTATTGTTCCAAGATTGCAGAGTGCTAGTGCACAGGGTCTGCTCAATAATTTGGTTTTAAATTTTTATGCCTTGGACACTTTTGACATGGGAAAGTGCTCTCTACCAGCCAGTCGATAAAGATAGCAAACGTTTACTGAGTCAGTGTTAATTATCTGCTGTGTGGGGCTAGGAGCTGTCCACATCTCTCATTGACTCTACTCAACAGTTCCCTGGGACAGACACTAGCTGACATCTTCCTTGAAAGCAAAATCAAACCTGAGGATAGAACCTCTGGGAAGTTAAGCAGCTTGGCCAAAGACCCAAATGTGGCCAGCACAGGACTTAAACTCAAGCCTGATTTTTTTTTTAATTTTATTTATTTCTGTATGTGTATAAATGTACTGTCTGCATGCAAGTTTGTGCACCTGTGTCATGCAATGCCGTGGAGGTCAGAAGAGGGTGTCGGATTCCCCTGGAACTGGAGTTCTCCTGGAATTGGAGTTTCAGACGGTTCTCGGCCGCCATGTGGGTGCTGGGGATCGAACCCAGGTCCTCTGTAAGAGTGGTCGGCGCTCTTAACCGCTAGGCCATCTCTCCAGCCCTCAAGACTGATTTTTATACCTGCTATGGTTTGAATTTCTCACCCTAAACTTCATATATTAGAAACTTAATCTTCAAATTATATGTTGATGATATCTGGAAGTGAGACCTTTGGGAAGAAATTAAGGTTAAACAGAGGACTTAATGGTGGGGTCCCTATGATGGCATTTACAAGAGGAAGATGCCAGGCAGCATGGTGAAGCATACGTACAATCTCAGCACCTGATAAGCTGAGACAGCATTGCCATGAGGTCAGAGATAGCTTGCGCAACATAGTAAGCTCTAGGCTAGTATTCTAGCATGCTTTCTGTTTCTGTGAGAAACACCATGATCAAAAATAACCTGAGGAGAAGAGGGTCAAGCCATGGCAGGAACTCAAGGCAGGAACTTGGAGGTAGAAACCGAAGCTGAAGAGACCATGGAGAAAAGGTGCTAGGTGGTTTGCTCTCTGGTGGATCCCAAGCCTATACGCTCCACTAGCTGTCTTACACAGTCAAGGCCCTGCCTGCCTAGGTATGGTTCTGCTCACAGTGGGCTGAGTCCATCTACATCAATTAGCAATCTAGAAAATGCCCCAAGGACATGTTTCCAAGCTGGTCTGATGGAGACAATTCCTCCATTGAGACTCTTCCTTTCCAGGTATGTCTAGATTTGTGTCAAGTTGACAAAAACTACCAGCGCAGCCAGGAAAACAAATAGACAAAATAGAAAGAGAGGGAAAGAGGGAAAGAGGGAGGG